>JAZKJV010000009.1:600000-1028732 GCA_037367405.1 Ottelia alismoides
AGGGACCACATACATCGGTATGTATTAGGTTAAGAATACCCTTGCATCTTGTAACCTTGTTATGGAAAGGTACCCTAGCCATTTTACCTCGAATATAATGTTCACAGGTAGACAAAGTTTGAACTTGTAGAAAATCTAAGGGTCCATCCTTTATCAATCTATTGATCCTATCAACAGATAAATGACCAAGCCTTTGATGTCAAATAATGTTAGAATGATTTCCATCCTCTCTGGTTCTTTTAGGGTTTTTATTAGTGGTAGTAACATTCATGACATTTTCGTCAATGCACAATTCAGAGCCCACCAGAAGTTAGAACACCATTCGTAGTATATTTAGCATAACGATTTATGACAAGTTTATTACAGAATAGAAACAAATATCCATTTCTAACTAACTTAGATACAGATATAAGGTTCCTTTTAATATCTAGAACGTAAAGACATTCTTTAAGTACTTGTACTCTTCCACTAGATAATGATAGTCTGCACGTCCCGACGGTGACTGCTGTAATAGTTGCATCAGATCCCATCTGGATGACTATCTCCCCTTCATCAAGATTTCTGATTTCCTGAAATAGATGCTACAAATTGCATACATGAACAGAAGTATCATAATCGATGATCAACTACCTTCTCGTTCTATGAAAAATTAGTTTCAATGATGAAAGTAGAATTTATACCTGTCGGAGATTTTTTTCTGCAGATTTAAGGTACTCTGAGCAATTACGCTTCCAGTGCCAGTGGCTTCTTGCAGTGATGACATACATCGGTCTTCTTCGATGCCATCAATGTGAAAGCACTAGAAGATAAGCCAATGTCTTGACTATTCTTCTTCTTCTGGGCCAGATCCTTCCGAGACCCTTGCTTCTGATCGTGCTTCCCGTTAATATGTGCAATCATTGCACCACCAGAAGCATTCTTTTTCATCATTACATCTTCTGCAGACTTTAATGAAGTCGTGAGTTAAGCGTTAGATAATCTCATTTTATTCATATTGTACGATACCACATAATTGGTGAAAGACTTGAGGAGAGACAACAGAATGAAGTTGGATTGCATGTTTGCGTCTATCTTAGCCCCGAGAGTCTTTAGCTCTGAGAGGTAACTAAACATTTTGATCACATGATTTTAGACCGAAGTCCCTTCCTGCATTCTACAATGAATAAGTTCTTTCATGACATTATAACGCCATGTGTGGTTTACAACTCTCTTTCAGATTATGCATTATATCATGGCAGGAGTCCATCTTTACATGTTACTTCTGCAACACATTTGATAAGGATCCCAGAATATACGAGCCAATGTATGATCTTCTTCATGCTTTTCATTAAACTTGGTTTCTTCTGACGTCGTAGGGTTTGTGTACTTGTCCTTAGACAATGCGGTATGTAGAAAGGACAAGATCCAAATTATGGATCCAATCTGAGTAATTTGGTTCGGTCAACTGATTGATCTCCAGGAGCCTACTAAGTGGGTTCATGGACTTCATTGTCTGGAATTAACAATGCACTATATTAGAACATATAAATAATTATATATTCAATATTAAATTCTTTGATTAAAGATTTTTAATCAAATTAGTCTTGCCTTTTCAATTCTGAAAGTTCATTCCCTTTATCACTTTCAAAGCAAGAGATTTACTTACCACTATATCTCTAACAAGAAGTGGGATCTCCCTTTTACCTCTTTTACATCTCAATAATGAGAAACTGTAACTCGGAGAAAAAGAAGCGGGAACACATTCCGTCTTGCAAGTCCAATTTGCATTTCCCAATCGGTCTTTAACACCCAGGTCCACCCCTAAGGCGATGTTGACCCGTCATTAATTGAACAAACTGTTAATAGGATTAGAATTCGCTATGCGTAATCCAATATCGTCCCGATAATATGAGGAATCGATATTAGGGTCACTATGCATACAACCTTACTCTTTTGAGAAGCAAAGAGCTCGGTCTATGTGCACTTGTAAGCATGAGCTGTTACTTCGAACATGCATCTCCTAAATACAATCCATGATGACGAAACCCTTCACCGACAAGAGACCTTGGATGTCACTTATGTGGTCCTCCATATCATGTTTAAATTTTAATTAATTATTATGAATCATATTCACATAATTAATTCTTTCAAGGGAATTACAACTATATTCATAATAGAGTATTTATTTTAGTTGGATCTAATTCATATTAAATTAATTATCAATCCAATTCAATCAACCAACAAACAATAACGATTTGCTTGATAATACTATGTAGTATACACCATCACAAGTACGCGTTATTAGGTATTTTATTAATTTAAAGTATAACTTGACTTACTCATATTATTCTTCCCTCAAAAATGGATCCTACCAGTACACTCGAGTTATGCTGGGAGGGAGCATTTTCTTGACATGCAAGGCGTTAATTACTAAACCAAATCAGCATACCCGGACTGGACACCTTCACCATTCCCATTGAGAACAATACAAAATAATGCCAATGTCCTTGCGATTTTAACGATCAACTTTGATGACCGGCATTATCCTATATAATAATCACTTAGAGATATTAGGCATCTTAAAACAATTTTGAGATCTTAAAATTTCTAAGCATATCAAGCAACCATGCTTTGCATGTAAAAGTTGTCCTATAACTATTGTAGGATAAACTAGGATTTTCATGCCAATGATGATTAATCAATTATTTTCATAATTACTAGACATCATAATTAATGAAGGTAAATTCATGATTTTCATCGAATAAAAAACACATTAAGCAAAGAGATTTGATGATTCAATCATCATCCGACCCATCTCCACTAAATATGGAATATCTAGGGCAAACAGAGTCAGAATCATGCAAAATAAATTTGAACGGTTTGCTGGTTTGATTCTCTACTTTATCCAAGGGTTTATTTCATGTTTTATGATGGAAAAACAACAATCAAAAATCATTTTCTTACGGATTCATGAATACATGAAAAAATAATATCGCGGCGGGAACTCTTCGAATTATATTCATGCACTTTTGGTACCAATAAAAGACTACCATTTCTGGGCTATATTTAGGCTTTCTAAATATAGTTTAATAACAAAAAATAATATGCCTAAATAGTACATAAACAATAGATTTTTTATTAACGAAAAATCAATTCTAAACTTGCATCCAATGCAAAACAACGAGTCCCCACACATCCGATTTACAAAACTTTGTTCACCTAGGGTTTTGGATCATATCCAAGAGCTGATTAAGGCTCTGATTCCACTTGAAGGTTATGAAGAAAACCTCAAGCGTGTCACGGAAGCACGATGATCGCATCATATGCGATTCAGAGCGATCAGTGTCAACATATTTTGTGTCAACATATTTTGTCCCTTGGAGATGCATATATGCGAATAATTTTGGGTGTATGTTTTGTATGCCTATGATTATCTTTAGCTTTTGTTATCTATAGGATCTATATATACATTAAAGGTTTTCTTATAGAATTCATGTGTTCCCTGTTGAATCTAAATTTGTATATGTATATATGCATTAAATTCAAAATACACACTAAAAAGTAATCAATTTATAATATCATGCTTATATATCTTCTTGATTATATTATCTTATTTGAAAATTTTGATTTTAGATCTTGTTAGATCATCAACTTCTTTTATATAATCACGTTTTATTGTTTATTGTATAGTATTTTAAATTAAAATATTATAAACTGCATAAACCGCATATACTTCCGTATACTACTCCGCATATCCGCTTACTCGCTTTAGACCACATGACCGAACGAATACCGCATACCGCATTTCTGAACGTTGGGAGCAGATTACTTGCACTAATTTCTCGAGGCAACAGATTCAAAATTTTTTAAAGCGATGGAAACACATGATTCAAGAATACTTCTCGAATCATTTCATCTAAACCACATAGAAGATATATGAATACTTCTTGAAGCATGGTTGTGATCGAAGCCTTTTTAGCAAGAGACTACCTGTCTCAAGTCCGATTCGACGGAGGAGACGCTTGCAAGCGCGTTAATGAGACGTGTCCTTGCAACCCAAGATGTAGATCCAAGCGACATATCTACTGATTTCGTCACATGAAATCCGAGGTCTTCTTCGTGTACTAGAAGCATCGAGAAAGATGAAGATCCATGAGAGATCAAAGCGGCAACACGACAACACAGTGATGACGACGATCCTCTCTAGGTCACAAAATGGATAACCACTTAGAAAGAGAGGGTGGCATGTATAATGATGATGAGAGAGAGAGGGAGCTTGTGAATTCTATGACGTAAAAGAAGAGCTAGGATTGCCTCTTCTTTTATAATATTTTGGGAGTCCATGGATCCTAATCCATGGACAACACAAATCCACTGGTTGAGAGTGATTTGTATTTCTTTCAATGGCTATGATTTTGTTGTAAAAAATACAACAATGTTTAATTTAATCAAATTAGATATATTGAATAATCATCAATATAAATTAATTCAATCAAATCAATATATATATTAAAGGATTAGGAAAGGATGCAGACTCCTTCCTATTAAGGGGGGTGGACGACCACCTTGAATTAGAACTAAGGTGGTCGTCCACCCTCCCTTATGGAAGGAGCTCCCTCTTTTCCAATTTTATGAGATTATGTATCTCACGTAATAATTTAATTCTTTACAACAACTTTTATTGTAAATTATTTCAAGAAAATAATTTCAAAATAATAATTTCAAATTATTTTGTGACAATTTTAATCATGCCATTGGAAATTGTGAATCATATTCACACACCCAAAATAAGATGTAAATTGCATTTCCAATTTATTGTCCAATGTGAATCAATTCACATCAACATTTAATGTAAATACTATTTGCAAATAGCTCTTTTTAATATATTGTAAATTACATTTATAATATATATGATTAATATGGATAGTACTATCCACATTATTCATATCCATGATAATTAAACCACGTTTAATTATATTGGATCATAATTCTCATTCATCTAAATAATATGAATCACATTTACATTATTCATGATAATTAAATCACATTTAATTATCAATTCTCAATGCTCAGATATAAATTTCATCATCGGAATTATTCTTGAATTCTTTCAAGAATAATATGCAACAATAATCATTCGCTAGCCCTAGGTCAATGAGGGTCGAAATCCATGTTCTTAAATAAACATCTCTGTCCTCTGATATCCATTTGGTCAGTCTCCAAGTCCTAAAGCCTGCTGCCCTCTGCCAAGTGCGCATCCCGGTGACACGGGGAGGTCCCCGGAGATGTTGGCATGGCTGAAGGAGGAGGAGGGTGCATGCCATGGTGGCGCTCCGGCCACCTCAGCTCCCTGGCGTCAAACCTAGGAATGAGTTGCGCATTTACCCTCGTTAGGTTAGATTTAATCCTAGATTTCATTTTGCATTTTCTTTTGTCTGATGTAACGTGTAGTTAGATTAATTAGATCTCGCTAGAGCTCTCAAGCGTCGACACTGTGACTCGTTGTTCTACCCTCGTTCTGACTCCTCCATACACTCCAGTATCTTCTCACTCCGCTTCACCATTTTACTAGTCACTCAACTCACCCATATTCCCTTGGGATCTGGATTTCGAGGTTCTTTCCATCACCCTCGCTGGAGCTCCACGCCCCACGCCCTTTTCACCTCGATTCCATCTAAATAATGGCCAGGACCCATCCCCCACATTCTTTCATTGTATTTGCAGGTTCTGAAGGGCGCATCTGAGCGCCATCCACCTCAAGAACAAGCTCTCAGGTGCCTTGTGTCCTCTTAAGCTCCAGATTCACCATCACGGGGATGTAGGGCATTTTGAGAGCACCTTAGTCTATGGAAGACCTAACCAAGCATGTGGAGCAGCTCAGCATTAAAGAAGGAGCTTGGGGAGGGGGGAAATCGAAGAACGAAGCTCGGGGAAGGCAAGTTCTTCCCTGTTCTTCTTCACGTGCAACATCCATCCGATCTGGGGAGGAGCCCAGATTCGTCATCAGTCATTGGATCTCGCACACATCATACATCTGATCCTCGCTGAGGAACCTTCGGGACGTCCACGGTCGAATCATCATCGTGCGCGGAGAAGGATACACATGGAAAAGTGAAAGTATTATTCTCTGCGGATACTTGGAGAGAAGGACATGGAGATTGTACGCTCCACGTATAGTGACTTGGATATTGAGATCACATCTCAAATCCAAATCTCGGGAACCTCACAAAGATGCTTGATTAAATCATGGTCGTAGATCTAATCTTCTCATTGCATCTGAATCACATTCAGATCAATGTCCAACATTTGGACTAAGATTAGATCACTTCTCTACTGAGAGGAGTCACTAAAATCCAAACTTGTTTCATCACTCTCTCAGAATGGAAGCGTCATGTTTATACAATCATTTATTGTTCACGTCACCCTCAAGTATTCCTAATACCCGTACATCCTGCATACTAGAAGACCTATAATAAACTCAAAGATTTAGATCAATTTTACACTGCCTTCTTCAAGGTTTTATCATTAAGTTTCTCATTTGGTCACTGGGAGTTGGTCTCGGTTATATACATTCCAAAAGCATATATCATACCTACAAATTCTTGTCATGCTTCCAAAGCAAGATGATCATGCATGGATTTTGATTGGTCCTAATACCTCATGAGTGAGGTCATGTCTTCCGATTCACAAGTGAATCTGTATGATCCCTTTGAGAGATCGTATTACTCATATGCCCTTTTATGCACACCAACTCATCGGTGTATAGACCTTGATTAGGTCATCAATCTATTAGTCTGACAAATGTACATACTCTGACATATAGCAATACATCTATCTTGATCTCTCTAAGTCAACTCTTTGACCCAGCTTATCTGACACCTCTGAATCTCTATTCCTATGCAGAGGACATGCATCAAGAGGTCGGTCAGATATTGACCTTTAGAGAAGGATTGCCATCTCTTTCTCAAGATGGAGATAATTTCTTGATAATCATTTGGCGGTGTTTGATGAGTCCTCAATCTAACTCCTTAGATATTCGTCCAAGCACCAACTTTTATGATTCAACCATTGAATCAACAGTTGTATGATCATTAAGATGGTCATGGTCATAATCCTAATTGTACTAAGGGACCTTATAGTGCATTCATTCATTTAATCTCAGTCTAGGTTCAGAAAGTCGGTATGCAGTATTCGTTCGGTCAGGCGGTCTGAAGCGAGTAAGCGGGCAGGCGGAAGTATATGTGGAAGTATATGCGGACTATGCGGTTTCTATTATTTAAATTAAAAATAATGAACAATATAACAAAAAATTCAAATACTAGATAATTTATATTTAAAATAAATAAAATGTAAGTATTTTAATGTGAAGATTTTCAACCCAAGGTCGAAAGCATTTCCAAAGTTGTCTATTTTGATTTAAAAGTGGATCATAAGATTCACAACAAAATATCTATGAATGACAGCTCAAAAAAGGTTCATAACAGCTCAAAAGAGGTTCATAGTTCATACAAAAATAATCAAACTCCTAATCTAAATCGTCAAAAACAACAGGAGGAATTTCATCATCGCTGTCAGTGTCTGAATCCGTGATAAAATCTTCTTCCTCCGCCACAGTCGGTAATGCATCCATGTTCCTTTGGCTCCTCCTATGCTGCACCAATTCATCTGCTCCACTTGCCTCGGCCACCAAGCTCCAAGTTAGTCCTGAGCCTTGGAACACCTCTTCTTCACCATCCTCTGGTCCGATCCACTCGTCCACATGTGCCCTATCCTTGGAAATAAATGGGTCTCTTCCTTGTTGCGACTGTCGCTCTTTCAGCTTTGAGTTGAATTTCACAAAAACCAAGTCATTCAATCTCTTGGTTTCAAGTTTATTCCTCTTTTTAGTGTGGATCTGCAACGAAAGTATTTACTCAAAATGTCAGTCATTCAGTTTTGGTAATCAATAATCATAAATCACAAATGTGGGTGTACCGCTGCGAAAGAGCTCCAATTCCTCTCACATCCAGAAGAAGAGGATGTTAGCTTTAATATCTTCAACGCCATTGCCTTCATGTATGGTGTCTCACCACCATATAACGACCACCAGTTAGCTACAAGAAAACTTAGGAAGTCAACTTCTTAGTCCTTACATTCTTAAAATATGTATATAATGTAACTACCTGGATCGAACGCATCCTCGACGGATCTCTGCTTGATTGCTAATGGTTTTTCGAATGGACCATCTCCATTTTTATACAGAACCATTTCTTTTGTTGTGATGACATCTTGAACATCCAAATCAGGGTAAAATATCTCCAAGCAGTACAAAAAACCACCTATGACAAAGCTATCTTCTGAGATGGCTTTATCATCCCTGTAAAAATAATAGGGGTTGAGATAGTAAGCTGCAAGGTGAAGAGAACTATCTAATCTCCCTTTTGACTTGGAATCAATGGCATCTATGTAGGGCTTATATGAATGCTCATTGTCTTTAAAAAGACTCTTTATCTCCTTCTTCGCATCTTCAAGCCCTCCATAAACGAAGATCAATGATGGTCTCCGATCCCCATCAACAATACGCAAGAGACGGACGAGTGGGGAAAAGACCTTCAAGGTCAAGGAAACTTGGCTCCAAAAAGATGTACTAAGAACAATTGATCCAACCACTTCACCTTTCCTTGTCTTGGACCACTTGCATTGTCTCCATTCATCAGAAGAAAACATCAATCTCAGCTTTTCTTTCTTTTCGAAGACACTTTGTAGCGTGAGAAAACACGTGGCAAATCTTGTTTGCCATGGTCTGACTATCTCTCCCTTTTGGGTAAAATGCCGCATCAAGCTGAGTGTCTTTGCATGGCTATAGATGAAAATAGTGAGTGTTCTGGCCTTTGCTATGCAATTTTTAACCTTCGGCTCTTTGCCAAACTCTTCAAGTATGAGATCTATGCAGTGAGCAGCGCAAGATGACCAAAATATCTTTGGATATTTGGTCTTGAGGAGCCTCCCAGCTGCCATGTTAGCAGATGCATTATCAGTCACGACTTGCAAAACATTATCTACGCCAACTTCCTTGATACAATCCTCCACCAAAGCAGATATATATTCAGCGGTATGTGCATCAGCTGATGCGTCCACGGACTTCAGAAAACATGTGCCCAAGCTACTGTTAACGCACAAATTCATGATGCTTCTTCCCCTCATGTCGGTCCATGCATCTGTCATGATGGAACATCCACTTTTTTTCCATGCATCCTTGTGACTTTTCAAAAACTCCTTTGTTTCTTCCACTTCATCTTTTAACAAAGGCTCTGCAATTTCATAATAAGATGGGGACTTGTACCCACTTCCGTATTGGCCAATTGCTTCACACATGCGTATGAAGGAGCTCTTTGTCGCCACGTTGAAAGGAATATCACAGTCATAGAAGAATTTGGCCACATATTTGTTGACACGTGCGCGTTCTTCCTTTGCTAGTGTTTCCTTTATAACACTTTGGCGCATTGGCATTGACGCAATATCATCATCAGATGATCGTGGCCTTTTTCCAAGACATGTTCCGTCACAAGGTGTTGTGGAAGAGCTTGTAGCTCTAATCGCCACCTCCTCTCTCATTTCTTTCAAAGTGACAGCTTTCTCATTTTTCTTCTTCACGATTCCCTCAATGTAATCACGTATCTCCTTCTGCACTTCATCGTTAGCCTTTGGACATGCTTTGCAATTCCCCTTGATGTGTCCAAGGTGTTGTTTCATTCGATTAATTCCTCCTTTCAAGACCTTGCCACACAAGCGACATGTCACAGAATTTGGATCGGTCTTCTCCATGAGATAAGCATATTTCCATCCCGGATCGGTAGACCCAGGTGGAGTAAAAAGCACATGTTCCTCAACATGTGTTGGTTCCGAATCCATGATAACCTAAACACATGAAAAATATTAAAAAACCTATACAAAATAAAAGTTTTCATTAAGATTTTGGATATTTGAGAAAATCTACTAAACAAAGTTAGCCCCATAATCCACAGTTAGCAACAATGTTGGCACACTTGATTTTTCATATTGTTGTAATGTGTAATGTATATAGTTAACAAAGAATATTATCCGTTGTGAAATTACATTTTATACTTTTAAAATTTGCAACGAATAAATTATCCGTCACCGTGTTGTTGCTGACAAAGCACATACATATTGTTGTTTGGTCAGTCAGCAATGAAACAACATCTGAATGAAACAAAGCACATACATATTGTTGTTGGTAATTTTTGGACAAAAAATTATTTACCGTTAATATTCAACATCTGAATGAAACAACAACGAACTGCAAATCATCTGAATGAAACAACAACTTGTGTTCAATAGTTTGCCAGGAAAGCGGAGGTGATACCTGCTGCTGGAGGCGGAGGAGCACGCACGAGGCGGAGGCGGAGGAGCACGCACGAGGTGTTGGAGAAGCTACTGGAGGCGCACGCACGAGGCGGAGGCAGAGGTGATACCTGATGCTGGAGACGGAGGAGCACGCACGAGGCGGAGGCGGAGGAGCACGCACGAGGTGATGGAACTTGGAGAACACCGGAGGGGGAGGGGCGCAGCCGCGCAGCAGGCCAGAGGCGGAGAGGCGGAGGGTTTAGGGCTATTCGAGGATCGCGAGGGGTTGGGGGAGAAAAGGAAGAGTCGATCGCGAGGGGTTGGGGGATCGGGTTTTAGGCGGAGGGTTTCAGGGTTAATAATCGGGTTCTGGCCAATTTTATCGGGTGAGAAGTTCTATCACATATGCGGCCGCATATGCGGCCGCATATGCGGCCGCATATGCGGATTAAGCGGACCGCGTAGGCGCTTTTAGCGCATAACAACCGCACAGGACATATGCGGTTCGCTATATGTACCGCCTCCGCATATGCGGCCGCATATGCGGCCGCCTAGGCCGAATTTCTGAACCCTGATCTCAGATAGGGAGTGAAAATAAATCAATAACTGTTATTGATATATCAAAGATTACAATAACATTTATTGTAGAAATGGTTCATCTCGAGCTCACATGGCTAACACCTATCGCCTATATTGGTATGCCTTGGTGGGCGGTAAGTTACAACAGTCTGAGTGGCAATCTGTGATTAAGAAGCTAGAGAAGAAGCTGGCAAGCTAGCGTACTACATGTCTATCGAGAGGTGGTTGCCTTCTATAATAGAAGGAAGCCCTCTCGGTTATATTTATGTATTTCCTCTCTATGTGCCTCTTGCTTGTTGGGGGTAAAAGGAGGTTTGAGGCAATTATGAGACGTTTTGTCTAGGCTTCTTCTTGGGAGTTGCAGGGAATGCCTTTGGTTAGTTGGAAAACTATTATCTTCACGAAGGAGGATAGTGGGATGGGGATCTGCAGTCTTAAGGCAATGAATCATGCATTGCCGGTGAAGTGTCCTGAATTTGGGGTGGAGGGTCAGATTTTGTGTGCAGGAGCTTACTCTCTATTTATAGGATTTCCCTTAATCCCTTAATTCCAAGTTTTGGTGTTCTTTTATCCTCCAATTATTGGAAGGGAATTTGCTCTGTGATTCCACGTGTGCTGCTGCTCGTGAAGCATGTTTTAGGTCATGGATGCATGTTTAGATTTTGGGTCAATGACTGGACTGGGTATGGAACTTTTAGGGGTTGTTTTCCGTGCCTCTTTGCATTGGCAATTGAAACTGAGATTTATGTCAAAGATTGTTGGAGGGCAGTAACTGGATACCTCTCTTTCGTACCGAGCTACCAGATTAACGTTCTACAGATTTCTTGTTATTGCTTGAGAACACTACCATCCAGTGGGCGGTGGATGGCTCTGGTGATTGATGGTTCTGGACTGATGGTCGCTTCACTGTACAGAAGGCCTACAAGGCTTTCTATCATCTAGAGGTTCTAGACCATGCACTGATCACGGATCGATTTACTGAGTTTTGGAGCTGGAGGCAAGGTTGCAGAAATAGGTAGTCGATACTCGATCGATCGGGTCATTGACTAAGGATTAATCAGCAGTCGGTTGACTAATCAGATTTAGTTGTGCTTTAGTCGGTTTCTATTTTTTAATTATCTTTAATTTAGAAATAATATTTTATACATATATTCTTATATATACGTAGATTTATATTTCTATACTATCAGGATGAATGAAAGGAAATAATTGAATTTAAATAAAACATTAAACATCTTGGATTAAGTTTACTTTTAGAAAAAGCAAAAAAATAAAAAAATAGTATCTTTATGGAAAAATCGGTCGACTAGTCGGCCGACAAGTCGGGTCGAGTAGTAGGCTGACCGACTATTGACCGATTGATCAGGTATTTTGTCGGCTATCCCACTAACTCAATTAGTCGGACCAACTAGTTGGCCTAGGAGCTGACTTTTACAACCACGGTTGGAGGGTTTTGTTACGCGTCCGTATTTTCATTTGGTTGCTACGGAGGAATCATCTTTCGAGGGAGATCGAAGAGCACGGATCTTTCCTGTATGCGAAGACACATGTATACATTGTGGAGCAACAATAGGGAGTGATGAGCATATATTCTTTGGATATGCTACTGCGAGGGAGGCGTGGGTGGCAACACATGTTGAAAGGCTCACGACAAAGGACTGGAATGGGTTCTGGGAGTCCCTGGATGCTCTTAGACGTGGTAGTAGTCCAATCAAAGTGTGGGTGGATGCTATCGTATGGTCTGTATGGCTTGCTCGGGATGGTTCTATCTTCCAAGGGGATATAATATATATGGAAAATATCATTTAGCATGCTAAGCTTTTAAAGACTCCTTAGTCCTTGTAAAATTCGCATTTAGTAGATATAAATAAATATAAGTTATATGGTAGGCGGCTTCTTGATGTCATACCCTTTTTTCCTTAAAAAGGAATTTTAACTAAATTATAGTTATAGATTTTGTGCTTTTTCTTGCATTTATCTAATAAATAATTGATTTCCTTTTATTGGAGGTAGTACTCCCATGGTATCTGTGGGTACTATCAACCATTAACATTAAACATGTACTTGTTTAATCGGATATCCATTAGAATGGTTCGGGTCGATCCATGACCTAATAACAATGGGCCGGGTTAGATCACAATCAAAAGGGATTGCTATCCGCCTCGCTGACACCATAGTCCTACCCACCACATGGATAGCTTCAAAGATCGGGCGAGAGGAACAACCCCCTTCAGTGCCACCTCATTGTTGATGTCTATACCTAGCAACAACATTCTATCTGAAACAAGCTCTACCATCCACAATGTCCTCAAGCCCAATTTGGAAAGAGTCCAAACATCATAGGAAAAAGGACATGCCAAAGACTTGGAACAGTCGATAAACCCTGATCTGCTTAGCACCATCCTTGAAACAGGGTCACCTCTACAGGACGCCAAAGTCCTACGTATACAAGGCAAGAAGCATGGCCTCTTATTCAAGCAGCAGTCCATACAACCATAGACAAGGGTCCAAGAGAACAACATCTCCAACAAATACACCGGGAAAAAGTTACTAAAGACACCTTCCCACAATCTCTTAAAATTCTCAACTAGTTCTTTGGAATAATTTTAAAAAGTTATGACAGGAATGGTATTGTAATTATAAGCTTTTTAAAAATCAATTAAAATCATTTTTGTCCTTTTCCTTGAAAACTTCCATTAGAGGCCTCGAAGGTGTATTGCCTCACTATTAGACCTACTTGGTATGAGACCAAGTCAATTTAGTTGTCTGTATAAGGTTTTAGTTCCATTCATTACATGGAGTCGAGTATGTTAGGTCATGTATAAGCATGCACATTTTGATGATAACAATTTTATGCATTTAGCTTGTAACTAGGTCAAAGCAAGGTTGCATAGGAACCTATAAGATGCTCAAGCAAAAGAAGCTTAAGCTAAGAAGAAGCAAAGTGATGGAGTTCAAGTCTAAGGAACTCAAGCGCAAGACAAGTTGAAGACTTTCCTTTATTGGGTCTTGTGCTTGTAACTTTATTTATCGTGTCATAAATAATCTCAAACAAGCATTGTATCATGCATACCTCTTAGAAATAGGTTCTACAAACATGCTCAGCTTGGAACAATATCTCTGGAAATGCCCTCTAGCTAGGGCGTTGATGAGCATGTCTGTTGTCTGATCTCCTGAACTAACATGAGTGATGGAGATGAAACTCTTCCAAATCATGTCTCAAGTGTAGTGACATTCTACCTCGATATGCTTGGTCCTCTCATGGAAGGTTGAGTTGTTGGCAATGAAGAGAGCAACCTGGTTGTCGCATTGGAGGTGCATGGGAAAAGGCACCTCAAATGTTAGGTCGGTAAGAACACATCTGACCCACATCATCTTTATACTAGCATGTGTCATGGCTCTGTACTCTGATTCCGCACTGGATCTAGCGACCATTGTCTACTTCTTGCTCTTCCATGACAGCAAGGAACTCTCTATAAACACTGCAAAACCAGAGGTAGACATCTTATCCTTGGGACATCCAACATAATCTGCATTTGCACAAGCTGTAATGGCAAGGGATGTACCTCTGTTAAATAGAAGAGTAGTGCTAGATGAGGTCTTCAGATACCTCAGAATCATATGGACTGCATCTATATGTGCACGTCTAGGTTGCTCCATGAACGGACTCATCTTAATGTAAAAGATATATCTAGTCTGGTGATGTTCACGTATAGGAGCTTCTTGATGAGCTCTTGTACCTCCTCTTGTCTACCTCTTCAATATCACTATCATACAACTTCATGCTCGAGTCCATCGGAGTAGTGGTAGGCCTGCAATCTACCATGTCTGTCTCAGAGAAAAGATATGTAACATACTTCCTCTGGGTCATCACAAGACCGCTTGGTTCGTGGTAAACTCCGATATAAGGAAG
Organism: Ottelia alismoides; assembly: GCA_037367405.1. NCBI lineage: Eukaryota > Viridiplantae > Streptophyta > Magnoliopsida > Alismatales > Hydrocharitaceae > Ottelia > Ottelia alismoides. The sequence continues at coordinate 614,816 of JAZKJV010000009.1, forward strand.
TAGCGTAGAATGTCAAAATCCTTGGTCACAAACTACTGACCTAGGAAATCCTTAGCAGTCTGGATGCCCTGCTCATCATCCCTTGTAACAATGATATCATCAACATAAACAAGTATGATAGTTGTACTTCTCTAAGTCCTTTGAATAAACAGTGAATGATCATCAGTCGATCTCAGAACTCATGTTGCTATATCAAATTCGAGAGCTTCTAGAACTGTGCTCTTGGACTCTGCTTAAGGCCATTGATTGCCTTGTGAAGCCTGCAAATCTTATGACACCCCCTCTGCAGCGAACCTAGGTGGTTGCTACATGTAGACCTCCTCCTGTAGGTCATCATAGAGAAATGTATTCTTCACATCAAGCTGATATAGAGATCAGTCTCGTGTCACTGCAACAAAAAGAAGAATACGCAGTGTCGAATGTTGAGCTACTGGAGAGAAAGTATCCTGATAGTCCGCCCCATATGTTTAGGTTAACCCACGAGCAACAAGTCTCACCTTGTAGTGATCCATGTTGCCTCCTGCTCGGTGCCTCACTGTAAACACCAACTTGCATCCAACAACAAAAGCTCCTGTAGGAGCGGTAACAATGCTCCTTGTGCCAAGCGATTGTAGCACAACCATCTCATCCTCCATGGCAAGACGCCACTGGCTATCCTGTATGGCCTCCTGATATGTCCGTAGTATCTCCACGGCTGATAGCCCCACGAAAAATCGCATGAAGTCCTCTGAGAGTCAACCCAAGGAAACGTGGGCTACAAGAGGATATGTAGCACAAGCACGTCTCTGCTTTCGCAGAGCAATATGCATATCTAGATCATCTGCCTCTTCCTGAACCTATAAACTACCCTTTTGAAAGGGCACCTGCTCATCCTGTAAAGAGTCATGTTGTATAGATAAATCACTAGAACCATCGGTAGAAACAATATGCTCATTACATACTCGAGGCGTGCTGGATGATGAGGAAGGCCCATGAGTAGGGGGAACTGTGTGAGACCTGCGAACAAAGACATGTGGCAAGAACCGAGCCAAGGTACTGGGTGGTGCTTCAGGGATAGCCACAGGAGCAGGTGTAGATACTAGAGGAGATGGTGCAGGTGGTGCATGCATTGGAGGAGGTATGTATACCTCCTCTCCTGAGTCAGTTGGAGTCAACCTATCATATGCAGGAGAGAAATACACAACTGACTAAAGAAGGTGATATTGGCACTGATAAAGTATCTTCATCGAAGTGGACCAAATTCAACGATACCCTTATGGGTATGAGAGTAGCCTACAAAGACACACTTGACAGCTCAAGGGGAGAGCTTGTCACGACCCCAGACATCAGATTGTAAACAAAGACAACACAACCAAACACTCAAGGTGTAAGGAAGAACATGTCCTTCTCAAGAAACACAATAGAGAAAGGAACCTTTACTCCTAAAAGAGAAGATGGCATGCGATTTACCAAGTAGCAAGCAGTGAGGAGTGCATCACCCCAGAAAGAATGAGGAGCACGGATCCAGATCAAAAGGGTTCGGGTAACATCAAGTAAATGATGGTATTTGCGTTCGACAACACCGTTTTAGATATGTAAGCATATGAGATCTAGTGTACGATGGTAAGAGATCTGAAGAACTCGGATAGCTATAATGCGTAGAACTCTACGGCGTTGTCAAAGTGTAAAAACTTGATAGTAACAGAGAAAATGTTCTTTGTTTCATTAATAAATAATTTAACAACAGACCCAGCTTCAAACTTGTTTTTAACAGAAAGACCCAAGAAACTCTAGATTAGTCATCCACAGCAACAAGATAAAAACTATATCCCTAGTGATAAGGAACACGACTGAGACCCCAAATATCTTAGTGAATAAAAGCTCAAATAACTAAGTATTGCTACAACTCTGACAACCAGGAAAAGAAGAGTGGTGATGCTTCCCAAACTGGCAAGCGTCGTACTGAAAGGAAGATTATGGGGAAATCTGTGGAAGGACATGACACAACTTCTGCAGAGGAAGGTGACCAAGCCGATGGTGCCACAAGTATGGTGAGACTGGTGCAGTGGGAATAGTAGAGCCACAAGCATGAGGAGGCTGGATCAGTCTGTAGAGCCCCTATTGCTTATGTCCACATCCAATTACTCTGCCCATGAGTATGTTTTGAAATATAAGAGAAGATGGGTCAAAAATAGCACAACCATGCAGATCCTTCGTACTCTGACTAATAGAAAGCAAGTTCATCTGAAAATTAAGAGCATATAAAATATTTTGTAGGCATATGGATGGCGTCAAATGCACCTTCCCATGTTTTTGAAAGATTTTTTTCTTTTTCTTTTTGAAAGAATGATTTCTTTTTCTTCTTTCTAAGAGTCGCCATCAGGAATCTGTTATGTCCATATTTTTATGGATCTTCTTTCTTTATTTTGAATTCTATTAATTTTTCTAAATTAGCATCGGAAATTGATGAGTGTAGTGGTGGAGTAATTTAACTTGGTGCGACCGATTTGCTGGATTTGGTCTGGTTGAGAACACTGTTGCAAAAGTCGGCCGACTAGGCCGACTAGTCGGCCCGACTATGCGACTCGGAGGGTCACCCGACTCGATTAAGCAAACTCGGGCTATAATCGGACATACCCAATTACTCGCCTGATTTATCGGTGTAGTCGGTCGAGTAATCGGCCGCCTTTTGCATCAAAGGTGTGCGGGCACCTAAAACCCGATAACCCAAATAAATCGAAAGTTAAGTTTCTGTCGAACAGAAACTCATTCTTGTTTGTGCTTCCAACCCGCATCCCTAGCTCCCAACCCAGGTGCACCGCCTCGCCGCTCGCCGCCCGCCCGGTTCACCACCTAGCCACTGCCGCTTCGCCACCCTCGAGCATCATTCAACCTCGCTCGCCGTCCACGACCTAGGTTAGGTTTTTTATTTTTATTTTTCATTTTTTTCTCTATTTTTATTATATGAATAGTTTATGCACTAGACTCTATCATGTAAGTTGTATGTTGGCATAGATATAAACTTGTATGTTGGCTTGCCCAGTTGCCCTAATCAATTTTTATTCTTTTTTGAACTTTATTATATGGTTTGGAACACTGTATGTTGGCATTTAGGTCAACTTAGATATTTTTTATGATTGCCATTGTCTAGCTTATATGTTCAATTTGCTCAACTTGAAAATTCTTATATGGTTACCACTTGTCAATGTTGTCATTGGTCTATTAGTTATGTAATCTCTTCATTTAACTTGTGATTTGTTAGTAAATTAGAAAGTCAGATTGTGAGTTTAGTTAATTTTGTGTTTGTTGATTTCCTAAATTGTGAGTTTATTTGTTATGTAGATGGCTACACCTCCTGCGAGCGTCGCTTCCAGTAGCGACTCGTCTTTTTATGTGCCGCTGGGATCAACTGATCCTGCATGGCAATACGGTTACCTTGTGAACCGTACAGATCCAAATACGATCACTTGCAGATTGTGCATGAAGATTGTCAAGGGTGGTGTGTATAGGTTCAAGTAAATCGAGCACATCGAAGAGGGAACGTAGATGCATGTCCCAAGGTGGATGAGGACACGAAGAAGAAGATGATTGCGTAACTTGATGATGTTGCCAGGAAGAAGTCCCAAAAAGCCGCCGATGTTCTTGAGATGAGGGAGGAAGTTGATATCACTGGAGATCTGGGTTCGACAAAGAGATCACGAGTCTTCGAATCCTTGGAGCAGACTGTCGCAATGGAAGGGTCATCACGTTACATGACCATCAAGGATGCATTCTCCAAGGATCATCGTGACAGGGTTACATCGTACATATCCAAATGGGCATATACATCGGTGATTCCGTTTAATGCTTTGACGATAAAGAACTTCTTGTAGATGGTGGAGGCGATTGGGAAGTACGGGCCTGGACTAAAGCCTCCCACGAGGTATGATCTTAGTGGTCCGCTTTTGAAGAAGGCAATGACGGAGATTCATGATGGGTTGCAATGTCATCGTGATACGTGGACGTCAGCGGGATGCTCTTTGATGACTGATGCATGGACGGACAAGAGAGGAAGGAGCATCATCAATTTTTGTGTCAATTGCACCCTGGAGACTTCATTTTTGAAGTCCATAGATGCTTCAGATGAGGCTCCCACTGCGGAATACATCTGTAAGTTGGTGGAGGAGTGCCTGAATGAAGTGGGAGTGGATAAAGTGGTTCAGATTGTGGCGGATAATGCATCCGCCAATGTAGCAGCAGGAAGATTGTTGGTTGATGAATACCCATTCATCACTCTTTATTCTTATATTTTAGCTACAAAAACCTTTGCAAATACATGTAGATATGTGTAAATACAAATAATTACCAAAAGCATGCATTGTGTAAAAACCTATAATTAGCATGTTTTTGTGCACAAAATAAAAGAATAAAGAGCAAAAAGAAAAAGAGGGAAATATTTAGAATAAATATTGAGCAACCTAACCCAAGGGAGGGCTCAGCATGGGCCTGACCGCATAAAAGCCAAAGTAGAGGGAGATAGGGCTCACATGTGTATATACTTCTGTAAATACATTAAATTATATTTTCCTCACCCAAAAATATGTTTGTCCATATTGTGTGTATATTTAGAAACTATTAAAAACAAAATAAAAAGATGAAAAGCAAAAAGATCAAAAATACCCTTCCTTCACCATGTGTATAGACCATTATCCTGTATTTATTTAACCCTATAAATAAATAAAATTATTTTCAAAACTTTTTGTAAATAGTCTATGTTACATTTTGTAAATAAAATAAATAACAAGAAACAAAACAAAAATCAAATAAAAATTACAAAATGAAAAATACCAAAATACATTGTATAAATACCATGTATATAAATGTATACAACTATTTATTTCACCCTTGTATATATATAATAAAAATAAAATAAAAATATTCTTTTATTCCATATTTTATGATGTAAATAAATAAAATACAAAATAAGCATAAAAATAACAAATAAAAAAATCAAAAATAAAAATCCATATAGTGTACATATACCTATATATAGAGCTACCCTATTTTTATTTCCAAAAATTAAATAAAAATCACCAAAAAATAGAAAAAAATAAAAGAAAAATATTTCATGTTTTGAGTTTTCTTTAATTCGGCCTATTTCTGCCCTAAAATAAATAAACAAAAATCAAGTACACGTGGCAGCGTCTGACTGGTCCACGGGGGAATGTTGACCCCGGTCAACTCCCCCGCGGACTCCTTCCTTTTCTGGAAGATGCGTGCCGCGCCTCCTTCGCCGATTTATCCACGCGTCTCCAGGCTGTCACCCACTCAACCCCCGTGCTCGGATTCTTCGCCAATCATCCATCATCCTCGCCGGATCTTCCGCCATCAAATCCACGCCTTCTATAGCTGTCGCCACTCAACCCTAATCGCCCCTGTCACCATTTATATCCCGACCTCCGCCGCCTCCGCGCCCCATCTTTGGCCCTTCTCCTCCTTCCCCGTGACCTCCATAGGCTTCGCGAGAGTGACAGCAAGCGTCCGCCCTTGTTGCAGTGAGGCGAGGAAGCGAATCCATTGATCCGGCGATTCTCGCCGTCCTTGCTCCGCCGCCGGCGTTGAGCATCGAGCTTCAGGCCTTGACGCCCTTCGAAGCTACGACCCGGAGTTAGCCACGCTCCAGCATAGTCTTCCGCTCCATCCAGGTAGTTGATTAGCTCTTTTATTCCGTTTAATTTTAGATTTCGCCCAATTTGTATCTCCGACGCATTCCTCCGATTCCGTCCATCTCGCGTAAAATCTCGACCATCCGTCCCGACCATCACCTTCGCCAATCCCTCACGCACCTTCTACGCCCTTTCACTCAACCCAGATCACACAGGATCTGGGAATCGAGCTCCACCGTCCTCCGCTCGCCGGAGCTCGTTCGCCTCACAGCACCGTCCACCTTCACCCCGCCTTCTTGGGTCGAGGCATTTTGCCCTCGACCCGCGAAGCTTCTTGTCCACTTTGCAGGTCCAAAGGAGGTGTCTGAGCCTCCAGTCCATTCAAGACCAGAGCTTCGCGCCGCCAGGCCTCGCCGGAGCCCCTCCAGGGTTCGGCTGGGCCATCGGCCATCATCATCAGCTGCGGGACAGTGCAGCGGAGCTTCTCCGACCAATTGCAGCAGCTGAGGAGGGGTGTAGCGCACGCAGGAGACCGGCGAAGTTCGCCGGCGATGAGTTCTTGCACCATCCTCCAGAGTCGTCCGATGAAGACCTCGCTCCAGTTCTAATCCTGAGCGTCCATCCTTGAAGGAGCAGCAGCCATCGATCTATCTGAGGAGACATCTTGACCGTTGTAGCCGAGGAGAGAGGACCAGGAGCCCAGCATCGTCAGATCTTCCACGTGGACTTCTCCCAGCCGTTGATCGAGCCGAAGGGACGAAAAGAGAAGAGTCGCAGCACATCCGGACCGTCCAGCCTACACGTGGCGCCTATCCGACCGTCGGCTAATAAAGGGGTAAATATCGTAGGGCCCCCTCGTAGTTTGTCATTTCCTTTTTAGTCCTGTAATTATTTTTAAAACTTTATTCACGTAGGGTTATTTGCATTTTGGACCTCGTGCTTTATTTTAATTGCATGTATGCCCCTGTGTGTGAGTGACCACGTGCTTCGTCACGTGTGTATCTGGGTTATTTGCAATATATGCCCTGTAGTTCTGGATGTTATTCATTGAATAAAATGTTTTGTTTATTTGCATATATACCCCTGTGAACACTTTATATTCGCATGTGCGTTTTATTTTGGGATATTTGCATATAAGCCCCTGGACTTTTGATACGAGTTATCAATAGGTCCTTGGAACTTATTTTTATTACATTTAGGTCCTTGAGTGCCCCAGGCACGTCCTTGGCACGTGACTTCTTGGGTATTTTGCACCAGGACCCCAGAACTTTTGGGTATTTGCACATAGGTCCCTGTGCACAGTGCCCCACCTTTATTTTTGAATAAAATATCAAACGACCTCCAAATCCAATGAGATTTTGACACATGGCTCCTGCCATGGTGTAGGAATTTCTGTGATTTTTGAGGACATTTTTGATTTCATTTATTATTTTTAAAAATTCAAAAACCTCCTTTTTTGCCACTGTTTGACTTTAAAAATACCAAAAAAATATAAAAACATCCCCAAAAATTCTAAAAAAAATAGATATTGTTGCTTGCTTGTTGTTTGATTTTCTAGCCAATTTTGGCTACTTTTCATCAATTAAAATCCCTAAAAATTGAAAAACCCCTAAAAACTCATAAAAATTATATTAAATAAATTAAAAATCCAAAAACAATAATTAGGGTGCCTAAATTTTCCTTATTCTTCATAGATTACAGAAAAATTACCTCCAAGGTTGATTGAAACTCTTAAATATTTTATTTTTGAGCTTCTAACCTTGCTGGACAGTACCTTGGTGTTTCTGCCTTGTTTGATTTTTAGTAAATAATTTACTCATTAGAAAAATCCCAAAAATTCACCAAAAACAGTAAAAAACATTTAAAACATAAAAACAAATTTTCTTGAATTTTTGCTTGATTTTTAATACTTTAAATAATTTGTTGAAGTGTCCCTAGTTTTGACTTTTCTTATTTTCTCTACATTTTGAAAACATAAAAAAAAAAATTTTCAAAAATCATTAAAAAAACCACAAAAATATGTTCTCTGTGTTTTAGTTCAATTTGACTACATCGTAGGCCGCAAGGCCAATCTGTGCTCCTTGTGTTCGACCCTGGGAGCTATACCAGGTTAATCCTATAGCAGGACCACTTCTCTGTATTTTATTGATTTATCTTCATCTGTGGTTCATTTTTCTTGATTGACACATTCTGAGCGATTGAGGACAACGACATTGTGATTTATTTTCTACCTCAGTTGTTCGGGATTTTGCGCGATCATTGGTCACCAAATATCCAGAGATTTGGTGGACTCTGTGTGCTGCGCACTCCATTGATCTTGCTTTGGAGGAGATAAGCAGAGAGACAAAGGTGAGGAGTGCAATCACAAAGGCGAAGAGGCTTACAGTGTTCATCTACTCTCACATCAAAACTCTAAGCTTGATGTGCATGTTCACCAGCAAGAGGGACATTGCAAGGCCCGGCCAAACAAGATTTGCAATCACATTTCTCACTCTTGAGAGCCTGAATGAGAAGAAAGACAAGCTGAGATTGATGTTTTCCTCAGAAGAGTGGAGAAGATGTAAGTGGTATAAGACCAAGAAGGGAGAAGCAGCGAGTTCCATTGTATTCAGCCCTACGTTCTAGAACCATATAACACATGCTATCAGAGTTTTCACTCCATTGGTTTGTTTATTACGTGTGGTTGATGCAGATCAACGCCCGCCCATGGGCTTTGTCTACGGAGGGCTTGAAGAGGCCAAGCAGGAAATAATTGTGGCATTCAATGGCGTGAAGTCATCTTATAATTTTTTTGTGGATGTCGTTACCTCCAAGACTAAAGGGAGACTCGATACTTCATTGCATCTTGCAGCTTATTACTTGAACCCATTTTTCTTCTACACTGAGTCTCATGGTGATCCAAATGTTGTGGTGAGGAGAGGGTTTAAGGAGTGCATGGAAAATTTTTATCCATATTTGGATATACAAGATGCAATTACCAAGGACGAGCTTCCGACATATAGCAATGGTCGTGGAGATTTTGGCAAGCCTTTAGCTGTGAGACAAAGGATGGCAATTGATGGCAATTTTGATCCATGTATTTCAATCATTTGGTTTCTATTAATGTTAATCATTTATTTTATTATGTTGACCATTTCTCTATTCTAATAGCTAATTAGTGGCATAATCATGGAGATGACACACCTCATTTGAAAGCTATGGCTATCAAAATCTTGAGCTTGACGTCTTCATCATCGGGATGTGAGCGTAACTAGAGTACATTTGACTCGGTAAAGACTCTACTCCACCCACCCAATTCGACTAGTAATAGTAAAATTTAAATGAGTAATTGATATAAAGTTAAATTTTTTGGTCTTCAGATCCATACCAAGAAGAGATATAGGTTGGAGACGAAGAAGCTGAACGATCTTGTGTATGTGTGTTTCAATTCCAACCTGCAGGAACGTCGAGCTGAGAAAGAGAGAGATCCTCTGTCATCTCGTGATCGTGCACACATGGCTGAATGGACCGGGGATGTTGATGCTCATGATAAGGAGGTTTTTCTAGGTTCCGGACTGACATGGGGTGTTGTAGCACATGCTAGTGATGCCGAAGAGAATTTGGAACCAAGAAGGAGCCAACGAGATGAGCATGGAAGGGGAGCTTCATCGTCAAGCTCCAATGCTACGCCGATGAATGAGGAGGAGGAGCTACATCTTGAGGATATAGAAGAAGAAGATGATGACGATGATGAAGAAGAAGAAGGCGATGATGAAGAAGAAGAGTTGTACTTGGATGACGACATTGAGGATTGAACCCAATGGCTTGTGACACTTGTCTTACTTTTCACTTGTATTATTTTTTGGGCATGTTGTAATTGTTCTTTTATTTTTGAACATTTACTTGTACTATGTGCCAAACATTTTGTTCTTAACTTCCTTTTTTTCATTTTGTTCTTAACTTCCTTTTTTTCATTCTCTTGCTATTTTTTATGCTCTTAAAAATATTAAAACTGCTAAATATATGAATATAAATGAGAGTATATGCTATAAAAATTGATTTATATATTTAAAATAATAAAAAAAATTCCAAACCGACTAATGCCCGACTGACGAGTCGCTGAATACGATGTTTAATTCGACTTCGTTGTAGCACGTGTACTTAGCGATTCGGTCAGAACCGAGAGAAGATCTCCGTGAAGAGTGTCTCGGTTTAATTTATATCCCGGGCAAGTCCGGGGTCGAACACAGGAAGGCAAAGGAACAACCTAGGTATTAATTCAAAAACTTAGGTCTAGATTTCAATGCGGTATTTTTTTAGATTTTTTTTATGCAAGTAGAATGCCAAAAACAAAATGCGGGTGAATTATAACACTAAGAAAACATACAACAAGGCCAAATTAATTTTAATGGAAAAGAAGTCCAAATTAGCCAATTCGTATTTTTCCTAGAGTCCTAATCCAGTGGGGAACACAACACATTTTTTTGTATTTTTTAGGTTTAAAATGCAATAATGAAAAATGCACACTTTTTATGGGTATTTTCGTAATTTTTCACACAAACAGTAAGCAAAAATTATGAAAAATTTACTGGACTTAAAACATGATCAAGGAAGCTACAGTAATATTTTTGGAATTTTTTGACAAAATATGAATTTTTTATGTATTTTTTAGTGGAAACAGAGTGACAGTGAGTAATTAATTCCTAATTAATCCATGTTATCAAATTAATCAGAATGCGAATTATCTCAGAAAGATATTTAGATCTAGAATCCAAGAGAGTTGAAATTTCGCAAAAAGAATATACGTGGATTTAATTAAAAATCAAATACTAAAAACACTCTATGATTTATTTCAGATACAAGACATCTCCATTTTAGGTGAAATTTGGATAGTAAGTTCATCACTCTTCATGGCATCACATATATTTTTTGTGGAATTTTTAGAGCAACTATGTATGAGATATAATTTTAAGAGCACGGAATGGGTAAAATATGCTAAATTTCAGTTGAACATTTTTAATTAATTACCCATGTAACATAAAAATCCAAATAAATACTCAAAACGTACACAATTAGTTGCTCAACACAGTGGTATTTTTCATTGAATATAAATATGCAAGATAGATGTCCAAATTAACAGGAGAACACAGGGGTGTTTGTGCAAATACAAAAGCTGAAATAAACAAACAACTATACAGAGGGACTTGATTGTAATTACAGAAACTTTACGAGAAATGTATGCAATTTTTACAATAAAATAATAGAAAAAATGAACCTTTCTTCTTCTACCTCTTGCTTGGGCGTAGATGAACCCAAAGCTGTGGAGTGCTCGGCGGACGGCGGAGGCGGCGCGCGGAGGATGAGCGCGGGGTGGCCGGCGGAAGGGCGGCGCGGGGGCACGGCGACGCGTGGCGGAGGCGGCGCCCACGCGCGCCGAGCGCCGTGGAGCTGGGGCAGCGCTGGTTGCCTGCGCGGGCGGAGGATGAACGGGGGGCCGAGGCGGAGCTGGCCGGCGACGGCGGTGGGAGGAGAAGGCGGGGCCGCCGCAGCCGAGGGCGCGGCTCTGGGGAGGGCGGCGGCCGCTGGTTGCGGCAGAGGGGGGCGGCGGCGGTGGGTGCTCTCCCCCACCGCTGCTGCGTTATGTTTTTTTAATTTTTTTTAATTTTTTTTTCTTTTTCTTTTACTGCTGTAACAAAAGATTTTTTGTTTTTAAAATTTTTTATTTTTTTTAATTTTGATTAGACAGGGAATATGATAAAAAAAATGATGGGTTGGTGTATGATGAAGATGATGGAGATGAAATAAAATGAGAAAAAAGAAAAAAAATGCTATGATGAAGGTGCTTCAATAAAAGGATTTTTTTGTGGTTTTAATTGTTTTATATTTTTTTACTTTTGTTTAAAACAGGGAATGAACATGATGAGAGAAAAAAAATGTGATGATAGTGGTGAATGATTCACATAAACAAATGGAGGATGGTTGGTGAATGTGATGTGCTAAAAAAATGCAAAACTAACAAGATGACAAAATGAGAAGAAAATTACCTACGGTGGAGACGGTCGCCTATGATGTGCTCACGAGAGCACGGTCTTTGCTCAAATCATCGGCGTGCGATGAGCTCGAGCAGCACGCGGTTGCGGCTGCGATGTTGGCCAAAAAGCCAACGGATCACACCGGAGAGAGGGTCGTCGTCGCTCGACCGCGGTTGCGTCGCTGTCACCGATTCAACTCAGGGAACTAGGCTCTCCTCACATAAAGATGGATCAAAGGAAAAAATGAGGAGAATGGCATGTATATAAAGAAGAAGAAAAATGGAAGTTAGAATTAAGATGGAGTGGGATGGAGGTTATTAAAATGGTGGAGTTGAATTAGAAGTTAGAAAATATGGTGGAGTAATGGAGTTGAATTGGTGGTTATTGTAGAGAATGTAAAATAAAATAAAAAATAAATAAAATAAAGTTGTCTACATTAATTACAATAGAATAAAATAGATAGTGGACAATTTACAAGGAAAGACAAACAACATGTACACATTTTTTTTACTTTTCTAATATGTAATGTTTTTTTATCTTTTTAATAAGAGATATTTACAACAGAAAAATACAATAAAATAGTACAATTAAAATACAACACAAGTATGATTTTTTTTTATTTTAAATAATTAAGAAAGATATAATAAAAAATGGAGAAAGTATGAATATATACATAATGTACAATGTACATCTAGGTCCCAAAACCCAACTTTTGCAAATGAGCTCCGATTTTAATGAAACCACTTCCGTTGGATAGATAATTTTCTAACTTGAACTTTAAAAGTGAGTTTGGTGAATTTGGAGTTCATACGGAGCGGGAATTTAGATTGGAAGTTGGACTTTACGGCTTTTTCTCTTTGGGATCTAGGAGCATTTATTTGAGGTAAATTTTATTTTGTATTTTTGTATTTTTATATACATTTTTATAAACAAGTTAGAGAAAGAATTAGGTAAAAAGGAATTGAAATGAAATTATTAAAAATCCATGAAGTTTTGGCTATTTACAAGTATAAAACTCCTTTATTTTTGCGGCTTTTTAGTGTTAATTTATTTTGTACAATATAATATACAGTAATTAGTGAGTTTTATTTACAAGAGTCATTTTGTTAATTTATGGATTTTATGGACATTTATTTGGGATTTTACTCGGGGATTTTACTAAGATCAAGATATTGCGATGATGAATCGCGGATTCATCACCCCCCTATACTTAAACTTTGCTAGTCCTCGAGCAAATAAAGAATGAATAAGTTGGGTTAACCCCTGACTGTGCATGTGAATACAAGACTTGATCCGTTCAAGAACTCTCGGTTTTAGAGATCCTAAAATTCTAAGTTGAACCAAGCTCTAGTCAAAAGGTACCCAATTTCCCTAATCATCAGACTCTCTTTGTATACATATAAAGTAGGGATATGAGTTTAAGTGTTGACCGCAGTTACAAGAGTAGAGTCACAACGTCACCCAAGGTTCTAGTCCAAGAGACTCTACTATGGACCCGATCCTCAACACTAGGGAATAAATTATTTCTTGCATCCAATCCACCGTCTCTTTAGTTGTCAGACTTGAAAGTGTAGATGGAAGGCCAGTTGATGGAGGGCATAGGATTGTGTCATTTCTTCTCTCCCTCTCATTGGAACAAGGATCCTCTCAAATGCCTTATTACGCAACGCAATTTTTTTTGGTGTTGATCAGTGCATCCGTCAAGAGAAGTTGGAGCCGTCTGCACTTGTTTTCCTGGGAGTACACCGGGGTGTGCCTTTTTTGAGTACCTATCGTACTTTCTACACCCAGACTTGTAGCATTTACGATGCAGAGCCCTTTTTTGGTGCAAGCCCGACTCCTGGTCCTAATAGCGGTGGTCCAAGTGGACACTTTGAAATGGTTGGGAGCGCTCGCCTTTGGTGGAAGCTCTTTTGATAATTGACTTTGTGGAATGGGAGCTTTTCTTTGACATTTCATTGCTTTGTAGTATTTGTGGCTAGCTCCACTGCTTTTACCCGAGTTGGCGCACACTGATCAATATTTTTTTTATTTTATCACACCCTGGCACATAGGTAAATATCAAGAGATAGTACAAGAACCATGTTCTCATACTGGCTAAATGTGCTGACACTCAGGTTTCATGAAGCCTTCATTGATTTTATCCCATCCTCGAGCATCATTAAATCAAGTCCAAACTCAAATCTCTCATCCCAGTTCCTCAAGTGAAATTACAACTCATCTCATCATAACTGCGGTCGTGTATGTGAGGTGCTGATCATATTCTTTAAGGTAGAGACTAAGCATGCAATATAGCACACACATCTTTCAAACTAGGGAAATGTGAATAATTAAGTCCAAGACCCTAATGACTAAGGCTGGTTAACTCAAAATCTCAAGACCTCATAAACCAAGTGTTCTTGAACATCACTAGTCTTGTGTGAAAGTGAATTGTGTCAGGGATTAAACCAACTTATTAGTTAGTTTTTTTTTAGTTTTTGTTATTGTTTTTTTTAGTTCTTTTTTATGAATGTTTTTTGTTGTTTGTTTTTTTTAAGTTTTAGAAAAAGTTTTTTTTTGTTTTGTGTTTTTTTTAAAAGAAAAAGTTTTTTTTTTCAAAAAGGTTTTTTTTTGTTTTGACAAACAAAGGCAAAGAAGTGTTTTTTTTTGTTAGAAAAGTTTTGCTTCTATTTTTTTTCAAGAGTTTTTTTTGAAAAAGATAGGTAAATAAGAAAAGACTTTTTTTTATTTCATTCATTTTTTTTCATTTTTTTATTTTTTTTACCCACCCCATAATTATTGTATAATATATATAAAAAATACGTGAAAGTACGAGGTATGGGTAAAGTATATATGTAATATATACATGCCCCCCTATACTTAGCCTGTGCTATGTCCTCATGGCACTAGGTGACAAAAAGACATAGCTCGTACTAAGCGTAGGAAAGCTAAAATAATAGAAAGTATAGAAGTCGATCCGCCCCCCTATACTTAGGCTCTGGACAGCCTAAGTGTAGAAGAAGAGCAAAAACGGGGCGGACGAGGTCAAGAGGAGAAATGATGAGTAAATACACATGGCGGGCATCGGTCCCCCCTATACTTAGGCTTTGGTCAGCCTAAGTATAGGACAAGAGTAAATGTGAGAACCGATGTGATCTCGAGAATATACAAAGAAGGGAAAATATGTACAAGAGTGATCGAATCTTCTAAGATGTTGAATCTTGATGCTGCATCTTCATGAAGAGTAATAAGATGTATCTGCTCGGTGCTCACTCTGTATGAAGTTGATGACCTCGACTTGGACTAACTGCTCTTTGGAATCAACAAAATGCTTCAACAGTTGTCCATTCACTACATGAGATTGTGCACCATCTGTGAGATCAGCTATCTCTACACTTCCATTCTCGTGCACTTTCTTAACCACAAAGGGACCCGTCCATTTAGATTTGAGCTTCCCATGGAACATCTTCAATCTGGCATTGAACAACCATACCTTTTGTCCAGGGACAAAGTCTTTGCACCTAATGTGTTGATCATGCCATCTCTTTACTTTGTCCTTATAAATCAAACTGTTGTCATATGCCCTGTTTCGGATTTCCACGAGCTCGTTCAAGTTCAAGTCTCGGCAAAGTTTTCCTAGGTGACAACTCCAATTAATCTTCTTAATTGCCCATTCGGATTTATGAATCAACTCTGCGGGCAAATGACATGGCTTGCCATATATCATTCTAAATGGTGAAGTACCCAATGGTGTCTTGTAGGTTGTCCTATAAGCCCATAGAACTTGGTCCAAGAGTTGAGACCAGTTCTTCCTATCGGGACGAACCAATTTCTGCAAAATACTCTTCACCTCTCTGTTCGAAACCTCTACCATGTCGTTGGACTGTGGGTGGTAAGGACTAGTAATTCTATGCTCAAATCCATAGTCCTTAGCTAAAGATCTCATATCTCGATTCACAAAGTGGCTACCCCCATCAGATATCAAAACTTTTGGCACCCCGAACCTAGCAATAATATGATCTCTCACAAACTTACAAACAGTTTTGCTGTCTGCGGTTCGGGTTGGGATAGCCTCCACCCACCTAGATAAATAATCAACCGCCAACAAAATGTACTCATGTCCTTGGCTGTTGGGAAAGGGACCCATAAAATATATGCCCCATGCATCAAAAACATCACAAATAATCATCGGTTGCATGGGCATCTCATCTCTCTGTCCAACTATCCCTCCCATCCTTTGACAAATTGGGCACGACCGTACAAAATCAATGGCATCTCTAAACAAGGCCGGCCAATACAATCCACATTGAAGTACTTTGTGAGCGGTTCTCTTTCCCGAATGGTGTCCTCCAGCCTCAAGTGAATGACAATATGTGAGGACACTTTGGTATTCCTCCTGAGGAATACACCTTCTCCAAACACAATCCGGTCCTTCGAAGAAAAGGAAAGGATCGTCCCAGTGGTATCTCCTCGAATCCGACTTCAGTCGATCAATGCTGCTCCTAGTCCAACCATGGGGAACCTGCTTGGAGACAAGATAGTTCACCATGTTGGCATACCACGGGAGTGAGTCAATAACACAAATTGACTCATCTGGGAAGGTCTCTCTAATCCTCTCATGATCAGGAGAATCCTTAAGTTCAATCCGAGAAAGGTGATCAGCCACAACATTCTTCACTCCAGGTTTATCTTTTATCTCCAAATCAAATTCCTGGAGGAGTAAAATCCACCTAAGAAGACGCGCCTTCGCGTCCTTCTTTTCCATTAAGTATCGAATGGCTGTATGATCAGTATATATTGTCACCTTAGAGCCCAAAATATATGATCTGAACTTCTCGAGGGCCCATACTACCGCGAGCATTTCCTTTTCAGTCATCGTATAATTTTTCTGTGTAGGATCTAAAACTTTGCTCGCATAGTGAATCGCAAACGGAATCCCCTCTCGCCGCTGTCCTAACACAGCTCCTATAGCGAAATCTGAAGCGTCAGTCATGATCTCAAAGGGGAGAGACCAGTCCGGAGCTTGTAGGATAGGCGAGGCACAAATCTTCCTCTTCAAGAGCTCAAAGGCCTCCAGACACCTGTGATCTACAATGAACTCTATGTCTTTTCCTAAGAGCTCAGTTAGTGGGCGGGCGATCTTTGAAAAATCTTGAATGAATCTCCTATAGAATCCAACATGCCCTAAAAATGACCGCACTGACTTTACGTTGGTAGGTGGATCGAGTTTCTTGATCACCTCCACCTTGGTAGGGTCAACCTCCATTCCCCTTTTGGAGATGACATGCCCCAACACGATACCCTCCGTCACCATAAAGTGACTCTTCTCCCAGGAGAGTACCAGATTCACCTCTCTACACCTCGTGAGGACTCGGTCCAAGTGCGCTAAACATGTGTCAAAAGAATCACCATGGACCGAGAAGTCATCCATGAACACTTCCAGGAAATCTCCCACCATCTCGGCAAATATGGCTATCATGCACCGCTGAAATGTGCCCGGGGCATTGCAGAGCCCGAATGGCATGCGCCTGAAAGCATAAGTGCCGAATGGACATGTGAATGTGGTCTTTTCCTGGTCCTCAGGGGCTATGGCCACCTAGTTGTAGCCTGAATACCCGTCAAGAAAACAGAAGAACTCTTTCCCTGCAAGTCTCTCCAAGATCTGATCAATAAAAGGCAAGGGAAAGTGATCTTTCTTGGTCGCAGCATTCAGACGCCTGTAGTCGACACAGACGCGCCACGACGTAGGTACTCGTGTCGCGATCTCTACCCCCTCCTCGTTGGTGACCATCTGAATTCCCGACTTCTTCGGGACAACATGAAGTGGGGCCACCCACTTGGAGTCAGAAATAGGATATATAAACCCTGCTTTGCACCATTTCTCAATTTCATTCTTCACCACTTCCCGTAGATTGGGGTTAAGTCTCCTCTGAAACTCACGGGAAGGTCTCACATTATCCTCAGTAAAAATGTGGTGCGAGCAGAGAGCGGGGTTGATGCCCACGAGATCCGACACTGTCCAGCCTATTGCTTTGCGGTTCCTCTCTAAGACTTCTAACAACCTAGACTCCTGCTCTAAAGTCAAGTCTGAGCTAATGATGACAGGATATCTCTCTTTGGGTCCCGCAAGAAAGGCATACTTAAGTGTAGGAGGTAGTGATTTCAGTTCTGGCAATGTGGTATCATCAAGCAGATCTGGTTGAACTGAATCTGAATCTGGTTCCTTGCTGCATGAAGGTGGGCTAAGCTGAGTAGTACTCGCCACCAAATCAGAAGAATCGGGAGTCGGATCGTCAAAAGTATCCAAGCAATCGGCAAAAGCCACGTCCGACTCGTCGTCTATGTCCCATGATTGTTCCGAAAAGGATGGAACTAACAGATCCGGATGGATCTCTAAGTCATCATGCGAATAGGTTGATGCATCTCTAGCAAGATCAGACAACACCTGGCAAACTGCATCCTGCACTATATCCTCTCCAGATGAAAGGGTCTCGCTCTGTCCTGAAGGAATCTGTCCCCAAATCCCAACTGTGCTAATCATACTGCAGTCTGCCTCTGAAGATGAGTACTCTGTGCTACTCTCTGAATCGGGTCGCTGACACTTGGTTTTCTTCATCTCAAGGTTCACTTCTCCACCTGGAGAACGGAACTTCATCATTCCCATACCATAATCGAAAGCTGCGCCTGCGGTCCTAAGGAAGGGTCGCCCGAGAATGATCTGAGATTCTCTCCAATGATTGGGGGTCTCCACGTCCAAGATTGTGAAGTCCACCTGATAGTTCTGCCCCTCAATCGAGATAACGACGTTCTTCACTTCTCCCTTAGGTCTCTTCATTGAACGATCTGCGAATTGGAGTAAAGCTCTAGATTTGCGAAGTGGTCCCAACTCCAATTTCTGATATAATGCTAAGGGAAGTAAGTTGATCGAAGAACCGTTATCTAAGAGTGTGCGTGCAAACGCAATGTCGTCAATACGACTCTCCACATAGTGAGCACCCATGTCTCTCTTTTTCTTTGGCAAAGTCTGATTCTTGAGACAATAGGTTGTGGCTACTGATAAAACATGTCTTTATATTTCGGTTATCTTTCTTCCTGCTAACCCTTGTAGGTGTGCATCTCATCTTAAGGTATTTTTGGAAGGCAGGATGGTTAGCCACATATTCATCAAATGACACCTTAACTGTGATGTTTTCTTTGCAAAACCGTGCCATATCGGGTTCATCTTTCTGAATCTTTTTGATGCGCTTTCCTGCCGTAAGAGCACGGGGGAAAGGGATTGAAGCTAAGGAAACAGAGGATGAAGAATCTGAATCATGAACTGAAAGATCATTCTTTGCATTAACAGAAACAGAGTTCTTCATACATGAATCTTTGTGATGCAACATGGACTCAAAATCTAAACTATCTACTACAGGTTGTGGAATAGAAGCTGGAGTGGTATCCGCCACAACCGGAGATGCAAGGTCCTCCGTAGATTCAGAAGAATATCCATGCTGACGATGCTGCATACGTGCTCTCCTCCTCCTCTCGGCTCCCTGAGTAGAAATCCTCGAACGGCGCCATCTGACGAGTCGCTGAATACGATGTTTAATTCGACTTCGTTGTAGCACGTGTACTTAGCGATTCGGTCAGAACCGAGAGAAGATCTCCGTGAAGAGTGTCTCAGTTTAATTTATATCCCGGGCAAGTCCGGGGTCGAACACAGGGAGGCAAAGGAACAACCTAGGTATTAATTCAAAAACTTAGGTCTAGATTTCAGTGCGGTATTTTTTTAGATTTTTTTATGCAAGTAGAATGCCAAAAACAAAATGCGGGTGAATTACAACACTAAGAAAACATACAACAAGGCCAAATTAATTTTAATGGAAAAGAAGTCCAAATTAGCCAATTCGTATTTTTCCTAGAGTCCAAATCCAGTGGGGAACACAAAACATATTTTTTTGTATTTTTTAGGTTTAAAATGCAATAATGAAAAATGCACACTTTTTATGGGTATTTTCGTAATTTTTCACAAAAACAGTAAGCAAAAATTATGAAAAATTTACTGGACTTAAAAATGATGCAAGGAAGCTACAGTAATATTTTTGGAATTTTTTGACAAAATATGAATTTTTTATGTATTTTTTAGTGGAAACAGAGTGACAGTGAGTAATTAATTCCTAATTAATACATGTTATCAAATTAATCAGAATGTGAATTATCTCAGAAAGATATTTAGATCTAGAATCCAAGAGAGTTGAAATTTCACAAAAAGAATATACGTGGATTTAATTAAAAATCAAATACTAAAAACACTCTATGATTTATTTCAGATACAAGACATCTCTATTTTAGGTGAAATTTGGACAGTAAGTTCATCACTCTTCATGGCATCACATATATTTTTTGTGGAATTTTTAGAGCAACTATGTATGAGATATAATTTTAAGAGCACGGAATGGGTAAAATATGCTAAATTTCAGTTGAACATTTTTAATTAATTACCCATGTAACATAAAAATCCAAATAAATACTCAAAACGTACACAATTAGTTGCTCAACACAGTGGTATTTTTCATTGAATATAAATATGCAAGATAGATGTCCAAATTAACAGGAGAACACAGGGGTGTTTGTGCAAATACAAAAGCTGAAATAAACAAACAACTATACAGAGGGACTTGATTGTAATTACAGAAACTTTACGAGAAATGTATGCAATTTTAACAATAAAATAATAGAAAAAATGAACCTTTCTTCTTCTACCTCTTGCTTGGGCGTAGATGAACCCAAAGCTGTGGAGTGCTCGACGGACGGCGGAGGCGGCGTGCGGAGGATGAGCGCGGGGTGGCCGGCGGAAGGGCGACGCGGGGGCACGGCGACGCGTGGCGGAGGCGACGCCCACGCGCGCCGAGCGCCGTGGAGCTGGGGCGGCGCTGGTTGCCTGCGCGGGCGGAGGATGAACGGGGGGCCGAGGCGGAGCTGGCCGGCGACGGCGATGGGAGGAGAAGGCGGGGCCGCCGCAGCCGAGGGCGCGGCTCTGGGGAGGGCGGCGGTCGTTGGTTGCGGCAGAGGGGGGCGGCGGCGGTGGGTGCTCTCCCCCACCGCTGCTGCGTTATGTTTTTTTTAATTTTTTTTATTTTTTTTTTGCTTTTTCTTTTACTGCTGTAACAAAAGATTTTTTTTGTTTTTAAATTTTTTTTTAATTTTGATTAGACAGGGAATATGATAAAAAAATGATGGGTTGGTGTTTGATGAAGATGATGGAGATGAAATAAAATGAGAAAAAAGAAGAAAAAATGCTATGATGAAGGTGCTTCAATAAAAGGATTTTTTTGTGGTTTTAATTGTTTTATATTTTTTACTTTTGCTTAAAATAGGGAATGAACATGATGAGAGAAAAAAATGTGATGATAGTGGTGAATGATTAACATAAACAAATGGAGGATGGTTGGTGAATGTGATGTGCTAAAAAAATGCAAAACTAACAAGATAACAAAATGAGAAGAAAATTACCTACGGTGGAGACGGTCGTCTATGATGTGCTCACGAGAGCACGGTCTTCGCTCAAATCGTCGGCGTGCGATGAGCTCGAGCAGCGCGCGGTTGCGGCTGCGATGGCCAAAAAGGCAACGGATCACACCGGAGAGAGGGCCGTCGTCGCTCGACCGCGGTTGCATCGCTGTCACCGATTCAACTCAGGGAACTAGGCTCTCCTCACATAAAGATGGATCAAAGGAAAAAATGAGGAGAATGGCATGTATATAAAGAAGAAGAAAAATGGAAGTTAGAATTTAGATGGAGTGGGATGGAGGTTAATAAAATGGTGGAGTTGAATTAGAAGTTAGAAAATATGGTGGAGTAATGGAGTTGAATTAGTGGTTATTGTAGAGAATGTAAAATAAAATAAAAAATAAATAAAATAAAGTTGTCTACTTTAATTACAATAGAATAAAAAAAGAATAAAATAGATAGTGGACAATTTACAAGGAAAGACAAACAACATGTACACATTTTTCTTACTTTTCTAATATGTAATTTTTTTTATCTTTTTAATAAGAGATATTTACAACAGAAAAATACAATAAAATAGTACAATTAAAATACAACACAAGTATAATTTTTTTGTATTTTTAATAATTAAGAAAGATATAATAAAAAATGGAGAAAGTATGAATATATACATAATTTACAATGTACATCTAGGTCCCAAAATCCAACTTTTGCAAATGAGCTCCCATTTTAATGAAACCACTTCCGTTGGATAGATAATTTTCTAACTTGAACTTTAAAAGTGAGTTTGGTGAATTTGGAGTTCATACGGAGTGGGAATTTAGATTGGAAGTTGGACTTTACGGCTTTTTCTCTTTGGGATCTAGGAGCATTTATTTGAGATAAATTTTATTTTGTATTTTTGTATTTTTATATACATTTTTATAAACAAGTTAGAGAAAGAATTAGGCAAAAAGGAATTGAAATGAAATTATTAAAAATCTATGAAGTTTTGGCTATTTACAAGTATAAAACTCCTTTATTTTTGCAGCTTTTTAGTGTTAATTTATTTTGTACAATCTAATATACAGTAATTAGTGAGTTTTATTTACAAGAGTCATTTTGTTAATTTATGGATTTTATGGACATTTATTTGGGATTTTACTCGGGGATTTTACTAAGATCAAGATATTGCGATGATGAATCACGGATTCATCACTGACTAAATCCGATTACTCTCCCGATTGCCGATTAATCCTTAGTCAGTGACCCTGTCGACCAAGTACCGACTGTCGACTTCTGCAACCTTGGTTGAGAAGTGATATTTCATATTTCAATTGTATAGCAGTTGAGGTTAATTCTAAGTTTCCAATAACCAATAGGATGTGAGGGTGGAGCGTCATGCGATGATAGGAGCATTTCCCCTATTAGAACCTTGGAAAAAGATTGATTTTGTTCAATTACCAATATGTGAGGGAAGCCATTCTCACAAATTTTACCCTTATATATTAAATTCCGATATGAAATTATTATTTCTCCCATAAGCAAGTATTAAATCCCTTTCAATCAGAGGATTTGTAACTGAAAACTAAGCAGGTAGGTAAATCGCCAATTTGTATTTGAAGGAAAGCGATTCTTTTTTATGAGATACTCATTTAGTTCTCATTTTCGACGAATGAAGGAAAGAAAAGAATATTTTCAATTACAAGTTAGGGTTCATTTGGTTACAGGGTTGGGCAGGGCTGGGTTGGGTTGGGTACTATTCACAGGGGTATCCCCTCCTCATAGTTTACTATTTACCCAGCCCTGCGAATAGTACCCAACCCTGCCCAACCCTGCAATCAAACGAACCCTTAGTGAAAGAAAATATCAAAATCTTTTCTGGAGAAAGCAGAAACCACTACAATTTTTGTATTGTTTTTATAAAAAATGTAGAAAGTGTTGGGGAAAAAACAGATCTATTAAAATTATGCCAAGCTTTAGGTTATACCAACTAATTTACAATTTTTCCCTATATTAGTTTAAAAATCAATTCAACCATTGCAGGTCCCAAGCCTGAGTAAATTGAGGAGGGTTGCGCATTAGATAGCCGACAGCCAGCGCCCGAGAGACAAATTCCTAAATAGTGTTCTTTTAATAACACTATTTAGGAATTTGTCTTTAATAGTTCGGATCTTTTCAACATAGACCTAAGCAAACATTTAGATTTCGTTAGGGCATTCTCTACTAGCGATGTGTTGCATCGTATGAATGCAATGAGAAGTTGGCAAAGGCCACTATGTCGCTGCCTGAATGTAGTTCAAAATTTTCAAGGGTTCTGGCATGAGGAATGCATGTGAGTAAATAAGCTAGTTATGTTATATCGTCGGTCGGATGCAGCCCAAAATTTGCAAGGGTTCTTGCATGAGGGACGCATGCGAGTAAAGAAGTTAGTCCAAAAAAGGTTGCAAAGGAAGTTATGGATAGGTAGTTGGAATATTGGCACTTTGACTGACAAATCGATGGAGATAGAAGATACGAGGAAAGAAGGAAGATTCAGATACTATGTCTCTAAGAGACAAAATGGGTTGGAGAGAAACAAGGGAGATCGAGAAGACATGCTTTAAACTTTGGTATTCGAGTAAATATAAGGCAGAAATGGTGTTGGAGCGGTTGTTCATAAGGAATTGAAGGATTGTGTGGTTGAGGTGCAAAGATTCGAGGTTCGAACTATTTTGCTAAAATTGGTGGCCGAAGAAGAAATTCTGAATATCATCTCAGATTATGCACCGTAAATTGGTTTAAAGAAAAAGGAATAAACAAGCTTTTTAGGAGGATTTCGATAAGATTGTGCAAGGAATCCCACAAAGAGAGATGTTTTACCTAGGTGGAGATCTTAATGGACATGTGGGAAATGATGCTTTAGGATGTGCTAGTGTTCATGGAGGCCATGACTTCGGGGATAGAAATAAAGAAGGAAAAGTCATTCTGGATTTTGTAACGGCTTACGATCTTTTCATAGCAAACACTCTCTTAAGAAGAGGGAGGAGCATTTATTTACTTATAAGAGTGTCCCGACTAGAACACAGATAGATTACTTTGCATTTGAGGAGAAGATATTAGTTGTGTTTCAAAGACTACAAAGTAATCCTAGGAGAGAGTTTGACAACTCAATATCGCTTGTTAGTCACGGATGTGCAAATAAAAGGCTCATAAAGAAAAGAAGGGTTTCCAAGATCACTAGAACTAGATTGTGGAATCTTCAATTGAAGCAATCAAGCTTCAGGGAGAAGGTTTTAGAAGACTTATCTTGGGATTGTAACGGAAGTGCAAAGAGGATGTGGGAGGTGGTAGCATCTTGTATCTGAAAGGTAGCTAAAGAGATGCTAGGCGGGTCAAAGGGAGGAGCTCCATGCCAAAAGGAGGCTTGGCGGTAGAGTGGAGCGGTGCAAGAGAAGCTTAAAATTAAAAGAGTTTGCTTTAAAACTATGTCTGAGGATAGAACAAAGGAAGCTGTCAAAAACTATAAAATAACGAAGAAGGAAGTAAAGAATGATGTAAGAGAAGCTAAGTTAAAAGCTTATGAAGTTTTGTATAAAAATCTCGACTCTAAGGAGGGCTAGAAGGATATATTCGGGTTGGCCAAAACAAAAGAAATAAAGATCAAAGACCTTTCTCAAGTGAGATCTATTAAGGATGAGGAAGGTCATGTGCTTGTTACTCAGAAGGATATAGAGACTCGATGGAAGCAGCATTTCCATAAGCTTTTCATTGGAGAAGGAAATAAAGAGATCACTTTGAAAGATCTAGCTAGTGGTGAAAGTTACTTGAATCGTTTAAGCTATAGATGAATATAAAGGAAGGAAGTAGAGGAGGCTTTGAAGGTTATGATACATGGGAAAGGTGTAAGACCTGATGACATCCATATTGAAGTATGGAAAGTTTTAGGTGAGTGTGGTTTGACTTGGCTTATAAATTTATTCAATGTTATTTGGCGAAGCAAGAAAATACTTGAAGATTGGAGGAGAAGTATCGTGGTGCCTCTTTATAAGAACAAAGGATACATTCAAAATTGTTCAAATTACAGAGGTATCAAGCTGATGAGTCACACTATGAAAATTTAGGAACATGTGATTGAAAGAAGGTTGAAACAAGTTTCCAAAGTAAAAGAAAATGAATTCGAATTCATGTCAGGTCGCTCAATTATTGAAGTCTCCACTTGTTGAGGAGAACAATGGGGATTTATATAGCTAAAAGGAAGAACATTTATATGATTTTCATTGATTTGGAGAAGGCTTATGATTCTGTCCTATGGGAGATATTGTGGAGAGTTTTTGGACAAGAGATAAGTACATGTCCTATACATTAACTGTGAAGATATTTATATTTTCATATTTCATATGTATCTCTTTCTTATTATCTTTTTCTGTTTTCTACTTTATGTAATTTACCCATAGGTCTCTCTACAATATAAGAGAGCCTAGGGTTCTCGGAAATAATAAGCGCTCTTATTTTCTCCAACATGGTATCAGAGCGACGGTCCTAGACCGGACGTCTTGATTCCCAAGAAACCCTAACCCCACCTAGAGAAGAGAGAAGTACATGTCATGAGCGACGGTCCAACTCATATTGATTCTTCCAATATGACTTACGTCGCGCCCAATGTTAGAGGAAATACAACGCAAATGAGTGTGTTTTTGGCATAAATTGTATATAGTAATGCCCACGCATAGTGATGTGCTTTTGAATCTCTAAAAGTTGGATACAATGTGAGTATAAACTTGTAGATGGACCATTCGACATCGCGTACTTTCGGTGTCGGATTCTTTTTTTAACAAAGTTTTGTTTTAATACCATCCTGACACAAGCATCCTTTCCGTTCGCCCCCGAGGCAATCAGTTCAGAGAACAAATAAGGTACAAGATGTGATCAAGAGTGGCCATGGAATTAGCAAATAAGGTACAAGATGTGATCAAGAGGGGCCATGGAATTAGCTTGTGTATTGTTGTTTTTCCGAGGCTTCTATTGGGACTTTTGATGTTCTATGATAGCTTTGATTTAAAATTGTTCTTAATCTTCTATATTTAAACGTGGTTTGCAAGAAGCTCAGAAGAAGATGAAGATAAAGAAGCCCCCACGCGTTCTCGTCATTCATCTCAAACGATTCAAGTGCTACGAGAACAACGGTCGGTACCAGAAATTGTTGTACCAGGTCGCATTCCCATGGAGTTGAAGTTGACCAACACCGAGTTCGAATACGCCCTATTCGCTGTGGTGGTCCATGTGGGAGCTCTGGCCAGTCATGGGCACTATATCAGCTACGTAAAGAGCCATAACCATTGGCTCTCCTTCGATGATGAAACCGTCGAGGTGATCGACGAGGCCTCCGTGCAGAAGACCTTCGGGCAACGCTGATCATGGGTACATCTTGTTCTACGAGAACCTTTCGAAGCATATTTGAAGAGATGAAATGCTTCATGTCTACATTGAAGCCTTTCCTTTGGAGATGTTATTCCATATGATAAGCTTATCTATGCAACTAGGGTGCTTAATTTATCATCAGTTGTCGAGAATAATGGACAAAGATGATACCAACCATATATCCTGGAGGGAAAACCTGCAAGTCATTGCTAATACAATATATTCAACATTCTGATCCTTCAAAATAACATGATTACTCATTAAATCTCCGTAGGCGCAACACGACCTTTATCGGTAGCATTGTTCGATCTAATAGAATCGCTTACCGGTGCATCGATCAGTATCCTCTCACGCAGCAATTCGAAGCCGACGGGGTGGCCGTCCAAACAGAAGAAGATTTGATTGCAGGTACTTCACTGGACAATCAAAACAGTTCATGGTAATTTTCTCTTCTCTACATTCAGTTATCTCACAGATCCGTATTCATACAAACATCAGCACCACTTTCATTCTCTGTCGTTATACATTGGACTACGACAATAAAGCAAGCAAGGAACATATATTACAGCAGACGCAGACGCTGACGACGAGCGGTTCGACGTGATCATCCGATGGCGTTCGTCTGCACAGCACCCTCCACCTCCCAACTCCTGCCAGTTTAAAACCAGCCCAAGATCGCGTCAGTCAGAGGCTCTAAAACGATGCGGTGAAATCGCAACATCTTGTATCCGTATATCTGAACTAATATAAGTATATATATGAACACATTTCTTGTAGGTAAATAGAAGTTTAAATTCCTACCTTGTTGGAGAAAGCTGCCGCCAATTCATTAGCGGGTGTGACCGTGAAAGGCTCTGCATATAGCTGCTGCTCTCGACTTCAGTCTCGTCGGCCATGGCATGCTCGGAGTGACTCGAAGCCGACTGAGGCGACCACACGGGGACTACGCCGCCGTCTCTTCCCATCCAACTACTCGACGATTCCGCTGCAACTTCCAGCATGTTCACATTATGGACCGCGTTTGCATGGAGCTGTGTACTAGCTTCGTCGTTATTGTTGCTGAAATCTACATCCGTTGGCACTTCAGCTCGATGGTCTTCGCGGTTGTTTCCCAGTGCGATCGACGGTTCAGCTCCGTCGTTCCTCGTTAGTGAAGCGGTCACAGTGGGAACCATCTGATCACCCCATCTTCTCGCAGGATGAGGGGTGTTCCTGACAAGATCTTCGTGGACTTCCATCTGCAGCTCTCGAGGGAACTCGATGGGAGGGACCTCTGAAGAATCCCCGAGACCTTCTTCCACCCCGTTCGAGGATGCGGCTCTAGAGGCTGTCTCGATCTGCCACATTTCCGTGAGAGCTGCAACTAAGCGTGATTTGGCTTGATCTAACTCTACCATCGGCAGCGGGTAGTTGGAGCCCAGTTCTACGCCTGCGGCCTGCAGGACAGATTCTGGTGCATCCCATGGATGATGTATCCATTCCGTCGGCAACCGTGCAAGCTCAGGGAGCCACCTCCTCACATACTCACCTTCTGGATCGAACTTGTAGCCTTCGAACTGCAATACAAACACTTAGGAGAGCAAATAAGAACAACATCTTCATGAAAATCGGTCTTGACAACTTGTTGGGTTCTGGTTCAATCAGATCCATTAACAATCGTTACTTATAAACCGCTCTCAAACTTTACGGGCATTCCAATCACATACCTGCGGGTTGTCGATGCGGTCGAACTCGCGACCATCAGGAAGCATCCCGGAGATGTACTGCCAACCCAACGCATCGCTTTCCAGATCAGCATCGATCAGAGTATCCCAGAAGTACTTCATCCCCCATCTCCAAGGCAGCTGCAGGACCTTCACAAAGAAGCTCGACACAACCACACGTATCCGGTCGTGCAACCAACCAGTCGCCCACAGCTCTCTCATGCCAGCATCCACTAGCGGATATCCGGTCCTGCCCTGCCTCCACACCTTGAAGTGCCCCTCGTCGAGCACCCAGGGGAAGAATCTGAGATGCGCTAACAAAGGCCTCTCGTGGCTGCAAGGATGATTGAAGCTGAAGTAGCGCGAGTACTCCCTCAGCCCGATGGATTTGAGGAACAGGTTCGCGCTCTCCTCACCCGCTCCGTTCCCCTCGTTGATCCACACTATCTGCTTCATGCGAATTACGTGAAATACCTTCCGCACGCTGATCTCACCGAAGTGGAGATGAGGGGAGAGCAAAGATGTGGATGCACTGTCTGCCTTCTTGCGGTTCACCGAGTACTCAATCAGCGGGCCGTTTACGAAGCTCGAGAGCGCCTTATCTGCGTTCCTCCAACCGGGTGACCACGCCCGAGCGAGGAGCGCATTGCTGGCCTTCTCCGACTCATCTTCAAACACCAAATTCTCCGAAGGACAGCGCGATACATTACCTGCAAGTAAGTCAGACAGAAAACACATACTGAATGAACTGATAGAGTAATTCTGTACAGTTTATCATGAAGAAACAGATCTACTGTACTACCTGGAACGATCCTCTTGGGAGGCAGCATCGGCGCGGGGGGATCGTAAGGCATGCTGAGACACTTGCTCCAGAAATCCGCAAAGGTGAAGAACGGCCGGCCATCATCTTCGTGAACCTCCCAAGGCTCGTAAAGCAAATCGGCGTTGAACGAGGATACCGATATCCCTCTCGCGATCAGGAGCTCCTTCATCCGATGATCTCTTACGAGAGACAATGGATCTACACAAGTCATATCAACCTGTTCAAAGATCTCTCCGCTATATGTGTAGTCGGGAATTGCAAATCCCGTTTTGGTGAATTCTCGAAAAGGAAACAGGGAAGACAAACCAAGATGGAATCTCTCATCAAGAAAACCACACAAGAACAAGATCAGACGAAAACCCATCTCGCCAAATCGAATCCCAACCACAAAAAAACCAATCGGAGGAGGAAATCGAGAGGGGCTTCTGACCGTATAGATGGTTGAAGAGGACCTGAGTGGCACCGGTGGATTGAACAACATCCAGAAGAGCGGAAACAGTATCAAGTGATCTCTTGGTGAGGAGAGAGGTCCCCAAGCTCCTGAGGGAGCTGTCGAGGTGGAGGAGGCTCTGGCTGAGCCACCACCGGGAGACTCTCCCCGGGTAGTAGTGGCCCTCCTCCTCCGGCGCCCATATGAAGAGGGCCACTACGGGGCCGGACCTGACTCCGGCGGCGAGAGCAGGGTTGTCCTCTACCCTCAGATCTCTCCTGAACAACACCACACTGGTCTTCCTCCCACCACCACCGCCCCCGTGGATTGAGCTTGCGGGCATGGTGGTTGGTGGGTGGAGGAGGAATCTGGAGATGGGTCACTCCCGGATTGGGGTGCGGAGGAGGAGGAAGGCCACATCAACGTCGCTTTGTTCCATAGAGAAGTGGACAAGGGCCTCAGGAGAGAGATAAGTGTCGTTTTTATCCTTCGAGGAGGAGAAGTGCTGAGATTCTATCAAATCCACAATGCGAGGAGAGGGATTTTTTCCTGAATATTTATTAGATTAATCATAATTAATTATATAATAATGAGATTTCCAAATTCAAACTTATGTGTACCTATCGGCACTTGAGGTGGAGAAAGATCAAAATGGCACCTCAAGTGCCGATTTGGAAGGTAAAAATTACACATTTATCCTACCATTTTGCATGTATATCCATATCAAAAATAAAATTTGTAAATAGTTCCCTCTTCTATACTATCAAAGGGTGGCATATTTTATCATAATTTTTCGTGATGCATTGACTTAAACAATCGTAATAACAATTAAGAATGGTCAATTTCACAATTATGATAAGTGAAATTAACGCTTCAAATTTAGACATATATGTTAGCTATTATCATTGGGACGCAATCGATTGCATATATATCCATATCCCTTCATATCTATTTTTTATAGATATGGATGTGTTTTGTTCTCTATCAATTTCATACTAAGTTAATATGGATATGTATTTTTATTTTTGATGAATGTGAATATATAATTTTATTTTTGACAAATACAATAACATGGGGTTTCAATTTGCAGATACATATATATAAATAGTTACCATTTTCATTTTTTCGATATGGATAAGGATCTAAGTATTAAATTTGGAGATGTTTGTATGTGTTAAACCCTATCATATCTACACAATTGAATAATCTGTATTTGTCCATTGTACTATGTGTTTTTAAGTGAATGCAAATACATCCTTTTATTTGATTTAGATAATTAACTAGTTTTATTTTAACTGATATGGAAAAGAATTGTGTGGTTTCAATTATTTTTACAAATACACATATAGATACAAAACATTCTTTCATTTTTTTGATACATGAATACAAATATGAGTATTAGTTTTACTTTTATTTATGCATGTTAACGCCTCTCATAGTGATGCAACCGGATAATCCCTTTCTATTCCCTTTCTATTCGCTATCAAATATATTTTTATGCATATTTAGATGTATAATTTTATGGATATGGATATGTAAGTTTATTTCGACGGATATAGATGCAGAAACGAATACGATGGTTAATTATTTTTGAATATAAATATAAATACAGACATCGTTTTTATTTTTACATCATATTTTCTTTACAAAAATAATAATTGAAACATCGTATTCTTTTCTGCATCTATATCTGTCATAATAAACTTACATATTCATATCCGTAAAATAGAATTATATATTTACATATGCATGAAATATATTTGATATCGAACAAAAAGGGATTATTTGGTTGCATCACTATGATAGGGGTGAACATACATAAATAAAATAAAAACTAATACTCATATTTGTATCCATGTATCAAAAAAAGATGAGGGGGCTATTTATATAAAATATGCCTCTCTTTGATAGTATAGAAGATGGGAGTATTTATTTAATTAGTTTTTGGTATGAATATACA
The DNA here is from genome assembly GCA_037367405.1 of Ottelia alismoides. NCBI lineage: Eukaryota > Viridiplantae > Streptophyta > Magnoliopsida > Alismatales > Hydrocharitaceae > Ottelia > Ottelia alismoides. The sequence continues at coordinate 646,217 of JAZKJV010000009.1, forward strand.
TGCAAAATGGTAGGATACATGTGTAATTTTTCCCACCCAAATCGATACTTGAGGTGCAGTTTTGGGCTTTCTCCCCAATTCGGCACCTCAAGTGCCGATAGGTACATAGAAGTTTAAATTTGAAAATTGCATGGCTATATAATTAATTACGATTAATTTAATTATTATTTAGAAAAAAATCCTGCGAGGAGATGTATTTTCTTTTCTTTCTTTCTTTTCAATTAAGTTTGGGGAATTTTACGCTATAACACCTGAGATCTAAATAGAGTAAGATTAACAGGGGTTGCCGAGGAATTACAAAGACTACGAAGGACTTGTGTTTGATTAAATAATTTGAGGGGTGACGGTGTAAAAATAAAAGATTTTTACACCCATAACCTTAAGTAATTTTGTAATTACAATCATAACCCCACGGAATCGCGAATTACATCTAGGACCCCGAGTAGTGCTTAACTCTTACATCCATAACCTCGTGTTAACTTCTATCCAAATTCCCGTTAACCATGACGGTATCTGTCACGTATTTTTCATTTTTTACCCTTCAAATCATAAGTATTTACAAAAGATACCACCCTCTCCTTCCTCCTCCAGTCTGGCTCCCCTACCCCCAGGACTTTCATCCTGCAGCACCCCGTCGTCCCCTTCCTCCGACCTCCTCCCTTTCATCCTCCGGCAACTACCTCCCCCTCCTCCCTCCCCGCACCCCCCCCCCCCCTCGACCACCTACTCCTCTCACTCCTCCAGAACCAAGCCTCATCGATACCTTCCCCTCGCCCTTGTCGAAGCCCCCCTCCCCCAGCCTGCAAGCCCCGTCTCTCGCAAGACCTTGGAGCCCTCCCCTGGCCACAGCCCCTGATGAAGGCACCCTCAGGAAAGGACCCACCTGCAACCCGCCCGCGAGCTCTTGATCCCCAAACCCCCAACCCATTTCTACCCGGCCATAAGCTTCTATCCGTAAGCCCCCCCCCCCCCCCCCCCCCCCCCCCCCCCCCCCAAGCCCTCGATCTGCAAGTCCCCCCGCCCGCAAGCTCATGCCCGCAGCCCCCAATTTGCAAGCCCTCCCTCTCCCAAGCTCCAGCTCCTGTCGATGACCCCCCACCCCCACCTCCCGCTCGTAAGCCCCCGACAAAGGCCCCCCGGTGAAACCCACCTATTTGGTTGAGTTAGTAAATTAAACTAACGGAAGGTTATGGGTGTAAGACGTTGCACTACTCAGGATCCTGGATTTAATTCGCAATTATGCGGAGTTATGATTGTAATTGCGAAATTACTCAAGATTATGGGTGTAAAAATCCCTAAAAATAAAGTTTAGTGCAAGAACTTTTGCTATCGAGGGGGTTGTACTTGTGGTGCAAGAGTTAGCACGCACCATCACAGCGGTGACTAACTACCAACATTATATGGGATTACGATCAGTATTTTGGGGGTCGCGGTCCAAAAATATGTTTAATTTATTTGCATGAATGTCATGCGGCCTTTGTAATTAAAAAAATGGATATTTACATCACAAACTTTAGAAATTCTTTAATTACCTTCTTGATCATGTGAACATGGTAATTATCACCTCAACTTCACAAACTTGCTAACTGTTATATTATAGACAATGTGATTGACTCTCATCCATTTAACCATTAAAATAAATCAGATTCCATCAAAAAAGTTTGTATATTGCACGTATTGTTTATCATATTTACAAAAGTATACCCCGACGTACCACCTCCAACGCTTGTCGATATTCTCTTCCAAGCATGGAAGGACATATCGATATCGATATCGTTTCGATATCGTGTCGATATCGATATATCGGCGATATATCGCTGATATATCGCCGATATATCGCTATATCTAGGAGTCTTTCTGAAGAAAATGTCTGAAATCGGATATATCGATATATCGATTTCGATATCGGTCCCATGTTGATATCGATATATCGGCGATATATCGCTGATATATCGGGATACGGTCATCCATGCTTCCAAGTATAACTCCATCCAATTCTCTTTCAACATCAGTTCATTGTATTCTTCTCCATCTTGTATTGTTCTTTTTCTTCTTGGTTTGTCCCCATAATCCCCCTCCTTCCCCCGACATGAACACCATCAAAGACAAAGGAGGCCCTTCGCATGGAGAGCATCGGGACCCGACCTACATCGTTGAGGCTTGAGCCACGGTCCGATCAAAGTCCCAATTTCAATCCCTTCCATTGATTCACCTGTGAGACCCTCCCACCTAGGGATGAAAACAAATGTGAATATATTCGTATCCGATCCACTACCGTGTTCGTTTTGTACATATTTTGACATTCGTATTCGTATTCGTTTTAAAATGGATGTGGATATGGATATCACTTTGACATTCGCTAATATTCGCATTCGTATTTGTATATTCGTTTTTGTACATAAGTATAGTAATAGATTTATTTATTACTGAGCGTAAAAATATTTTAAGATTGCATTCACCATTGTTGATATAGTTGTTATGAAATTACCATATCTGGTATAACTATTTTATGTGTAAACTATCCTAAACATGTATATTTTAGTTATTCTATTAAAATTTTCTGTTATCATTCGTATTCGATTCGTATTTGTTTTACATTCGTATTTGTTTTTAAGGATATGGGAATACATTTTTTAAATTCGTCAATATTCGTATCTGCATTCGTATTCGTATTTTAAAATGGATAAGGATATGATTATACCTATATTCGTATCAATATCCGACCGTTTTCATCCCTACTCCCACCTCCTCCCGCACCCTCCCAGCGTTGCCCCTAAACCTCCCAATGTCGCCCCAACCTTTGCAATCCTCCCTCGCACCATCCACAACCAACCCAACACCGTCCCGACCGTCCCACCTCCTCCCCCAACCATCCCAGTGTCGCATGCTACATGCTACCCTCCCAACACCGCAACAACCTTAACAACCCTCTGCTCCGCTACCCCCAACCAACCCATCGTCGCCTCGACCCTCCCATCATCGCTTTCAACAGTCCATCGCCTCGATCTCGTATCATAAGAAGTTGGTCGGCATTGGATTTATTGCAATGGAGAGGAAGAAAAAGAATAAGAATGTGAGAGAAGGGAGAGAAATGGAGTGAAAATTCACTGGGGTGGTTTGATTAAGTCAACTTAACTCAAGCAAATTGACTCAAGAAGAGTCGAATTAATGCAGAGTTAGTGGTATCAATCAAATCAAGTTTACGTGATTGAGGTGATAATTATAATGTTTACAATATTGAGAAGAGATTGAAGTGATAATTATAATGTTTAAGAAGATAATTGGTAAAGTTTCTAAGGTTCATGGTGTAAAAATCCTCTAAAGAAATTAGTGTAACTTGCATATCGGGTCCTCATTTATGGACCCAATCCCAATGTAGCTCTCCATCTTTTGATCGTAACGAAAAAGGTCATGATTCTGTTTGAAATACATCAAAAAGAGGTATCACTATTAATTGTAAGTGATGGGACCAAATTTCCCTCAGGCTCCTACCCAGCCTCCCTTTCCCCTTTGAAACATTCGCCCCCACCCAAAGAAGGTTGGGTGGGAGCGAAGGGCAATTTGGTCCAGACACTCAAAATTATTGAAGGTGACCTATTTTGCCGTTTTTCAAAGGGGGGTTTACCCCCTTTAACCCATTTTTCCATCTCTCATGTGAATCCCACTTTTTATCTTTTTAATATATTAAATAAATCAATTCTCTTTTATCAATTCCATCAAAAAATAATATATTATACCATCATATCATATAAAAATTATAAACTACTCCACTTTTACTCACTTTTCCAAACTTCAATAAAATCACATCACAATAACTACACACTTTTTCAAACTTCAATACAATCATATCTCAACAAACTCACTTCAAACCCATCCCAAATTTAACCATCTATCCAAACACCAAAATACAAAAACAGGTTACCTCCTACTAGTTTAACCCACCTTAACCCGCTAACCAAATGCACCCTCTTATTGTTATGATTGAAAGATGAAGATGTACATTAGAATTGAATCCATGGGTGAGGATTCTACATGTAAATTACCCAAGAAAATATATATGAGCGCTAAAAGTTTCACCACGACCCCAGCAATTTTTATAACTGATTGCACCGCCACCACTATAATTGTACCCAGTTTTTCCCATATGCCCCTGTCCAAAGGTTGTTGTGTATTTACCCGGGTCGTGGCCTGATTAAGAAGATTATAGTATAGGACAATATTTTAGGGGTCATTGTGTAAAAAATCCCTCGAATTAAAAGCACATTTTTGAGATGATAGGAGAATGTGGACTGTGATGATGAGCACATCTAAATCATGAAGTTTAATTTCCCAAACTATACTTTTGTCTTCCTCTGATTCCACCAATTTGAATCAAACGACTTAGACCCTTAGCATCCCTTTTTCGCAACTAGTTATGGGAAATTAATAGTATTTATTACGGATTTTTTACACCATGATCCTTAAGATCTTGTCCAAGTAAATCATACCACGATCCCATTAGTTTCTTTATTTAACACATATGCCCTTAGGCCGAATTTCTCCTTCTCTCGCAGTTGTCGTCATGTTTGCTTCAGCTTCTCCATATGGAATTCTTCAGAAAATTCCATCATGTTATTAAGTCAGTCAGGAACACATTCTCTGCTGCCAAGGACTCGAGGTCGACGTCAATGTTGACGTCTTGACTTTATATATGCATGATCTCTGGGAAAAAAAGAAAAAATAATGATGTTGCACAATATATGAATAATTAATTAAATATAAATATGCATTTATAATTATATTTCTTATATATGTGGGGCACATGTACCACAATCTATCCCTGACGTCCTCGTGTCTGCATGAGTCCTCAAAGATTAGTAGTGATTCCTCTGGGCAATAGCATATACGCCCGTGAGTCATTGCCCGATCGCAACACAACAGTGCCATTGCAAGCACTCTTACCAACGGGAAAAAATCAAATAGTTTCTATAATATGAGGAGATATGATACCGTGGAGGTTTACGTAAGTTTGCAGAAAATGAAACGGTTAAAATTGTTAAGATTAGAGTCAAATTAGGATTAGGAATCCTAATGGGATTGGACTCCTAATCATAATAGTAGTGAGTAGTATTCTATTTATAGTCATTGTGGGAATAGGACTATGGGGTTGTAACTGAGTTATATATAGAGGGTGTGGGAGGCATTGTCTCGACACCACCACAAGAACAATGTAACATATGGAGAAAGGGGAGGGAGAGAGAAGAAAGAGATGAGAGAACGATGGAACGGAGAGAGTTGTACTCCTTCTAATTTATAGTGATCTTTCTTCTCCGGTGGTCGCGAGAGGTGACTGACTGATGAATACCCATTCATCACTCTTTATTCTTATATTTTAGCTACAAAAACCTTTGCGAATGCATGTAGATATATGTAAATAGGAATAATTGCCAAAAGCATGCATTGTGTAAAAATCTATAATTAGCATGTTTTTGTGCAAAAATAAAAGAATAAGGATTAAAAAGAAAAAGAGGGAAATATTTAGAATAAATATTGAGCAACCTAACCCAAGGGAGGGCTCAGCATGGGCCTGACCGCATAAAAGCCAAAGTAGAGGGAGATAGGGGCTCATGTGTAAATATTTATGTAAATAAATAAAAATATTTTCCTCACCCAAAAATATGCTTGTAAATATTTGTATATATACTTATATAAATATAAAAACAAAATAAAAAGTTAAAAATCAAAAAGATTAAAAATACCCTTTCACCATGTACATAAACCACACCTATATATTTATTTAGCTTTGTAAATATACAAAGTAATTTTTATAATTTTTGTAAATAGTTTATGTTATATGTTGTAAATAAATAAAATAAAAACAATTAAACTCAAAACAAAATAAAAATAGAAAAATTAAAAATGCAAAAATACATTGTACATCTACCATGTATATAGTGTACATAACTAGTTATTTTACCCATGTATATAAATAATAAAAAAATAAAATAAAAACACCCTTTTACTCCTTATTTTATAATATAAATAAATAAAATATAAAATAGGAATAAAATTGTACAAAAATAATAATTAAAAATCAAAAATCAAAAGCCTACATATTGTATATATACCTATATCTAGTACATATTATGTATATAGCCTATTTTTATTTCTAAAAATTAATTAAAAATCACCAAAAAATAGAAAAAAATAAAAGAAAAAGATTTCATGTTTTGAGTTTTGGCTGAATCGAGCCCTAGCCACCTCTATTTGTCACCTCAAGATTCAGCCACGTGGCCAAACCTCATTGGGTCCTGGGGATGTTGACCGCCCGGTCAACTGGCCCCCCCAGGACCACTTCTCACGGATTCGAGCTGCGGACCCAACTTCTCGGATTTTTCCCCGCTCGACCCGATTGCCTATCACCCAAACCCCGGCTCCATTTCGAACCTCCCACATCCGACACCCTCGCCGGGCATCAACATTGGGATCCGCGCGCCACCACGACCCTACCCGAGCCTCCCATCTCGGATCCTTCCAGCATACATAAGCGAGCTCCGCCACCCATTTTATCCATCTTTGGCCATTTGCTTCGTTCTCCAGTGAGCTCCAGAGAGAGAGTGAGGTGACAGCTCGCATCCCCGACCTGTTGCAGCGAGGAGAACCGGCGAATCCACTGATTCGGCGATACACCAGCCGTAGCTCCGCCACCTGAGCGAGCTTCGAGCCTCGGGCAGAGACATCCCTTGAGGCGACGACCGGGAGCTTCCCCAGCTCCGCCACAGTCTATTCCTTCACCCAGGTAACCTCTTGGCTCAGTCATTTCGTCTAATTTTCGTTTACCCCCGATCTACGCCGCCGTCATCTATCTTCGATTCACCCCGGTTCCGACCACCATCCGACCATCGGACCCGACCCACATCTTCGCCTTCCTTTGCCGCACGTTCTCCACCTGCTCACGCAACCCAGCTCGCACAGGAGCTGGGAACCGGGCTCCACCGTCTTCCACCTTCGCCGGAGCCCGTCGCCCCGACGCACCAGCCACCTTCACATCGCCTAACTGGGTCGAGGCAATTTGCCCTCGACCCGCGAGTCTTTTGGTTCACTTTGCAGGTCAGAACGAGAGCCATCTGAGGCTCTCCGTCATTCGGCCAGAAGACCAGCTCCGCCGACCGCGCCTGAGCTCCTCCGAGCTCGGGTCGATCATCGGAGCACCGCAGCAGACGCAGGAGCGCACCGGCTTGCTTCTCCGATCATCAGAGCGCTCCGAGGAGGGGGCCAGCACCCGCACGAGCCCGGCGAAGTTCGTCGGGGACCAGTTCTTCCAGCACCCTCTAGCTTCGTCGGATCAACCCTCAGCTCCAGACGTCATCCTGACCGTCCATTCCTAGCGCCCCCTTTGACGTCAGATCTGAGGCGATTGATCCAGACCGTCAAATCCACACGTGTCCTGGCCTAGACCGTTGGATCGACCAGAGCTGTCCCAGTGCTGAGAGCCGCCCCCTCCCCCCCCCCATTTGGACCGTCCGATCTCCACGTGGCAACCATCCAGCCGCTCCGGTTAATAAAGGGTAATTTACCCTTAGGCCCTTATCTTTGTTTTATTTCGCATTAGTCCTGTAAATATTTAAGTACATTGTTTAGTTTTAGGTTTAATTGCATAGAGGACGCTGAGCTTTAGTGTAATTGCATATATACCCCTGCCTGTTGTGAGCCACGTGCTTCGCCACGTGTTGTTTTGGGTTATTTGCAGTCTATGCCCTTGTTGTTCTGGTTGTTATGAAATGAATGAAACTTTTTAGTTAATTGCAGTTGTGCCCCTGTGAATGCTTTATTTCCGCATGTGCGTTTTATTTTGGGTCATTTGCAACTAAGGCCCCTGGACTTTTGGTACGTGTTACCAATAAGTCTTCGGGACTTATTTTTGTTACATATAGGTCCCTGAGTGCCCCAGGCACGCGCTTGGCACGTGTTTTGCTGGGTTAATTGCACCGGGACCCCCAGAACCTTGGGTATTTGCATTCCAGTCCCTGTGCACAATACCCTCTTTGCATTTTTGAATAAAATATCAAATCATCTCCAAATCCAATGAGAATTTGACACATGGCTCCTGCCATGGTGTAGGATTTTCAAGGATTTTTGAGGACATTTTTGATTTTGTTTGCTATTTTTAAAAATTCAAAAACCTTTATTTTTGCTACTGTCTAGATTGAAAAATCACAAAAAAATATAAAAACTCCCCTAAAAATTCTATAAAAATTAGCTACTGTTTAGTTTAGTTTGTTTGATTTTCTAGCCAATTTTGGCTATTTTTCATTGCATAAAAACCTTAAAAACTTAAAAATACTCAAAAACCCATAAAAATTCCAGTAAGTAAATTAAAAACCCAAAAATAATAAACTTGGTGCCCAAATTTTCCTTGTTTTACCTATTTTACAGGAAAATTACCTCCAGGCCATTTTGAGGCCCTTAAATATTTTATCTAGGGCTTCTTGGCTCGACTGGACAATACCTTTTGTTTTTGCTATTGTTTGATTTTTAGAAAATAAAATAAATATCAGAAAATTATCAAAAATTCACCAAAAACATAAAAAAATATAAAACACATAAAAATATTTTTGTTTTAATTTTTGGTTGATTTGTGATGGATTAAATAAATTGTTGAAGTGTGCTCATTTGTGTTTTTATTATTTTCTTCACATATTAAAAATCCAAAAAATTATAAAAATAATTAAAAACCATTAAAAAAATATTTTGTCTTTTTTTATTTATTTTTACTACTTCGTAGGCCTTCGTCCAATCCGTGCTCCTTGAGTTCGACCCTGGGTGCTATACCAGGTTAAACACATAGCAGGACCGCTATCCATGCTTGATTATTTTTGATTTATTTAGTGGTTCGATTTTTCTTGATATACACGGTCTGATCGCTTGGGTCGCAACGACCCTATTTCTGTACCTTATACCCGAGTGGTCAGGTCGGTTATCAGAATGGCGCCGTTGCCGGGGAGCACGACTTAGTAGTTGACTTTCTTTTCGTTTTTATTTTTGCGGCTTTTCGCGGCTCTTTCAGAGCTCGCGGCTTTTCGTGGCTTTTGTTGATATTTCCTTTTTGTTTTATTTTATTTTATTTTCTTTTTCTTTTATTTTTGTTTTTGTTTTATTTTGTGTGTTTATTTTATTTTGCATTTTTGCACATATACCCTTATTTTTCATTTCCTTTAATTTTCTTTTATTATTATTTGATTATTGGTTCTGACCACTCTGTTTTCTCTTGCGAGGGCCCAGGACCGAGGCGGCTGATTTCGAGAAGCCGGCGCAACCGCGGAACTCGGAGGCGGCTCCCTTCTGTACGGAGCCGCAGGAGAGAGTGAGAGAGAGTTGAGTGGGCGAGGCTTTTTATTTCTTATTTCATTATTATTGTAATAATACAGGATATTGGACTTGGACATTTGTGGACTTGCCGTAGCGGGTCTGTTTCGCCGAGCACCGGTGTACTCGGGGGACCCTTAGGACTTGCGCGGTTTTTCACGGTTTTTCGCGGTTTTTATTTTCTTTTCTTTCTGCCTTTTCCGGTGTTTACGCGGTTTTTGCTCGAGCCCCTAAACTTAGGAATTTCTGGTGACTGTGCCGTAATTAGTAGGATCCACACACCTAACTGCTTATCTGTTCCTATAGATCGATAATTGGACCTACTTAAAAATCACTAATAAAAATAACCGACTCATTTGCCTTCGTAGCCTACGTGTCATAGCCCGTCCTGTAAAGCGCTTTCTCCTACCCCCGATTTGTCGGACAGAGGAGGGACGGGCCAAGACCGGACTCTTTGGCTTGGAGGTCGGTGACCGGTTAGACAGTTCTTCGCTAGAAATTGCTCGCCTAGGACTCGGCTTTCCCGTTGCATCATATAGGTAGTTTTCTTTCTGTCTTTACATTTATGCGCGGATCATATTGCATGTAGAGTGCTGGAGGCAAGGTACGCATTTCTTACTCAGCATGCATCATTGATTTATCGTGCATCGGTTTTTTCGTCTTCTCCCCCCTGTTTTGGACTTATAATCAGGAGAACCGAAAAATTCGTTAGGCCTTTTGTTTTGATTTGAAAAATACTAAAAAGAGAAAACCATAAAATTGGGACTGGCTAATACTATTGATCTTAAAACCCGCTCACCCTAAAAATTTTGTCTTGGGGAGAGCAACCCCCTCATTGTATGATTTGGATGCGCGAGAGAGTGACCCGCACCCTAGGTAGAGCCCCCCGGTGCTAGTCCCGACTGATTACCGACTTTTCCGTGCGGGCCAGTCGGTTGGGTTAGCATCGAATATCCTAACAGGTCACGTAAGCGCTTTGATATTTTGTGTGTTCACCAAATAAAATTGACAAGATAATTTGACCGAACTTTCACGGTCTTCAGCTCGCGTTGCGTTGGTGAACCGGGGGTTTGTTTGTGATCGTAGTTTCTCCAGATCTCATCCGCACTACTCGCCAGATCAAGATGATGGGGTAGACGGTCTCTTAGGCAGCCTCTGGCTGCATCGCTTTCGGGCACGTCCACCTCATCATCTAGGTTGGCTCGCGAGAGCTCAGCCCCGCTCTCCGAGCCCGAGTACGACTCCACCCTGTTCCCCCTCGACCCCCTTTCTGTTCTACCTGAGAGACACGAGCCCGAGGAGAGACTGATTGATTTGATAGCACCTGAGTTGGGCTCGTTTGATTTTGCAGACGTCATGGCCGGAGCCGGCAGTTCAGATGATCACTCCCGTCAGCCCGAGCTTTTTGTGCTTGACCAGGGAGCGATCAACTCCACCCTGATCGCATCACTTGAGACAGTCCAGCAGCAGTTACGCGATCAGGGGGCATTCATGATAGAGATGAGGCGAGAGTTGGAGAGGCTCAGAGCAGAGCGAGACCAGCAGAGCGAGCCTGAGGAGATACCTGATGCAGAGGCACGAGCCGCAGCAGCCGCAGCAGCAGCAGCAGTCGCCGCCGCCGCAGCGGGAGGCGCCGCAGCAGGAGGACCACCACGACCGATGCGGGATTTACACAATCCCGGATCTACTCTCATGCATCATTGGGTAGTAGTGCCGGCGATCGTGGGAGACTTCAAGTTCCCCCCGAACACCTTGCAGTTGGCTCCCGCTTCCACGGACTTGCCACTGAGGAGCCCCACCTCTACCTCCAGGAGTTTCTTATGATCTGCAGCACTGTCCACGATCGCCATGTGGACCAGGACACGATCCGGATGATAGCCTTCCCGTTTTCACTGGCAGATAGAGCAGCCACCTGGCTGAAGCATCTTGGGAGGTTTGTCTACACCTGGGAGCAGCTCCGCACCGAGTACTTGAACAAGTACTATCCACTCGGGCGGACGAAAGCAGCGAGGGCCCTGATCAGCAACTTCTCCATGTTCCCCAACGAGCAGTTTCACGAGGCATGGGAGAGGTTTCGAGAGCTCCTAGACCGATGCCCGAACCACGACATCTCTAAGCCGAACCTAGTTCAGAGCTTTTTCAGCGGGTTGACGCCAGAGCTTCAGGGTCTGGTGAACGCTTCTTGCGGCGGGTCCTACTTCGCCAAGGACCACGACCAGGTCTGGGCCATCTACGAGGAGATGGCTAAGAATTACATGGTGATGTCCCAGACCCGGTTGTATTCTCAGAGACCCCAGCCACAGCAGACAGGACCCGTGCAGTACCAGCGGATAGCACGGGTCGATGCAGGTCCATCCAGTTCGTCTACAGCCGCAGCAGCACAGGCAGAGTCGACAGCTGCGGACATGGGTATCATCAGCGAGAAGTTGGACCGCATGGAGCTGATTGAGAAGAAGCAGTGCCAGAGCATCACTCAGATGGAACAGATGGCACGGGTTCTGAGCGACATGAAGACACAGCTCATGTGTCTCCAGGAGGCACAGACGGCTTCTCAGCCCCGTCTTCAGTCGCGAGGCGACTCCGGCAGCAGCAGCAGCTCGTCCCAGCGCTCCAGCACCCCTGTGCAGCCTAGACAGGTTCACCTTGTACATGCGGAGCCGTACTAGCAGCCGCAGCCCACCTACCAGTCCCCACCATCTCCAGACATGCAGATGGTGGTATACCAGCCGGACCAGCCTCTGGCAGTACTCCCGCCAGCCCCCTACGATGTCGAGCCGTTGATGGATGTCAACGGGATTTGGTACGACCGCCCCCAGCCTGGGATCCGACGAGACCATCCCGGATTCAGGTGGGGGAGTGGTGGTACCCAGCCCCAGCAGCAGCCGTCAGGTCAGGGAGGGCAGTACTCCCAGCAGAGAGATCACCAGCCGCAGCAGCAGCCCCCAGCATATCAGCAGCACCAGCCATCATCCTTCGGTCCTCGTCCCTACCAGCAGCAGGGACAGTCGTGGAGACGTGAGCAGCAGGCTCACCCAGTTCAGCAGCAGCACCCTTCCTCATACCCCTCTTACCACCAGCAGCAGTTCCAGCAGCCTCACCCCCAGAGAGGCTACCCGTCGGGCTCCCACGAGAGCCCCGCTTTGGATGACATCGCCCGCCTCCTCACGGACCAGCAGGCCACATTCAGACGGGAGATGGACGAGTTCCGCCAGGAGATGCGGGACTTGGTGAGAGGGAAGGCCGTCATTCTAGCCCAGATTGAGCCGAATCCGAATAACCTCAAGAGGAAATCTGAGCAGGTAGTACACACTGAGTTTGCCACTCCTAGTGACCCATTTGTTGATACATCTTCGGATCTATTTGATGCTGATTTGGTCACACTTAGGAGCGGTAGGACCCCAGCAGGCGGCGACGCCTCATCTGAGCTTCACCACGAGGATACTTCAGAGGCGCCAAATGAGGAGGAGGAGAGCGGTACTGAGGCCGCTCCAGATGATGACGGTGGCACTGAGGCCACCAAGGATGCTGATCCCACCGGCGGTACTGAGGCCGCCGCTTCACCAGATCGAGGAGGTGGTACTGATGCCACCAGGATAGCCGAGCCAGCCCGTGGTACTGAGGCCGCGAGACGTCTACCAGCAGCAGCAGCAGAGCCAGCCCATGGTGGTACTGAGGCCACCGGTGTTTGTGTTGAGAGAGATGTTGTCTTTCCTCGCTTTGATGTATCTCAGGACTTTGGTTTGAATAAAGGAAAAGGTTTAGTTTCTTATGGTCCCACTGTGGTGCATGATGTATGTGTGGATCCGGTCATCGAACCGTCTAGGCCTTTTCCTAGTCCTTCATCTGCGAAGGACCCTGTGATCCCCTTCCCTAGAGCACTTCAGATGGGGAAGGGGAAGAAAAAAGAAAATCCAAAAAAGAGAGAGCTTGAGGAGTTCAGCCAGAGCATGATCGACCGATTCCACATCCAGCTGACCCTCCAGGAGGCTTTGCAGCACATCCCCCTGCTCCAGCGTTCTTTGAGAGACAGGACTACAGTCAGGAGGAGGAGGAGGAACCACACTTCAGAGATACATGTGCTGACGAAAGCCACGTGTTTTGCGATCCAGAACCGACTGCCAGCCAAGAAGCCGGATTCAGGGGCCCCGTATGTCAGATGCCAGATTAGTGAGCAGAGGTTCGACCGTACTCTTCTGGATAGCGGATCGTCGATCAACCTTCTTCCGGCAGCCCTTCTCGACCGCTTCGAGTTGGGCACTCTTCGACAGAGCAGGACAGTCCTTCAGTTTGCTGATCGATCTGTCAAGAGGCCGAAGGGGTTATTACGAGACGTTATCGTCATGATTCAGGGCATGAAATTCCCCGTGGACTTCGTAGTGTTGGACATGGAGATCTCTGAGTCAGTGACCGATACCCCCATCATCCTTGGTCGCCCGTTCTTGGCCACAGCCAAGGCGGTGACTGATCATGATAGCGGGAAGGTGTACTTTCGCGTCGAGGGCGAGAGTATACAAATAGAGACGGTCGAGGACTACAGAGCTAGAGAGAGAGCCCGCTCAGATGCGAGTACAGATTCAGAGCAGCTGACAGACGCAGAGCCAGACATCCACCAGGACTGTGATTTTGTGATCACAGACGATGAGGCAGCTTGGGCAGATCCGGTAGCACAGACCATCCTCTCATATTCAGATACAGCTACAGCTGATGCCGAGATGATAGCAGAGGAGAGTCTGGAGAGCACAGCCCTGGTTCAGGATACCACAGAGGCAGCAGAGCCGGTCCTTGATCGCGACACGATGTTTAGTGATGGTGGTGCTGAGGCCACCTTGCTTTCCGGTGGTACTGATGCCACCGCGGTTGATACAGATCCCTCGGATTCAGAGTCTGATTGGGCCGATTGTGATGATCAGATGCCAGACCTGAGTCCACCTGAGCCTACAGATGAGGAGGAGGCAGATGCAGAGCAGACCAGAGACAGTGCAGTTGAGCAACCTTCTCCCGATCCAGTTTGCGAGAGTACGCTTTCACTTTCCCAGGCAGATTTGGCAGACTTAGCAGCTTTCACTCAGTTTCTTCCACAGCCAGATTTGCCAGCACCCAGCATTCCAGAGCTGAAGCCGCTCCCTACTTCGCTGAAGTATCGATTCCTTGCGGGCGAGCCAGAGATGTACCCAGTCATCGTCTCCGCCGAGTTGACTGGAGAGCAAGAATCCCGTTTGATGGGGGTTCTTGAAAAGAACCGCAAGGCGATCGGATGGAGCGTAGCAGATCTCCATGGGATTAGTCCATCAGTGTGCTCCCACCATATCTATCTTGAGGATGGGGCGAATCCGTCGCGTGAGTTCCAGCGGCAACTGAACCCCAACCTGAGAGAGGTTGTGATGAAGGAAATATCGAAATGGTGGAGTGCAGATTTTATTTATCCCATTTCCGACTCCAAGTGGGTTAGCCCCTTGCATGTGGTACCCAAGAAGACGGGCATCACGACTGTGATCAGTGAGTCGGGAGAGGAGATCGCTACACGAGTACCCACCTCTTGGAGGGTTTGTGTTGACTACAGGAGACTCAACCAAGCCACTAAGAAGGACCATTTCCCCTGCCTTTTATTGATCAGATCATTGAGAGACTGGCAGGGAAGAGCCATTATTGCTTCCTGGATGGGTACTCGGGCTACAACCAAGTGGCCATCGCTCCTGAGGATCAGGAGAAGACCACCTTTACCTGTCCCTTCGGCACATATGCTTTTCGACGCATGCCATTTGGGATAGGCAATGCCCCTGCGACTTTTCAGAGGTGCATGCTGTCGATCTTTTCGGACATGGTAGGGGAGTGTTTGGAGGTCTTCATGGACGATTTCTCGGTCTACGGCGACGGATTCGATTCTTGTCTTGACTGCCTAGACCGAGTACTCCAGCGATGTATCGAGTATCATTTGGTTTTATCTTGGGAGAAGAGTCACTTCATGGTGACTCAAGGGACGGTGCTTGGCCACATCATCTCCAACAGGGGCATGGAGGTTGATACGACCAAGGTTGATGTCATTAGGAAACTCGCACTGCCGTCCAATCTGAGGCAGCTACGGTCATTCCTGGGGCACGTTGGATTTTATAGGAGATTTATTCAGGATTTCAGCAGGATTGCCCGACTGTTGACTGACCTCTTGACGAAAGACACCGAGTTCCTTGTCGATGACAAGTGTCTTTCGTCGTTCGCGACTCTCCAGCAGTGTGTCATTGAGGCTCCTGTCCTCCAGCCGCCCGATTGGTCTCTCCCATTCGAGATCATGATGGATGCCTCCGATTTTGCCGTAGGGGCAGTGCTGGGACAGAGGAGGGATGGAGTTCCATTTGCCATACACTACGCTAGCCGCACATTGGATTCCGCCCAGCGGAATTACACAGTCACAGAGAAGGAGATGCTAGCCGTAGTGTTCGCCCTAGATAAGTTCAGATCGTATATCATTGGATCTAGAGTGACTTTGTTTACAGATCACACCGCCATCAGGTACCTCATGGCAAAGAAGGATGCCAAGGCCAGACTGACTAGATGGATCCTTCTACTCCAGGAGTTCGACATTGAGATCAAGGATAAGCCTGGAGTCAAGAATGTGGTGGCGGATCATCTCTCCCGACTAGAGCAGCCAGAGGATTCTGAGCAGATTGACCCTATTAGAGATACCTTCCCAGATGAGGCGATCCTTGCTATCGCCTCACTTCCATGGTATGCCGATATTGTGAACTTTCTCGTTGCTGGGAAAGTCCCACAAGATTGGCCCAGGCAGAGGCTTGAGACCTTCCTCGCGAAGGCCAAGTCCTACCATTGGGAGGATCCCATCCTTTACCACGAAGGAGGGGACAGCGTCTGGCGTCGGTGTATTCCTCAGGAGGAACACCATAGCGTCCTCACTTACTGCCACAAGCTTGAGGCAGGAGGACATCATTCTGGGAGGAGAACAGCGCAGAAAGTGCTCCAATCCGGCTTGTGGTGGCCTACTCTATTCAAGGACTCTGATGAGTTCGTGAAGAGGTGTACTGACTGTCAGAGGATGGGCACCTGTGGACAGTGTGATATGATGTCGATGCAGCCCATTCACTTCTGTGAGGTTTTTGACGCATGGGGCATCGATTTCATGGGTCCATTCCCTAAGAGTCAGGGATTTGAGTACATTCTGTTGGCCGTTGATTATGTGAGTCGTTTGGTGGAGGCTATCCCCGCCCGAGCCGCTGATGCAAGGACCGTTTGCAGATTTTTGAGGAAGCACATCATCACGCGGTTCGGGGTTCCATGAGTTCTGATTTCTGATGGGGGATCTCACTTCATCAACGACCAGGTGAAGGCACTTGCTAGCAAGTTCGGCATAGATCATCATGTTGCTACACCTTACCATCCACAGACGAATGGTCTAGCCGAAGTGTCGAATAGGGAGATCAAGACTATTCTGCAGAAAGTCGTCCGCCCTGACCGAAAGGATTGGTCACAGCTTTTGGACTCGGTCTTGTGGGCATATAGGACGTCTTTCAAGACACCTTTGGGCACATCTCCCTTTCGCCTCGTATATGGCAAGCCATGCCATTTACCTGTTGAACTGAGGCACAAGCCACTTTGGGCAGTTACAGATATTTTGATGGATCCAGATGGTATGGGAGACCAGAGGAGGGCAGAGCTAGCTGCCCTGGAGGAGCTGAGAGATGCAGCTTTCTCAAGCAGCCTACATTATAAGGAGAAAGTCAAGGAGTGGCATGATTCTCATATCAGCCACAAGCATTTTGAGATTGGACAGAGAGTATGGCTGTTTGATGCGAGGCTACGATTATTTCCAGGGAAGCTACAGAGCAAATGGAAGGGACCTTATCTGGTTAGAAAGGTACACGACAACGATAGCATAGATATATCCGAGTTGTCTTCTGAGAGTACCTTTCGAGTGAACGGCCAGCGGCTCAAACCATTTCTAGATCATGAGCCGCAGGTCGTTGATCTTGCCCCTATTCATTTTGCGTGAGATGTGGTCTTTGACTCAAATCTAATGCATCTCACGCCTGAGTTTCACTGATCTTCCGCCTTGTATAGATCCAGATGTCCATATCACCACATTCTTTAGTCCCACATCCCTTCCTTCATCTTGTGATTATGCTATACTTAGGGTGCACTTTACCCTAAGTATAGGGGGATGTGAGGTCTTTCGGGTATTTCTTTTGTTTCCGTCTACCCCTGTTTTTGCTGCCTATACTTAGGGATATTTCACCCTAAGTATAGGGGGGGTAGACCCTGTACATTCTGCACTCAGGTTTTCCTTATTATACAGCCTGCTATACTTAGGATTACTTGATCCTAAGTATAGGGGGGAGACCTGGGTCCCTCTTGACTTTTCATTTCCTTTTTGTATAGCACGAGTTATGTCTTCTCCATCGCTCTTGACTCTGAGGACATCGTTCGAGCTAAGTATAGGGGGGTGTGTATATATTTCATATATACTTTAGCCATAACTCGTACTTTGTGTGAGTGTGTTAATAAATAAAATGGCTAAAAACCACAAAAATTAAAAATTTTTCATGTACATAAACTTCTTTTATTTGCACATACATAGCTAGTGTACAAATTATTTTTGTAAAAATGATTTCAAAAATCTTTTGTGTAAAGCTTGTGTAAATATTTTTGTATCAAAATTATGTATATAGTACAAAATTTTTTTCCAAAATGTTTTGAAAATCAAAAAGTTTGCAAAAATCTTGTGTAAATGTGTGTAAATATCTTTTTGCAAAACTTGCACTTCATGCACCATCCATTCATGATTTCAAAACATTTTTCAAAAATTTTGCATGATTGTAAAATTTGTGTAAATAAGCATCTTTTTGTACATATGTATATAGTTTTTCTGGATGATAGTTGACATTTAAACTAGCCTGGAATCAAATTGAGAAATAGAGCTTGATTAAGATCTTAATCCACCTAATTTCTAAGAGGAACCTTATAGGACTTAGGTTTAAGGCTTTTCAGGTCCATGGTGACTTAATTCGTTGAGTCCACTAGGCTATGATCACATGTCATCTCAATGAGCCTAAGTAGAGCACTTAACAACAACACATGACTCATATAGATTGTGGCTTTACTTGGACACCAGCACTATGCACCGAGCTCTCTACGGATGAGGTGGTGAGGAGGCAGTCTTCCTTGACTTGGGGTAGCATATGAGGGTAGTACTTCTAGGCGGAACCTCTCTTCTTCTTATAGTGAAGGAAGTGCGTCTCAACTTGGTCTGGTTGCCATGAGGTCTAACGACAGAAGTTGTGGGTTGCAATAAAGCTTCAAAAGAGGGATAGTCTACTGGCTCAAGAGGAAAAACTCCTTGTATATATGCTGCACATGTATATGTTGTACAGATGCACTTGAAAAAAATGTGCAAAAAGAAAAGAACTCCAAAAAAGTGGTGGGTCTGATAGAAAATGATAAGCCCACCGGAGTATGTATATGGAGTGCAATAAGCAAAGCTTGGTTTCATGATCCACATGTTTTAGCTTGCAGCAGGGAGACTTGGCTACACTGGTCAAGCTCCCAAGGGTACTTGGCTACACTGGCCTTGACCCATTCTCTTCTTCCCCCTCTTCTTGAGCCGGTTGTACTTGAACTTAGAAGGGAATACCCCGCTCCTCGAGGAAAGAGTGGCCAGATTGAGGTCATAGAGTTACCTTGTTGGGGAGGGTTGTCAAGTTGCCATTTCTGAGGTGGAGAGCTTAGACTTCACATTCACAGGACAAGAAAAGATTCATGGTCTTCAGGGTTTGTGATTGATGACTTGTTCTGATCTGGAGCATTGAGGAGTCTTGGTTATAGATTAGTGGAACTTAGAGGATGTTGAGTTTTAAGCTTAAGTCTAAATAAGGTTCCGACACATTAATAATCCAAAGATCTGATCGAGCTCCATACCCCAATTTAATAAAGGCAAGTTTAATAATCAACCTTGATCCATGTGCATCCTCTTTTTCTTTTTCTTTCTTTCTTTTTCACTTCTTTTTCAAATAAGTGTTTGCTAAGGGACTAGCAAAGTTAAGTATAGGGGGTGATGAATACCCATTCATCACTCTTTATTCTTATATTTTAGCTACAAAAACCTTTGCGAATGCATGTAGATATATGTAAATAGGAATAATTACCAAAAGCATGCATTGTGTAAAAATCTATAATTAGCATGTTTTTGTGCAAAAATAAAAGAATAAAGATTAAAAAGAAAAAGAGGGAAATATTTAGAATAAATATTGAGCAACCTAACCCAAGGGAGGGCTCAGCATGGGCCTGACCGCATAAAAGCCAAAGTAGAGGGAGATAGGGGCTCATGTGTAAATATTTATGTAAATAAATAAAAATGTTTTCCTCACCCAAAAATATGCTTGTAAATATTTGTATATATACTTATATAAATATAAAAACAAAAAAAAGTTAAAAATCAAAAAGATTAAAAATACCCTTTCACCATGTACATAAACCACACCTATATATTTATTTAGCTTTGTAAATATACAAAGTAATTTTTATAATTTTTGTAAATAGTTTATGTTATATGTTGTAAATAAATAAAATAAAACAATTAAACTCAAAACAAAATAAAAATAGAAAAATTAAAAATGCAAAAATACATTGTACATCTACCATGTATATAGTGTACATAACTAGTTATTTTACCCATGTATATAAATAATAAAAAAATAAAATAAAAACACCCTTTTACTCCTTATTTTATAATATAAATAAATAAAATATAGAATAGGAATAAAATTGTACAAAAATAATAATTAAAAATCAAAAATCAAAAGCCTACATATTGTATATATACCTATATCTAGTACATATTATGTATATAGCCTATTTTTATTTCTAAAAATTAATTAAAAATCACCAAAAAATAGAAAAAAATAAAAGAAAAAGATTTCATGTTTTGAGTTTTGGCTGAATCGAGCCCTAGCCACCTCTATTTGTCACCTCAAGATTCAGCCACGTGGCCAAACCTCATTGGGTCCTGGGGATGTTGACCGCCCGGTCAACTGGCCCCCCCAGGACCACTTCTCACGGATTCGAGCTGCGGACCCAACTTCTCGGATTTTTCCCCGCTCGATCCGATTGCCTATCACCCAAACCCCGGCTCCATTTCGAACCTCCCACATCCGACACCCTCGCCGGGCATCAACATTGGGATCCGCGCGCCACCACGACCCTACCCGAGCCTCCCATCTCGGATCCTTCCATCATACATAAGCGAGCTCCGCCACCCATTTTATCCATCTTTGGCCATTTGCTTCGTTCTCCAGTGAGCTCCAGAGAGAGAGTGAGGTGACAGCTCGCATCCCCGACCTGTTGCAGCGAGGAGAACCGGCGAATCCACTGATCCGGCGATACACCCGCCGTAGCTCCGCCACCTGAGCGAGCTTCGAGCCTCGGGCAGAGACATCCCTTGAGGCGACGACCGAGAGCTTCCCCAGCTCCACCACATTCTATTCCTTCACCCAGGTAACCTCTTAGCTCAGTCATTTCGTCTAATTTTCGTTTACCCCCGATCTGCGCCGCCGTCATCTATCTTCGATTCACCCCGGTTCCGACCACCATCCGACCATCGGACCCGACCCACATCTTCGCCTTCCTCCGCCGCACGTTCTCCACCCGCTCACGCAACCCAGCTCGCACAGGAGCTGGGAACCGGGCTCCACCGTCTTCCACCTTCACCGGAGCCCGTCGCCCCGACGCACCAGCCACCTTCACATCGCCTAACTGGGTCGAGGCAATTTGCCCTCGACCCGCGAGTCTTTTGGTTCACTTTGCAGGTCAGAACGAGAGCCATATGAGGCTCTCCGTCATTCGGCCAGAAGACCAGCTCCGCCGACCGCGCCTGAGCTCCTCCGAGCTCGGGTCGATCATCGGAGCACCGCAGCAGACGCTGGAGCGCACCAGCTTGCTTCTTCGATCATCAGAGCGCTCCGAGGAGGGGGCCAGCACCCGCACGAGCCCGGCGAAGTTCGCCGGGGACCAGTTCTTCCAGCACCCTCTAGCGTCGTCGGATCAACCCTCAGCTCCAGACGCCATCCTGACCGTCCATTCCTAGCCCCCTTTGACGTCAGATCTGAGGCGATTGATCCAGACCGTCAAATCCACACGTGTCCTGGCCTGGACCGTTGGATCGACCAGAGATGTCCCAGTGCTGAGAGCCCCCCCCCATTTGGACCGTCCGATCTCCACGTGGCAGCCATCCAGCCGCTCCGGTTAATAAAGGGTAATTTACCCTTAGGCCCTTATCTTTGTTTTATTTCGCATTAGTCATGTAAATATTTAAGTACGTTGTTTAGTTTTAGGTTTAATTGCATAGAGGACCCTGAGCTTTAGTGTAATTGCATATATAGCCCTGCCTATTGTGAGCCACGTGCTTCGTCACGTGTTGTTTTGGGTTATTTGCAGTCTATGCCCTTGTTGTTCTGGTTGTTATGAAATGAATGAAACTTTTTAGTTAATTGCAGTTATGCCCCTGTGAATGCTTTATTTCCGCATGTGCGTTTTATTTTGGGTCATTTGCAACTAAGGCCCCTGGACTTTTGGTACGTGTTACCAATAAGTCCTCGGGACTTATTTTTGTTACATATAGGTCCCTGAGTGCCCAGGCACGCGCTTGGCGCGTGTTTTGCTGGGTTAATTGCACCGGGACCCCCAGAACTTTGGGTATTTGCATTCCAGTCCCTGTGCACAGTACCCTCTTTGCATTTTTGAATAAAATATCAAATCACCTCCAAATCCAATGAGAATTTGACACATGGCTCCTGCCATGGTGTAGGATTTTCAAGGATTTTTTAGGACATTTTTTATTTTGTTTGCTATTTTTAAAAATTCAAAAACCTTTATTTTTGCTACTGTCTAGATTGAAAAATCACAATAAAATATAAAAACTCCCCTAAAAATTCTATAAAAAATAGCTACTGTTTAGTTTAGTTTGTTTGATTTTCTAGCCAATTTTGGCTATTTTTCATTGCATAAAAACCTTAAAAACTTAAAAACACTTAAAACCCCATAAAAAATTCCAATAAGTAAATTAAAAACCCAAAAATAATAAACTTGGTGCCCAAATTTTCCTTGTTTTACCTATTTTACAGGAAAATTACCTCCAGGCCATTTTGAGGCCCTTAGATATTTTATCTAGGGCTTCTTGGCTCGGCTGGACAGTACCTTTTGTTTTTGCTATTGTTTGATTTTTAGAAAATAAAATAAATATCAGAAAATTATCAAAAATTCACCAAAAACATAAAAAAATATAAAACACATAAAAATATTTTTGTTTTAATTTTTGGTTGATTTGTGATGGATTAAATAAATTGTTGAAGTGTGCTCATTTGTGTTTTTATTATTTTCTTCACATATTAAAAATCCAAAAAATTATAAAAATAATTAAAAACCATTAAAAAAATATTTTGTCTTTTTTATTTGTTTTTACTACTTCGTAGGCCTTCGGCCAATCCGTGCTCCTTGAGTTCGACCCTGGGTGCTATACCAGGTTAAACACATAGCAGGACCGCTATCCATGCTTGATTGATTTTTGATTTATTTAGTGGTTCGATTTTTCTTGATATACACTGTCTGATCGCTTGGGTCGCAATGACCCTATTTCTGTACCTTATACCCGAGTGGTCAGGTCGGTTATCACTGACCACCGATATATATGGTTGTTCCTTTCTTCATGTGCTTCATTGTGGTTGTCGATTGTGCATCCGCTTCTGTATCCTGGGAGTTCGTATTCGTAACAACTGGTATCCGAGAGGAGACGATACTGGCAGGTTAATTCTCGTCAACTAGTATGAGAACAAAGTTGGTACCGACAGGTTGTGTCCCATCAACTGGTATCAGAGCTTGGTTCGATGACGGTGACGGATACGACGTGACGGAGAGCGGGATTCGACATCAGGGAGCACAGGTGGTGATGCGTGGGACGAGGATGCCAAACAAGGTATATATACTCGAGGGAAGGGTCGTAACAGGTGATGGAGCTCCAGTTATTCCCAAGACGAGTAGTATGATGAGAGATCAGCAGGTTATCAGCATCTATGTTGCAGAAGTGCGCAACAAGTAGAAGCGAGTGTGATTTACTTTACCAGAGGATGTCGGCACAATCTCTAGTCATGAGAGATTTGTGGTGCTGCATTATGAGGCACAATGTTGAGTTGTGCGAGTGCCCGAGAGGAGGCACGTCGAGGGCGCCCAGTGACGGATGTGTCACCTAGAGTTGGTGATATCATGCTAACGAGACCTACATATGACAAGGCTGGCTTAGTGCAGACTCCAGACGACAAAGAGATCTTGATGGAATTCAACACAAGAGAGAGATTTTTAGGATTAGAGTCAAATTAGGATTAGGAATCCTAATGGGATTGGACTCCTCATCCTAATAGTAGTTGAGTTGTATTCTATTTATAGTCCTATTGGGAATAAGACTATAAAGTTGTAATGGGGCTATATATAGAGGTGTGGGAGGCATTGCCTCAACACCACCACAAGAATAATGTAACCCCTAGAGAAAGGAGAGAGAGAGAGAAGAAAAAGATGGGAGAATGAGGGAACGGAGAGAGTTATACTCATTCTAATTTATAGTGATCTTTCTTCTTCGGTGGTCACAAGAGATGATCGACCACCGTTAATCTAGTTGTTATTTTCTTCACGTGGTTCTGTTGTGGTGGTCGATTGTTCATCCGCTTCCGATCTGGGGGGTTCATATCTGCAACAACTGATATTCGAGAGGAGACGATACCGGCGGGTCGATCCCCATCAACTGGTATCAGAGAAGAGTTGGTATCGACAGGTCGTGTCCCATCAAAAATTTGGACGTTAATTTATTAGAAATTGAAAATTTGATGAGGGTGTATCTTGAATAACAGAACTCTAAGTTTGCATAAAATTTGATGAGGTATGATACCGTGGAGGTATGAATCATGGCAACAAAAAAAGGAATTGGGAAATAACTCACATGAAAATCCTAAGCATCTAAAATGACAGTTGAACTCTAAGCTTGAATCATGTATCATGAATAGGAGATACAATTAAAGCGGTATTAAGAATTTAATTAGTTAAATGATATAAATATAACATCTATCCAACACGAAGCCTTAGATCTGCAGCTGCAAAATGCATATCAAAGGCCCAAATAATCCCAGAAGAAAGCATGGATTGAGAAACAATCCAGGCATCAAATATCGCAGCATGCATAATCTCAGCAGAAAAATTCAAGACAACATTAGGATTGAATCACATCAGCAAAGAACCCAGCAGGAATTATCAAAGCATAAAATTTCTCAATGGCTAAAATGTCAGCATAACTTTAAGCTTGACTCATGTAACATGAATAAGAGATACAATTAAAAGGGTCAATAGGAATCTAATTAATCATATGGTATAAAGATGATAACTATCCAGGTCAAAGTCATAGATCTGCAGCTGAAATATACAGATCATAGGCCCCAACAATCCTAGAAGAAAGCATAGATTGAGAAACAATTCAAGCAGCAAATATCTCAGCATGAAGAATTTCAGCAGAAAAAATTCAACACAACATTAAGAATTCATCATAGCAGCAAAGAAACTAGCAGGAAGTATCAAAGTATGAAATTTCTCAACAGTTAAATTGGCATCAGAACTTTAACCTTGAGTCATGTAACATGAATAAGAGATACATTCAAAGGGGTGAATAAGAATCCAATTTATCATATGCTATAAAGATATATCCAGGTCAAAGCCTTAGATCCGCAGCTGAAAAATGCAAATCAGAGGATAGGACAGCAGAGCATTGATCATGTATGATAGAACAATAATGCAACAGCAAAGCAATAATCTATCAGCATCATCAGGTATGATAGAACATTAGCATTATACCAACATAACGTTTACATAAAAGAACATTAGCATCATGTATGATAGAACACTAATCCAACAACAAAGCACTAATCCAATAACAGAGCATGATCATATGGATCGATAGTAGGGGTTATATCTATGCTCAAACAAACTGCATGCATTGAGAAAAAAATCTAAGTAGTCCACAACCCAACATGTATGGCACATCCTCAATCCAACAACAGAGCATTTATCAGGTATGACAGAACACGATTCCAACGACAAAGAACTAATCCATCAGTAACATTAGATATGACAGAACATCAACATTACGCCAAGAAAACTTTGATAACAAAAGATTTACACCAGCTAGGATAAACCATTAATCCAAGAGCAGACCATAAATCAAATAACAGAACATGAACATATGGATTGATCAATCTAATTAACACATAAGGGGGTAAATCTATGCTCAAAATAACTTGCAGCTGGTTAATCACAAGAATAAAAAAGGGATTATTACACCCATAACCCTGAGTAATTTTGCAATAACATTCATGACCCTGCATAATCGCGAATTACACGAGAAACCCTAAGTAGTCACTCTGTCTCACACGTATGACCCTCCGTTAGTTTTCTCCTTAATCCAACCATACTATTGGGTTAATCCAACCCTTAACCTATCCAACGGCTACTAATTTAAAAAAATGAAAAAAATCATGATCACCCCCCCCCCTCGCATCCCCTCCTCTCCTGCCAACTGACCTGTAGCCGCCCCTGCTCCCCCTGTGGCAACCCACCTCCCTCCCCCGTCGCCACCGGCCTGCAGAGCCCCCTGCCCCCAGTGACAGCCCACCTCTCTCCCCCGCCCTGACCGACCAACCTGCAGGCCCCTCCGACCTACGGACCCCTCTCCTCGTCCCCCGATGGCAACAGACCTCCATCCCCCCTCCCCCCTCCCGTAACCGACCTGTACCCCCCCCCCCCCACCCACCCAGCACCGTCAGCTCGCAGATGGCAATCGAATCGAGTTGTAGCAGAGCCCACCCGCCCCCGACCTCCGACCAGCAGATACCCCCCGCCCCCCAATGCCCCCCCCCCCCCCCCCCGCCCCCTCCGACCTGCAGAGGACCACCCCCCACCCCACGTCTCCTGCAACGGACTCATACCCCCCTGCAGATACCCCCGCCCCCCGATGGCCCCGCCCGCAGAGGACCACCCCCCCCCCCAACCTGCAGATACCCCCGCCCCTCCGACCAGCAGATACCCCCGCCCCCCCGATAGCCCCGCCCCCTCCGACCTGCAGAAAACACCCCCCACCCCACGTCTCCTGCAACTGACCTGTAGCCCCCTGGTGGCAACCCACCTCCCTACCCCGCTGCCACCGGCCTGCAGAACCCCCCCCCCCACCTCCCTCCCCCGCCCCGACCGACCGACCTGCAGCCCCCTCCAACCTGCGGACCCCCCCCCCCCTCGCGTCGTAAGCTCGCAGTTGTAGCCCCCGAGCTGTACCCCAACTCCCTCCCCCTCCGACATGCAGCCCTCGTCGCCTCTGCCTCCCAACCCCTCCCAAATGATGGAGTTAAAATGAGATGGCATGATTTGCAAATAAGAAAGAATATTAAGGATAATTTTGTCTTTTTTTAACAGAAATCGTCAAATATAACGGTCATCTCAACCGGAACATAACACAGGGTTATGTCATGTAAGAGTTAGGCACTACCCAGGGTTTCCCGTGTAATTCGCGATTATGCAGGGTCATGAATGTTATTGTGAAATTACTCAGGGTTATGGGTGTAAAAATCCCTAAAAAATTCTCAGATATAAATCGCAAATATATCATGGGGTTGAATCTTGAAGCTGATCATATAGTTCGAAGCAACGATGGAAATCTAAATCACATAGCAAGAACAACAACCCTAGCATACAACTGATAAATCAGCAAATCAAGGTACAAGAAAGGATTGCAACAAAATCATGCATGGCACTACGAAATCGAACTTGAAGGAACAAATTTCGCAAGTTTACCTCGCAATCCAGTATGAACGCAAGGAGGAAGAAATGTGAATGCAACAACAAAGCAAGAAGAGCTTAGCAAGTGTACGTGAGGTGTGGGGGAAGGTCAACCCAAGGGCCATTTTATAGGGACTTTTCCCCTCATAGAAATCTTACATTCCATGTCCGACTCCATGGAGAAGGCCACACAAACCTTCTCAAGGACACCAGCTCACCAAAGCTTGGGAGAGAGAATAAAAAGACGACATCTACCTCCACCTACTCCATTGAAGGCATGGTAAGATGCTCCAAGTCAAGATTCTGAGGTTACGATTGTGCAAGGGCCACTTACAAAAGCGGAACACATAGCAGAGAGCCCATGAGAAAGCAAAAATGGAGGCCTAATGGGAAGTCAGCGCGCGTGGGAGGAAGGGAGATAGCGGGAGGGAAGGGGTCATTGAGCAGGAGGAGAATAAGGTTCATCCAAATCGTCCACAAAGAGCGAAGAGCGACACGTCTGAGGCCACTGTGAGGGAATAGTTGTACACATCATAGTGGAAGAATAGCCCCTTATTCTTGGGGCTATTCTTCTAACGGGTAGCCCCTAAGGGGACGTTCGGTTCAAGAATAAGCTAGAATAAGCATTATTCCTGTTCAGCTAGAAGGATAAGAATAAAGGGGATAAGGTGGAATAAGGGTAGGTAAGTATTATTCTCAATTCGGTTGGCACATGAGGGATAAGGATTAAGGGTTATAAGTAGTGGATAAGAAGGAGTAAGGGAGTATATGAGGGGGATAAGGGAAGAGAGAAATAAGAAAAAGGGAATAAAGGAGTTGATAAGAATGAATAAAGGAAGTTGGGAGTATTGACTTATTCCGATCCCTATTCCCTACCAAACAAGCCCCAAGAGGTGACGTGATTGCAAAATTTTAAGAGTTGTGGTGTAATTAACCATGATTTTAATGGTCATTTTATAAAAATACCTTAATTTATTTTCTTAGAAGTTTGTTATCCTTTAATTAAAGGATTTTTATTCTGTGATCCCTATAAACTCGTGCCTTGTATCTCTATGAATATTATAGGGACCCTGGTGTAATCACAAAGACATGAGTGGTGTAATTAAACAAGATTTTAGGAGTCACTGTGTAAAAATCTCTTCATTTGCATACATGCAAGGGTGTAACTTAGAATTTTGTCAACGAGAGACCAAGTAGCAACTATTATGTATGCTCAAAAATGAAAAAAATCATTGTATTTTCAAATGATATTTTTAAATAGAGTTAATATTTTTAAAATGAGCGTCTTTCAATTTTGATAAACTTACAATTTAAATCTATTATTAAGGTTAGATTTTCAGATATTTTCAGTGGTAATTTTAAAAATTGATAAATCTATTAATTTAAACCTCTTTAAATCTGTCCCAAAATAGTAAATTATCAAGTGAATTTTTTAAACAAAAAAGTTGATGGTTAAAAGAAAAAAATAAATTTATTTTATTTACAAGAAGTATTAAGGACAATGGGAGAGATAAATGAACTCAAATACAATTTTATATCAACTTATCCTTATAATTTTAATACTTTGGAAGAGATTGGATAAACTAAGTAAAAGAAAGTAAAATTGAGGAATGTAAGATTCGAACCCCGATCACCAAAATAATAATTATGTTAATGCACCACTTGTCCACTAAATAATTTTAAATCTTTCTTTAACAACAATATTTATTATAAAATTAAGGAGATACCATATTAAAAACTTAATACATTGTACACATGACATATAATAATCGAAGATGGGCCATAACCCCGTGACATATACTAGTTCCACCCCTTCATACATGTCCCTCTAGAGGAGTGAACCTGTGAGAGCAAAAAACTGTGAGAGTATGAGAACGGTAATTCTGGATCACTAAATTCAACCAGGAGAAAGACGACTACAAGCGGGAAGACATAATCTAGTGGTCTAGAATTACTGCTCTCATGCTCTCACGGGTTTTGGCTCTCATAGGATCAACTCTCTATCTATGTATACTTTATATCGAAGATGCGCCTTACAAAAATGGGATCATGTGGACTCTGATGCTCAGCACATTTAAATCATGAAAACTAAATGGGATTTTTACACACCGCCCCTTAAAATCTTGTCAATTTAAACCGTATGTACTTATTATACGATGTTCAAGCGTTGTGATTTAATAGTTAGTAAGATTACAAGTGCAATCTATAAGGTTCATGGTGTAATTATAAAGATTTTAGGGGTTGGGAGGGTATTTTACACCTTGATCCCTACAATCTAGTCCCATTACATCACAACTCCTAAATAATCCTCGTAATTACACCACAACCCCTGTAATCTTACTCTATTTAACACATGTACCCATGTCCAAAAATCGCTACTTAATTACAAGTATAATAAGGGAAATACCACTCATGATGTAAAAAGTCCCTTATTAGAGATGCGTGGTGTTGAAGGCAATGATTTGGTGGAGAATGGTCTTATTAATCTAAAACCCTAATTCTCCATTTTCACAAGTGAAATTGTGGGGGGCCAAAATGGTAGTTGAATAAATAATTTCCTATTCGATAGGGATTGTTGGGACCAAAGTTGAGAAAGCGGATGTGCAGCATTAAATGTGTGTACTTTATAAGCTATCACATTCCCAACTTAGTCGACTATTCAATGTATAATGGGGGTATTCTTCTCCCTTTTTATATTTAGGCCATGTTTGGTAGGAGAATAAGCCCTGGAGTAAGGGGTCAATTCTCCTCCCGACACGGTTCCCAGTGGTACGACTATTCCCCATTATTCTATCTTATTTCACTCTTATTCATATCTTTATCCCACCTTACCTACTTTTATTTCACTTTATTCTCCTTATTCCTATCCTCCAGCCGAATAAAGAATAGACCCTTATTCTCCTTATTCCACATCCTTATTCCTTCTTATTCCCGAACCGAACGGACCCTTAGGGATTTTTACACCATGACCCTCAAAATCCTGTCCAAATTACACCATGGTTCCTGCAAGCTTACATTATTCAGCACATACACCGCGGTCCAAAGTATTGTGGTGTAAGAATCAATAAGATTCTCGGGATCATCGAGTGGTGTTATAGCATAATTAGACAATTCTATAAGGGTAAAATGGGACTGGCCTCTGGGGTGTTAACTTGGCTCTCTATGTCCTATTTTCTCTATTTTTTTATTTTTTTGAAAAATACTTCCGTGGATTTTCATAACTATATCCATATATTATGTCATTCAAGTTTCGTGAGGAACGGATACTCTTGCGGCCTCCATCCAGATGGGATCGATTTCAACAGTTCTGCAATCGTTGAAAATGTTTGTTTGAATGAAGGTCGTAGGAGTTTCTGATTTGCACGAAACTTGAATGACATAATATAAGAATACAAGGATGAAAATTCACGGAATTATTTTTCAAAAAAATAAAGAAAATAAAGAAAATAGAGTAGAGGAGCCAAATTAACTCCTCCAAGAAAGCATAGCCCCGTTTTACCCATACTACAGGAGACGTGGTTTAAATTTCCAATAAAGAGGCTAAATGTCTCTAAAATCAACCAGGATGTAACTCCACGTGTCTGAACGCCCAACTCTGCCAGGAAATACTCATATTCGACTCTCCAAGACCATAGAATTTTCGGCAGAAGGAATTCTGTAATTATATATTTTAAAAATATTAAAAATCGACCTAATTGCCACAATCCAAACAAATCCAAGGAACTTTCTAGATATTTTGTACGAAAAGTCCAAAGAAGCACTTGGTGGAAATTGGGACCCCGTTCATCCTTTTTGCTCAGAATATGGTATTCCTTCCCTTCTTATCAGATCCATCGCCCCTAACCAATCTACGGTTTGATGGAACTTAATAAATTAATTTGCCCATTTGTATTTGATTTCGCTTAAATGGGTTAGGTAGGATCTATGCTAATTTGGAATTTTATTCCCCAACAAATGGTCCTTCACATGAGAGTCTTGATTATTTCCTCATCTGCGGCTTACTCCTAATTTAGACAATGTAAATAGACTGCATGTAACTATACTTTATTAATGTAGTTATGTAAAATCAAATCATAAATAGATGATCCAATCGAAATTGCATCAAAAAAATATTTTATTTTTAGAAATAGATTTGGATAACTTTTTTTAAAGGAAAAAAGGCCTTCACCGTATAGATGAGTGCCCAAAAACTTAACCATTAATCACCAATAAAATACACACATGTGAACATGTCAGATACATAAACAAAATTATAAGTTCCGACGCTCTGTTAACGCTCGAGTATGCACAACAATGTTCTCTTTTGTAACAGCGCTCCTGACGGAATATCACACCATTCCTGGCAAGCCAGATCGCCCAAATCATAGCCAAAACGCACGATCTCTCCATCTATGTGCCATTCCAATCCGCTCCAACGGACTTTCAGAAATCTAATACACCATCTACATGAATTGTCTGGTTCCCAAATAACTCCCATGCCTTCTTTGAGCTCTCACATCCGAAGAAAAGATGGTCCACATCTTCCACCTCACCTAAACACCACATGCAGGCAGGATCAGCTGACTGAACAAATCACACAAGTCTGTCCGTCGTTAAGACTCTTCCCCTTCTGAACAGCCATAGAAAGACCTTCACGCACGTCAGAACCTTACATTCCAGATCCTTCTACAATTTGCCATGCATCCTCCCAGATCAAAAACCATCGGTTCCTTCAAAGCCTTGTACGCCTTGCCAACTGAGAACACCCCATCGCACCAGCTCCAACAATCTCGCCCCTCAAAGGGTCCAGCAACATTATCCAACTCCGTCAACATCACCAATAACTCCTCCAGTCTCTGATCGGAGAGCTCGTATTTAAATCTAGGGAAGAAAGATTGCTCATCCCACACATTCGCCACAGAACAATTCGGGTCCACTGCTAATGCCATAAACTGCGGAAACCTCACGCCTAGCGACCCACTCTCACTCCAGTCATCCTTTCAAAATTAAACAAGTGTTGTCCCCAAGGACAGGTCTCAAAAAGGGACGAATGTCCTGCACTACACCACATATTCCTCGTCAGAAATACGAGGGACCGTGCCCAAGGACCCCATCCTCAGGCATCGATGAACCGTTACCATAGATCTTCCTTGTCATAGTGCATGCCAAGCTGCTACAATCACCCCAAATCCAAGTAATCAACTTGCTGATCAACGCCTTGTTCATCTCCTCCAAACTACGTACATCCAAGCCACCATCATCCTTCGAACATGAAATATTTTTCCAATCCACTAATGGTAATCCGTTAAATCGTCCTGTCGATGATCAGAAGAAGCGTCTCATGATGCTCTCAAGATTCTTTCTAATACCAATAGGCAAGAGTCTAGATGACAGAAAGAAGATAGGAATCGCAGAAAGAACCGAGCACAATAACACTAATCTACCGCCTCTGGACAGACAAACAGATTTCCATCCAGCCAGTTTCTGATTCATCTTCTCAATCACCGGTAACCAATCTGCCAAGAGCATCTTCCCACTTACCAATGGCACCCCAAGATAGCGTAATGGCAAGTTCCTACGAGGGGAACGTACTGACCAGCACAAGCCTCAATCTCCGCATCCTCCAAGCCGAAAGGGACAAACTCCAACTTAATTCTATTGAGTCTTAATCCAGAAACATCATCAAAGATGTCGAGAACCACTAACAAGCCCTTACAGCTCTCTATTCCTCCTTCCGCAAAAAAGGGCAATATCATCTGCATACTGAAGTAGAGGAATCGAAAGCTCTTCCTTTACAAATCCCTTGCAAATTCCATCTGCCACTGCTCGATCAATCATAACGGATAGGGCATCTGTTGCAAGAACAAAAAGTAATGGAGTCAGGGGGCAACCCTGGCGAACTCCACGCTGCGGCTGAAAGTATCCGCCCTTCGGTTGACCGTTGATAAGGATTGCACATGAAATCGTAGTTACACACCTCTTTATCCACGAGATCCACCTGTCTGGGAAGCCCCGTCTTAACAGAGAAGCTCATATGAAATGCCAATTCACACATCATATGCTTTTAAGAAATCGACCTTCCACAAGACTCCCTTTATGTTCCTTTTATACCAATCTGCAATGATCTCCGATGCCAAGACAACGTTGTCCATGAGTTGTCTACTAGGCAAAAAAGCACTCTTAGAAGGAAAGATTATTCTTCCTAGAACCCCTCCTTAAACGGTTGGCTAAGACCTTTACCACAATCAAGTAAATTGTATTGAACAAAGCAATTGGTATGAAGTCCTCCATCCTTGTCGCCACTTCCTTCTTAGGTAGTAAGAAAATAAAGACATGTTAAGCCGATCAAAACCATAGTTTCCATCTGCAAACTTCACCACCATTGCTAACACCTCTTTAGATACCATCTCCCAAAATTCCCTGAAAAAGAACATGGGAACCCATCCAGACCTGGGCATCCATCAGGGTTCAAAGAAAAGCAGCCTCGCGGATCTCCTGTAGCTTGAACAGCCTCGTCAACATATCCGCCTCACCATCATATATGCTCTCCACCCCCATGCCCAACCACCTCGAACCACAATGTGGTAGACATCTACTCATGCTTTTGAAATAGCTTGTGACCTCTCTTATAACCGTCTCCTCCCCATGAAACTCCTCGCCACCAACTTCGATCGAATGGATCAAGTTCATCCTCCTTCTCCCATTTACCACCACATGGAAGTATTTAGTGTTCGCATCCCCCTCCTTCAACCACTTCTGTCGGGATCTTTATCTCTATTCGAGCTTAGACTTCCTATCATCCTCCCCAAGGGCCTTCTGCACCACCCTTCTGTTGGTTAGCTCCTCCTCATCCAGACTTCTGTTATCCTCCAATAGGTCTAATTCATCACTTCCTTCTGTGCTTGAGTATGCCTTCGCTCTCGTTCAGCACGAGAGTCTCTTCTGAAAGCCACTAGCCTTCCACCTCAAGTTCAGACCAAAAAAGTAGTTACCAACTCACGGAAGCCCTCCTCCAAAATCCAACACCGCTCGAATCTGAAGTAAGATGAGCATCCCACCCGACAACCAAATTGCATCAACTGCTGATCTGTTATCCTTCACCAAAGCCACCCTTTCTATGATCCTCCGTTGCACCTCTTCCGGCCCTTCTCCAGCCACGAGCCCATCCAGCGGCTCTTCTAAGTTCGCATCTTTTGAAAGACGTCTGAGCAGACTGCCCATCTCCACTTCCGATAAAGGAACTTTAAGAGGTTTGTGCACCTCACCGGGCTGTGTAACTTCATCCATGCAGACACCTCAGCTTTGCTAGAACCTTTCTTCATTGACCATGCACCCCTTGTCATGCACTCTCTTCGAAGATGGCCTGGGTTCCCGCACCGGAAACAAAGCGGAGCAGGGACGAGGCATTTCTTTGAAAGGTGGTCCTTTGCTCCACAATGGTAACACCATCTCCCATCTCCGATCATGCTGGGTCTCGGTGGTCGACTTCACCTCTTCGGAATGCTCTAGGATCCCTCCCCCGCCAACTCCTCCATCTCTACATCCTCCCGCATCTCGGTGGCTGACTTTGCCTCTTCGGAGCGCTCCAGGGTCCCCCCCCCCCTCGGTTGCCCACTCCTCTTTGACTTAGATTCAGATAACTATACTTTAAAATTTAAGGTTTTTATTAATTGTGATCCTCTTAAATTATACAATATCAGTTATGATCTATGTTTTGTGTAATATCATTGTGCAAACTTTATTCTTATAAAATTCACAGTTCAACCCTTTTGAAATATCGGTCAGGCCCCTAATTTATATATATATATATATACTTTTTTCACTAATAGGATTCGAACCCTTGCCCTTTAAAGTGTGAGCCACTACTTCTACCACCAGACCATTAGAGGGGTTCTCAGGCCCCTACTTTACATCAATGGAAGGGTAAAACTGAGAATTTTGTAAGAATACAATTGATACTACATAAAAGAGATGGGCATAAATGATAATATTGAAGTTAAGCAGGGCACACGTGATAAAAAATCTAAATTTTAATATATGTTTGTTTTGCGCGATATATGGAGATTTCTTACGTAACCTTGGAAACTTATGTAATTAGTTATAAATCCCTATAATTTATCTAATTACATATATACCTAATATACTACATACTTAACATATTATATATATAGAGGAAAGGGAGCCTACTTTGTGAAGTAGGTAACCTTACCTACTTCACATTCTATTTTTGCAAATTTTTTATTTTTTTTTGAAATCATGGATTTTCATAACTATATCCCTCTAACATGTTACTCAAATTTCGTCAGAAACATAGACTCCTACGGCCTCCATCCATAACAGGTAAAATACAGCAAATCTGTGACCGTTAAAAAATGACTGTCTGGATGGAGGTCGTAGGAGTCTCTGTTTCTGAGGAAATTTGAATGATATATTAGAGGGATATAATTATGAAAATCCATGGTGGTATTTTTCAAAATAAAAATAAAAAATTGCAAAAAATAAAATGTGAAGTAGGTAAGTTACCTACTTCACAAAGTAGGCTCCCTTTCCTATATATATATATAGTGAAAAGGGATGCTGCTGCATGTAGCAGCCAACGTGGCTGCTACATGTGGCAGTTTCCCTAATTTTTTTTATTTTTTTTTCAAAATTAAACCATGAATATTCATCTATATACTCCTCCTACATTGTATTAAAATTTCGTCAAAAACAAAGACTCCTATGCCCTCCATCTTGACATGGTCGATTATAGCAAATTTTAAACCGTTAAAATTACATGTTCTAGATGGAGGGCATAGGAGTCTTTGTTTTTGACGAAATTTTAATACAATGTAGGAGGGGTATATAGATGAATATTCATGATTTAATTATGAAAAAAAATAAAATTTTTTTGGGGAAACTGCCACATATAACAGCCACGTTGGCTGCTACATGCAGCAGCGTCCTGGACCTCATATATATATATATATATATATATATATATATATATATATTGGATTTGGGAGCATAAACCACAAATGTAGGTCAATTTAGATGACAATTTGTCACCGTGATGTCATTCAAATTTCAACTTACTTCTAACTTATCCATCAAGACAGTCAGATTTTAAAGATCTCAGAATTGTCGAAATCGACCCCTTCAGATGAACATATTAAGAATGCATGTTTTACACGAGATTTGAAACACATAATCAACTTAATATTCTAAGTAAATCCCTCAATGATTCATTCAAAAAAACAAAAAAATTAAACGTTTGTAGCATCGATGCGTATAGACTTACATGCACCTTCGTGCATATTCCCCAACCCCCGATATAAATCGTAGCGCGTGTCTCGTGTCTTTCTAATTAGATCACTTTGCATTGACTGATGTATTCTAAATGTTTAAGTTCGAGCTCTCAAGTTGTATATTACCTTCATAACTTACAACTTACTAATTATATATATAATCTAGATTAACATAGATCGCTACATCCTATTAATTAATTTGCATCAACAAATAATATGGATGCAATCAAATGCAACATATATGCATATTATGCACATAATTAATCGTACACACGTCTAAATTCTACATAATCACACAGTACAATGCATACTCGAATATCGCCATAATTACAAATATATGTAATATATATAACTAATCAGGATCTGCATGCATGCATGCATGTACGTGCGCTTCATGCAAAGTCTTCCATGAAGGTCTGGTCATCAACGATCACCTCAGGCCAAAATGGCATCACCTCCTCATCGATAATTATGGGGATCGGTTGGGTGTGATCCATATTCGCAAAGTTGGGATCTAGATCCATGCCCATATTGCTCGCATCAAGACCGTTCATTGTTGGATTCGAGTTGCACATATTATTGGCATATTCAATCACGTCCATGCTGCCCAAATTGCCCCCAATTTGCTCACTGTTGTAGCTGCAGTTGAGGTTGATCAGAGATCCAAGCTCCGCGATCTGCGAGGCGTGCTCGTCCCAAGTCGACGAGATGATCAGGCTCCTGAGGCTCGCGAGCGCGACCAGCTGGTGCAGCGTCGATAGGAGGTCGGTGCGCGGCCGGTGGGTCATGGGGTCTAGCCCCATGTGTGTGAGCCTCTTCTTCATGTGGGTGTTCCAGAAGTTCTTGATCTCGTTGTCCGTCCGCCCGGGGAGGTGCATCGCGATCATCGACCACCTGCGTCGTATCGAAAAGCATTCAGTTCGATGACGATGATGGAGGAGATGGAATTAATTGGTTCTAGTTACTTGTTTCCGAGGACTGAATGGAGATTAAGGATGGTGTTCTCCTCCTCGGTTGAGAATTTCCCTCTCTTGATATCCGGTCTCAAGTAGTTGGTCCATCTCAGCCTGCAGCTCTTCCCACATCTGTTGAGCCCTAATTAATTTGAAAATTAAGTTTAGCTGAGTAATATATCATCTGTATATTTTTGGAAATACACGTATATAGCATGCGATTTTGGGTATGGATTGTCTGGAGCAAGCGATCACGACCGTCCATTCATGTTTACATGGATGGACGGTCGCAATCGCCCACCGCACAACAAAATGGAGCTATAGAAATGAACAACTTAAGGATTCATTATTATGTTTTTAGACTTTTAAATCTGCAAAAATTGATGTTATCCGTTATATAAAATCATAAAAGGGAGGCTGATGCATGTAGCAGCCAAGCTGTCTGCTACATGTAGCATTCTCCTTCAAATTTTTTTTATTTTTTTGTGAAATTTTACCATGTATATTCATCTATATATCCCTCCTATATGTCATTCGAATTTCGTCAGAAACAGAGACCCCTATGCCCTCCATCTAGAACATGTACTTTTAACGGTCTTAAATTTGTTGTAATCGACTTGTTCTGGATGGAGTGCATAGGAGTCTTTGTTTCTGAAGAAATTCGAATGACATATAGGAGGGATGTATAGATGAATATACATGGTGAAATTTCGCAAAAAAAAATAAAAAAAATTGGGGGAGAATGCTACATGCAGCAGCCAGCTTGGCTGCTACATGCAGTAGCCTCCTGGCCCTCATACAAAATTATTATGATTTTTGAAAATTGGCAATTAAGGAATAGAGTGGATCCTCTGGTGTACAACAAAGTCTGTTGTACGAGCAGAGCCGCTCGATCATGATCGAGGGTTCACGCGTAAAAGTCCAGAAAATCTGGATTTTTTGTGTCTGCTGTACGAACAGAGTCGCTCGAGCGTAAAGGTCCACAAAAATCCAAATCTTGTGTGAATCGTTCGATCGTAATCGAGCGGCTCTGCTCGGTACAGCATGCTCTGTTGCACAGCAGAGGTTCCATTCTCGTTAAGGAATCATATAAGAATGATTGTCAGTTGATATTTTCTTCCAGAAATCTTTTCCTTGTGAGATTAACATTGATTCTTTAAAGAAATTCTGATGAAAAAGTCATTATAAAAACTAAAAAAATGGATAATTTCGCCACAAAATAGGAAAACCCAAAATAAAACGCATGTGTGTATCTACGCATGGGTATGCGCACACCCTCCCGTATGTACATACACATACATACATAGAGAGAGAGAGAGAGAGACCTGCGAGCTTTGGAAGGGATCTCCAGCTTCCGTGGCCATGGGTCTGGATGTAGAGAAGAAGCTTCTCGTCTTCCTCGGGAGACCATGGGCCTTTTTTAAGGCCAGCATCACCACTACAGCATGGAGACCTCCCCATCTCGAGTATGTATATGATAATCTATCTCTTCTTCTTCTTCAACTTCTTTAGTTGGTTTGGTGATGAGAGAGAGATATGTAGAGAGAGAGAGAGCGGGGAGGGAGAAGAGAAAGAAGAGCTTAATCTTTCGGGTATCCAGCAAACATGGAAATGGGAAGTGCCGCCAATTCAATCATATTTATATAATTAATAACACCTTCTGATGTTGAAAAGGACCATGTGGAAATTGGAATGTGGAACTCAACAATCCTAATGATGAGAGATTTTTATACTTGTGCCCTTCTTTTTTTTTCCGGTAGCAATTGCATGCTCTTAACTTTTTTTAATTACGCTTGTGCCTCTTTGTTCTTAAAAGTTCAATAATTCTCTAGACTTTCTGACTTTCTTGTGCTCAACGATGTCAGAAAATTTTCAAGTTCGATATTCTCTTAATTCAGTTCGTTAAAAGTTCGATTCAGATTTGGTTCGGAAATAAACGGACAGAACCTGAACATAAATTTAAGCTCGATTAAATAAACGAATCGATCCTAAAAATCGTAGGTTCGCTCAGGTTCGATTCGTTAAAATCTCGATAAACACGCATATATACATATTTGCAAATCCTTATCCGCAAAAGTTGACCTTATTTTGAGATAAGTGGATTTTGTCCCATGATAAGTGAGCTTTGTCATGAGATAAGTGAATATTTATGGGATAAGTAGGCTTTATCTTCATATAAACTATCCCAAAATAAATATTCACATCGTGATTACAACATCCATTATCTATGTGTCTATTACTTTTCCCTTATTTATCTTCAAATCAAAAGAACAAGTATAAAACTTACTTAGTGCATATCCCAACATTATTCTTTATCCTCGTCTAAATAGATATAAAAATATATTATAATTATACTTTTTTCAAAGAAACAAATCTTTATTAGTCTATTTTTTTCAAAAGATGAAAAAGATTTAGATAAAGAAAAAATTGAATGAATGTTTATTCTTTATAAACATGCGTATACATTTCCATTTCTTTTCTTTTCACTCTCTCTTATTAAATGAACGAACTGAACTTAAAAAATACAGATTCGTTCAGGTTCAGTCTATTTACATCCCTAGTGCCTCAATAGCACTTTCACGGAGGGGCAATACTTCGAATTTTGTGAGAATATAGTAGGAATGCAATTGCAATTACCCAAAAAATTAAGGACATAAGTGTTATGGAAAAGAACTAATTAACGTGTTTGCTTGATTGAATTTTGCGAAACTCACTTTCTCTCTTATTCCTCCCGATCAATCGGAGAACTCGATCGAAATAAGGACGAGACAATGATATCAAAATAATAAACACTTTCGATGTTAGATTTTTAACAGTGATTATTATTCGTTATAAAGCTACTTTATTTAAAAAAATGCAACGAATTTCTACGTTAATATATTGCTAGCAACAAATCATACGACAATGAATACCTATTAACTTTATTACGATTTTCTAATCATGGTTAAATTAGCAATATTTAGTACAAACCTTAACGATAAGTCAATGAATAATCGGTATTATATATATATCGTTAGCAAGGAATATAAATTCATTTCGAATTTCAAGAAAAAAAAACAAAAAATCAGCAAAGAATAATATTTATTTTATAAATCAGCATCGAAACATATATCAATTATTCATTGCTATAGGTTCATTTTGTTGCTTGTTATAGGTTCATTTCGTCGGAGTACATCCATTGATTTTGTCGACTTCACTCCGGAGCTTTTTCTAATAGCATGTCCGGTAATTTCGGGGGTCCGGAACACAGGTCCTTTAAGGTGTAGGCACACTGCACTATGAAGTTATATCATAATTCAGTGCAACATTTTAACCGGAGAAAAAGATGATGATGATGATAGATTCTTAGTAATAATTCCAAGCATTGACGTGCAAAATTTAAAATTGAAAACATCAAAAATCGTAGATTTGATTTGTCTAAGAGCAGTTGAAGAGTCTCGATTACAATGTCAACAACATCTAAGTGAGAAGAAACCTCCAAACCCTAATTGGAAATGGGAAGAGTTTCACAAAGGAAAGGTAGATTCATAGTAGAGCAAGATACAAACGAGCGCACTCGTTAGTTGTGTCTATCTACTTAATCTTACTAAGTTAGTCCATGCCATTTGGCTTCTCAGACCGTGCTGAAATTAACATATTATGCCATGCTTCCAACTGATGCGTGTGGGGATGTACTAAGGGATGCAAGCGGATAGATACAGATGTAAATATAGGTATTACTGTATCTTTATCCATTTTTTAATATGAAAACGGATGCAGATACATATATTAAAACTATCTTATCATATCCCTAAAAAACGGATAGGGATGTAAAACGGATACGGATCGCATATGAGTAATATTAAAAATACTCTATGGATAAATATATACGCGCATGGAAAAAAACATGATATAAATTTACTAAATGTGTTTGTATCATAAAAATTATACAAATACAGTAAAAGAAGGTATAGAATTATGTTATCTAGGGTTTAAATAAATCTATGACTATATTTATATACGAAAATGGATATACGGATACG
This sequence comes from Ottelia alismoides, assembly GCA_037367405.1. Classification (NCBI taxonomy): domain Eukaryota; kingdom Viridiplantae; phylum Streptophyta; class Magnoliopsida; order Alismatales; family Hydrocharitaceae; genus Ottelia; species Ottelia alismoides. Next base: position 687,662 of record JAZKJV010000009.1, read on the forward strand.
GATGTTTGTGGATATCGAAATGATATCCATATCCGTATCTATTTTAAAATGGATATGGATACGGATGTCAAAATCTTTATAAAATGGATACGGTGACGGATGGGATACAGATATATCTGTAATCTTTTTCATCCCTACTCCGACGTCTAGTTTGAACGAGGGATAAGAAATAGGGTTTTATCACTTGTGCCCTTCTTAACTTCTGCAATATAAGTCATACCATTCCTTTTTTTGTAATATCAGACTTCTTACAAAATTCATAGTTCTACCCTTTTGTAATATTAGCTATGTCCCTACTATACCTTAACAAATAGAAGGCAGAACTGTGAATTTTGTAACAAATTAGAGTCACAAGTGATATTACAAAAGGGGGAGGGGTATAATTGATATTGCAGAAATTAAGAAGGGCACAAGTGATAAAAACCTAAAGGGTGCATTTGATTGGAGGGTTATCTAGGGAAGTTAACTCGTTTTTGTATTTTGGTATTTGGATAGAGGATTTGAGGTTGAGAGGGTATATTGTGATATGATTGCATTGAATTTGTAAAAGTGAGTAGTTGTTGTGATGTGATTGTATTGAAATTCGGAAAAGCATGTATAAGTTGAGTATTTTATCATTTTTAGATGATATAATGGTATATCTATTATTTTTGGTGGAATGGATGAAAGAGAAATGATTTATTTAATGTATTAAAAGAGAGAGGAAGTGGGTCCCATATGAAGGGTAGAAATATGGATATTGTCGTATTGGAGGTAACCCCCAACCAAACGGCCTTAAAGAAAAAAATGAGAAAATAGGAGCTAATTAAGAGTAATCCAAATACTGCATATAAAACTTATATGTGTATACAACTACTTAATTGTATGTATGCAATATCTAAACAAATAATCCATAATGGCACAATCCATAATGGCACAATAAAATATACACCCACTGCAACAAAATGGAGCTATAGCAATGTGTAATTTGATGACTTGCTGCTATATCTTCCGATGCTAAAAGTATAACAACAAATACTATTTATTTTAAAAATATCTTTTATTCTTAAAATTGACAATGAATATTGTATTTGTAGCTAAAGATATATAATGAGGATATTCATTGTTATATTGTCTATTAACGTTCAACGTTAGTTGTAAAAAAATTAAAGATAAAATACAAGAATAATATTCGATGCTATAAACTTTATTCACAACAATGGAAATTTTTTTACATTCTCAAAAGGGATTTTTACCCAGCAGATCCTATAATCTTTCAAAATGACCTCTACAACCTTTGAAAAATTTATATTCCTCTCTCGACCCCGTAAATTTGCTCCGTCTTACCCCTCAGTTTTAACTTCATTTGAGTCAATTTCTTGAATTAGCCTTGAGTTAATCTAACCAATGGAAATCCAAAGGTGAATATTCCGCATACATGTTCTTTCCAAAAGGTCATCCAACGGTGAAAATCCAACGGGGTTGAACGAACGACCTGGAGGAGGCGGTTGGAGGCGAGCAAGGTTGGGGAGGTGGGCGACAACCTGGAGGAGGTCAGGGGGGAGGAGGAGGTGGAGATGGACGTAGGAGGAGGTCGGGGAAGGGAGGTGCAGGTTGGCAGCGGCCTGAAGAAGGTGGGGGTCGACGGCGGCTTGAAGGAGGTGCAGGTCGGCGACGGTGCAGGGGAGGTCGAGGACTGCGTGGGGGAGGTTGGAAACGACGCAGGGGAGGTGGAAGGTTAGGGATGTCATCTTTTGTAAATTTGTTTAAACAAAGAGGGTAATATGCATCTCTTTTTAACAGAATATGGTTACATTTAACGGACAAATGGATGAGAGTTAACCACAGAGTCTGTGGAGTAAGGGTTAGCAAGTTTACAGAGTCAAGTGAAGAATTAGATTGTTTCAAAAATTGTGGAGGTAATTGGCAAAGATTACAGGTAAAAATCCTTTCCCAAAACCCCATTAAATAAGTGTATCATCTGCTTATGCATATTCTATTTGCTACGCAGAACAAACAGTAGCTTTACCTGTGTCATTTTCCTGAAAAATATAATATGGTTGATAAAGTATTATAATATTAAAATAGAGGTCTCAAACGTTATAAATTTTAAGAGGGATTTAATGATATTTTACCACGTACTTCAGTACTTTCACGTGAATTACTAGTACAACAAGCATGTATTTATGTAAGGGACTAGTTACGTGCTGACGTCATCATGTTTATCCTTTCATTTTAGCTTAAAATTTCTAGTAAAATAAATGTAAATATCACTAATTCTCATCTTTTTAACAAATCAATATCATATATTAATGTTATGTAATTAGCACTTATTTAATCTAAAATAAAAGAATAAAGAAGAATATAAAAAGAAAAGAAGAATGATGTAGATATGCACCATAGATATATACTAGATCGAACTCCAAGATATGGGGTCAAGTATTGAGCTAGTTGACAAGGAATAAAGTAGGAGGAGATATGTTCAATAACTTATACAAATCCAAGAAAACAAGAAGACATTGTATATACTCATCACATTCATTATGTAAATATCTTGTACTATTTTATTTATCATTCAGATTACCTCAATATAAAAATGTTTTCTTCTTAAAACTTGTACATAATAATATATACGCAATATAATTACAAAAAATATTGTACACATAACACGATACAATAGACCAAAAAATAGTAAAACTAATAAATAAAGTTGAATATCATCTCCGTATGAACTCAAAATTCAATAAACTCACTTTCACTGTAGTCAGTATTGAATTATGTTGAAAATAAAGGTAACTTCATTAAAATCATAGTTAAGATGTGAAAGTCAGCTTTTGGGGTATTATGTTATTATACAATTGCATATTACTCTTTACTTATTTCATTCCTTGTAATTTGAATGGAGTTGTATTTTTAATATTTGTTCTTTATTTTATATTATTCATATAAAATAAAAATAAAAATCACAAAACTTAAAACATAATAAAAAATAAATAACCATATTTATTAAATAGGTAAATCATGCCTATATTTTAAATAGTCCTATTTATTTATCCTTGTATATATATATCCATCAAAATTATATTAAAACTCTTAAAATATGTTGTAAATAAATAAAATGTAAAAATAATAAAATGTATATAAAAATAACTAATAAAAATATTTATATCTTTTATATAAACCTATATTGTATATATCACTAATTATTTGTATTATTAAATAAATTCATAATATATATAGGGTAAATGTGACAAGCACTAGGGGGAGCCAAGTTAGCTTTCCCCGTCTATTTTTTATGTTATTTTTTAAAACACATTAGAATAACAAGAGGAATAAGTGGTTCAGATTTCGTGAAAAAACATATTTTCTTAACCCAAGTCCTTCTGGTGGGGGTCAATTTCAGCAATTATAAGAGCGTTAAAATTTGACCGTCTTGATGGACGGGATAGAAGTGTGGAATTAAGTTGAATTTTAAATGACAGTATGGTGATATATGGTGATCTAAATCGCCTAGATTTCATTTCAAAAAAATAAAAAAAATATAAAGAAAAAAGGTGGGAGCATGTAACTCACATGCTCCAATCAAGTATATTCATTTTCCCCATATATAGGGTTTTTTCAGTTCTACCCCTCTAAGATATTGCAATATCAGTTATGCCCCTCCCTTTTGGGAATATCAGTTCTACCCCTAACTTTTTCTACAATGATCACTTGTACTATTCTTGTTAGTCGTCGTCCATCCCCGTCCCAAAGGGACGTTAACTTCGAGGACACAAGGGTAATTAAAAAAATAGAAGGGTGGAAATATCCTCCTCCCCCTCCAACCACTACAAGGAAAAGTGACTTAAGGCAACGAATAATTTAATATCTGTTGCCACATCTTCCGTAGTTAAATATATAACAACGAATATTATTCGTTGCTTACTTCTTTATATTCACAACGAATAATGGTATTCGTTGCTATATTCCTCACAACGAATCATATAACAACGATTATTCGTTGTCGTTTTCTTTTAATCATTGCTAAATTAAGCAACGATTAGTGTGAATTTTAACGAATAAATCAACGAAAAATCATCGTTATATGGACCTTTGACAACAAATATTATATTCGTTGCTAATTACAAATACAAAAGATGATTTGGCAACGGATAATATTCGTTGTTATATCTTTAACATCGGAATATATGACAACGAATATTCAAATTATTCGTTGCCTTAGGTCCAGTTTCTTGTAGTGAACCCCTTCTCTCCCTCCACCCCATCCTCTACCTCCCCTTCCAGTTAGGGATGCAAACGAACGAATACGAATGCGAATTCGGGTCATACCATATCCATATTCATTTTATATTACGAATACGAATACGAATACGAATGTTATACGAATGTAAAAAATCAAGATCCATATCCTCAAAATACGAATACGAATACGAATACGGATCTTTTACGAACGAATACGAATATCAAACGAATATTGCAATAAAAAATTATATATAAAAGCGTACCTGATTATTTGGCAATCACTTCCGCATTACTTCCATATTGTGACTTCCATACTTCAGATCTCAATTTTTTTTGCTTCTTAAAGTGTTTCGGACCATCTTCCAAATTAGTACTCTCATTCTCCATGGATGGGTCGGTATTCATTTTTTTCTACAAACATTGAAGTTAAAAAATCAAACAAGCATATTCCATACATAAAACACATTCATAAACAAAAACATTCCATACTCTATCAAGAATATTCCATCTAAAACAAGCATATTCCATCTAACAACATAATCCATCTAACAAGCATATTCCATCTAACAAAAACATTCATACTCTATCAAGAATATCCCATCTAAAACAAGCATATTCCATCTAACAACATAATCCATCTAACAAGCATATTCCATCTAACAAAAACATTCATAAAACAAGCATATTCCATCTAACAACATAATCCATACATAAAACACATATCAAGAATATGAAATTTACCAATAATCAATCGCACACGGAGGCACAGGAGTAGGGCCGCAGGGGCGGCGTTGGGCCGGGCGTCCTCGAAGGAGGGAGGCTGCGGGTCGCAGGGACGACGTCGGGCGGGCCGCAAGGGCTGGTCTGGCCGTAGGGGATGGAGGGGGGCCGCTGGGGCTGCTCGGGGCGGAGGGGATGGAGGGGGGCCGCAGGGGGCGGAGGGGAAGGAGGGGGGCGTCGGGCTGGCTGGGCGGAGGGGAAGGAGGGGGCCGCAGGGGATGGCTGGCCGGAGGGGATGGAGGGGGGTCGCAGGGGCTGGTGGGTCTGGCTGGAGGGGATGGTGGGGGGCCGCAGGGGGGCGGCAGGGGGCCGCACGGGCTCAAGGGGCGGAGGGGAAGGAGGGCGATGGCAGGGGGCGGCGGGGGCGGGTGGTGGACCTGGTGGTCCTGGTGGAGGAGGAAGGAGGGGGGCCGCAGGGGGGCGGCGCGGGCCCGAGGAGGAAGGAGGGGTGCCGCAGGGGGGCGGCGACGCCGGCGAGCGGATGGTGGAGGTCCGGAGGAGGGCGGCAGGAGCAAAGGGAGGAGGACGGCTGGTGCTTGCGGCTAAGGGAGGAAGAAGACGTCGGGGGTATCGGGTGGGTGGGACTTGGGAGTAACCCTACCCATATGTTTTAAAAAAATTAAATAAAATAATTTATTTATGAACGAATATTCGTATTCGTATTCGTATTCGTTTTAAATTTCGTATTCGTATTCGTATTCGTATTCGTTAAGTTATGATTCGTATTCGTATTCGTATTCGCAAAAAATTCGTTTCCACTATTCGTATTCGTATTCGTATTCGCCAGTCTTAGGAAAACAAGATCCATAACCTCTTTAAAACGAATACGGATACGAACGAATACGAATATAACCGCATCCGTTTGTGTCCCTACTTCCAGCCCCTCCTCCTCCCCCGACCACCCTCCCCTTCCAGCTCCTCCTCCTCCCCATCCTCCACATCCGACCACCTTTCCCATTCCAGAACCTACTCCAGCGCCTCCTCCGTCGCCATCGCCCCTCCTCCTCCACTCCATCCTCCACAACCCATTCTAGCACCTCCTCCTCGTCCGTCCCATCCTCCGCCCACCCATTCTAGCACCTCCTCCTCCTCTGATCGCCCTTCCCTTCCAAGCCCCTCTTCCTCCTCATCTGCTCCATCCTCCTCATCCGACCACCCCTCCCCTTCCAATCCCTCATCCTCCGATGTCGCCCCTTATCCGTCGCGAGCTGCACCTACCCCCACTCCATCATTTGCGACTCTTCCATCCCTTCTCCACCGCCTGCCCTACCACCCCGGGCCTCCTTCTCTAACCTAGCGGGTTGTTGCTCCATGTGATGGGTGAAGATGCAGAGCCTTCTTCTTCATCATCATCCATTTTTGTTATTCTTCTTCCTCTTTATTTTCTCTCTCCTAACTACACCTCCATCCATACACCAAATCGTCAAAATTTTTATATTTCAATAGATAAATCATGCATTCTGGTCATGAATATGATTTTTTTTTCTGAATTTTCAAGAAACTTTCTTGGATCAATCAAGCCATCATTTACGGTTGCTAAATAATCCTTGTCGCAACAAACAATCCATTGAAGGGGGAGGATGGGCCGGAGGAGGCGGTGGATTTTTCCCCCGATATACCCTCTTAACTATATCGTGGTTTAAATAAATCATGATTTTAGTTCAACTCTTTGACGACCAGACTAACGGAAGGGCACAAGTGATCATTGTGTAAGAAGTTAGGGGTTACATAGATATTCACAAAAAGAGAGGATATAACTAATATTGTAATATCTCGAAGGGGGGCACAACTGATAAAAACACGCATACACATATATAACACTTACTTGGGTATATACCTACTTGTATAATGTGATCATAATTGGACGACCCATATCGGCACAACAGAATGTGTTGGCACTGCAGCAAAATGAAGCTACAGTGATGCATAATTTGATGACTGGCTGCTATATCTTTCGATGCATTAAATTATAAAACAAACATTATTTATTTTTTGAAAAAAAGTATCTTTTATTCTTGAAATTGAAAATGAATATCGTATTTGTTGCTAAAGGTGCATATGATGAGGATATATAATCACCGATGTATGATCTGTTAATATTCACGGTTAGTTTTATAAAAGTAAAGATAGATACAACAACAATATTCGATGTTATAAATTTTGCTCACATTCTTGCTCACAGTAGTGGTAATAATAACAGTTGATGGCCACTCAACTTAAATTGCAATATTAGTACAAGTTGTCCATCATCAAAAGTTCATTACCTTGGTACATTAAGAGTTTTACATTCCCAAAACCCCCATTAAATAAGCATAGCGGTCTGTTGTTGCATATTCTATTTGTGGTAGAATTGTTAATAAGACTTTGTTTATCAAAATCTTGAATTATGCAGATAAAACAGTAGCATCAACTGTGTTATTTTCATGAAAAATAGAATGTTCACTACAAGGAAACAAATTGTGGCTACAGAACTATGTCCACAGTTGTAGGGCTTGTGATCACAGAATTGAGCTCTGACCACAACACGTCGTTGCCAGTAGCCGTACTACAAGTCTCGTCGCGAGAGTTCTCTAATCACGAATATGTCGTGGCCACTACAAGTGACCACGGAACTTGTCGTGGCCACAACTCTTGCATGAAGACTTTGGCCACAGAATTATAGCTACGAGAAACTAGTGGCCACAGAATTATCGTGGCCACAAGTTTTCGTAACCACATTCCGTGACCACAACTCATTTTTCTTGCAGTGGTTGTTGATAAATATTGTGTTATTGAAATAGAGGTCTCAAATGTTATAATTTTTAGAGGGATTTTATGATATTTACCATGAACTTTGTGTGTTTTTATAAGTGAATCACTAGTACAACAAGCATGTATGGATATAAGGGACTAGTTTCATGCTTCCATGATTACATCCCCTAATACATTAATTATAGGATGCAAAGGTGCAACTGGTGTAATCACGATTAGATGTGAAGAATGGAAGGAGTATTAATCCTTAGGGAGTGAGATTTAAGTATTTCTCTCGCTCGGTGAATAATGCTCATGCCACTACAAGACTTTCACCAATTCGCGAGGACAATTGTCATCGCCATGTCCTTTCCAAGTCTTCGCTAAATTGTTGAACATAAACACGATCTAGCGAGCACATGTGCTCGCCATGTCTTCGCCAACTCAAGTTGTGGAGGAAGCAGCTAGTTTGCATAGTCTTTCTGCCAAGCTCGCATGGATGCAACCTTGCTAGGAAACTAGAGGATATTAAAAAAATATGCATCTTCGTCGGGATTTTGGAGCTACGTCGAACCTTTACAACCTGCTATAAATCCATCGTTAAATATGCATTACTTGCAAACATGTTATATGCCAAGTTGGAGCTTCCATCCTCCTATTATACATTCTTCTTCTCTTCCAATAGTAGCCTCATTCTCTTATATTTATACCCTTCTCTTCTCATATACTTCTCTTCTCAAGGCATCCCTTCCTTTCTTTCCTTCTCTATCTTTCATTATCAGTTTATTTTGTATTAAGCATATTTTCTCTTGTCATCTTCATCTTCTTCCCCTCTATCTATATATGTCCCTCTTATTGATTTTTTTTCTTATCTTGTTTTCTTATACTCTCCATCCATTTTCTCGTCCTCAAATTCAATTGCACATAAGCACGTTACATTGATGGTTGAACCAGACAAGAAGAGAAATATGATTGAATAGCGATATAAACACATAAATGGACAATACATATAAAGAATAAATAACATTGAAATGGTGACATAGTCAATTTATGTAATCACAAGGAGATAATAACTACATACACACCAACATAACATACACTCACTATAGTATGACCCACACACAATCTATCTAATATGCATACACTTACACATACTAACACACTCAAGTACAGTATCACAGCTTATCCATTATTGCGTGCATGGATTGGCATACAGTATATGTTCCCAAAACTCTGCTGGGAAATTTGCCCGAGGCAAGGATTTTCCGTCGAACTCATCCCCTGCGTACATTGTTCCATCGGTGATGCGATATTGGAAGAAATTCGCGTGACCTATATAGCATAGCTTCTTCTCTCATTCAAGTGAATATGATGAGTATAAACCATATAGACGGGACATGCATATTTCCCCTCAGTACTCCATACAGAGAGAATCACATATGTAGGAAAGTCATTTATAGTCCACGGTAAAGCTCCACGCATCATGAATGAGTAATTCGTTCACATCAAATGTCTCCACACCATTGTGCCACAGCTCATCAATAAGTAGTTATAGGTAAACATCTATCGCATTACCCAGTGCTATACGTACTGGAATCAATAGTATCGGCATCATGAAGTTTGACTTCAAGCACTTCTATGAAGGAAAGTTGTACGCCATAACAACTACTGATCAAATAGAGTACGATGGGAACATATTCTTGAAGGGATTAAAGTCATTGCTAGCAAGCCCTAACCAAACATTTTCTTCATCCTCCGCAAATTGTGGAAATGGAGCATCAAAGGACTTCCACTCAGTCGAATCTACTGGATGGTGCATTAGTCTGTCAGTGATATGGTTCTTCCAATGCCAAGTCATCCATTGTGATGTTTTGCTTGACATGAACAACCTATGCAATCTCGAAATTTAAGGGGAAGTATCGCAAAACCTTAATCGATATTGGCTTTATGCGTGAACTGTCAATCTTATCATTATTGCATCTGAATGCAATACAATGGAGATATGTGTCCAAGTTCATATAGACGTCTCGATAAAGAATGTAGTCATTGGGACATGCATCAATTTTCTTGAGGTTAAGGCCTAGCTTAAGAAACTCATAATTCTTCGCCTCCCAACAACAGTTTGAGAACCTTTCCTTCGCCTCTGATAATTGTCTTTTCAAAACTTCTTCTCGCCTTTATCTTGAATAGCGAGATTTTCTGAGACCAGTGGATAATCGACTATTCAGATAAGCTGCATCCTTGCGCTTCGAGGTAGGGAATGTCTCCAATTACACCTGTCAAGTCCTTGTTCTGATCTTCGTGTTCTCTAACGGAAATCTGCTCCTTATCCCCCCCCACGCTCGATCCAATCTACTTGTCCTCAACCTAATGGACCGGCCCCTCAGGAGACTTCCCGGGACCCCGACATATATAGTCCTCTTCCTGTACTCACAGTTACAGTGCTCCAAGCTTGGTTCATTCATTGCTTAATGAAGGGTCGAAGTCTTCAATTCATCCAAGTCCACTCTTCTGAATGAAGGAGTCGATTCCGAGATTGACATGGGCAAGGATTCATCAGATAGTGACTTGGTAATTCAGAAGAATCTCATATCATCTGTCAAATATGATAAAAGATGCCATTCTTTCTATATATATGACGAGATCATTAAGTCCCTCGCTTGCTTGATCTGTTTCCCCGGTGGGCTATCATCCAGTGCTTGACGTCTCATCCGGCTTCACTGACCCGGTGACCACCCGGCGAAACCACATCTGTCAGACGTCCTTGCTTACTGGACTCTGCTTGACAAAGAAGCTCTTCTCCACATGAGAGCTCCCAAAGTATCCTGCTCCTCCCCTACGCTTTCGCGAGTTGTGAGAATCTGGGATCTCTGGGGTTCTCAGCCAGGTAGAAACGATTATCTTCTAAAAGCTGGCAGGCTTCACTCAGGCAGGGGACAGAACTCACTCCCTAAGAAACCCGTGGATATTGAAGTCCCGCTACGCACCTGTGTCTACTATACATCAATTTCTCAGCAGTTGACTGCTACACTGCGAATGGTGGAAAAAATGATGCTAAATTCACGGCACCGAAGACGAAATATAGAGTACCTATATCCGTGGTGACCACAGCACTTGACCTCAGCGCAGCGATAGCGCCTGGCTCAGTGATGTAGCCTTCAGCTAGACCACAACATCCTTCATACTTGAATTGCAGAGAACCAGACCGGAGACGGCATCTTCTTCAGCTATAGCGGTTGAGCTAGAGTTCTGATCTTTTTTCGGAAAGCGGAAAGTACTGAGCCTTGGATAAGGCTTTGACCGGAGAAGCTAGTCGACGCTCACGTATGACTATGGATGTCGAGTTCTAGGAGATTGCTCTTCGCTTTCCTCTATAAGTAAGTAGGTCGACAGCTTGACTTTCAAATGTGTGGCTTTTTGACACTTTTCTCTATACAAAGACCCACTTAATAAGCTGGTCTTTGTATAGAAACTTCAATTTAGGCATCTTGTTTTCAGGCACTATTGGTTCTTCTACATCTTTAGAAACATGAAAAATTGACCGATATCTTCAATTAATTCATCAAGATCAGGTTTATGTCCATGAACGTCTTGTTGGAATTCATCGTTATTTGGTTCTTAAAAAGACTCAAACTGAAAGTCTTCATCCATTGAGGGATGATCTCTCTACAAAGTGTTTGCCATTAACTGTCCAGTTGATATAAAAGTCTTACCATCCATTTATAATGGTGTTCTCGTACACAGTAACCATGTCTTGCAGGTGGGTCGTTTAAGCACTTCTTGCATGGGCAAAGATGAGCTCATGATTTGGACCTCTTTGAAATATCTTCTGATCGACGTGATAAGCCCACTCAAACCAATTTGCAAGTGAGATAATCTATTCTACTTTCTGTTAACCATGTCTTGTCCATGTCAAGTATTCATAAGTGAAAAAACTTCTAGTTCTATGTAATAGAAAGAAATCCATATGTAAAGAAATCCTAAATCTTCATAATTGATTGACATCGTGGTCCATGATTTCGCATAGGTAAAGAAATCCATTTCTCTTAAATTAGGAAAACCGAAGTCCTAACTCAATGTTGACCTAAACCTATTACATTTAACTCTAGGATATTAGAGGAGAAGTGTTTTCTTCAAGTTATCACTTGAACCCATCCACAAGGATTCAAACATACCATTAGACGATCATTATCACATGCTAGTTTATATATGAAGAAAATTCGATGGCATAACCATGCACTCCTTCAGTATACCCATAAATCAATCATGATCAACTCTTAAAATTATCACTGGAGTGATAATTTTGAGAGTAAATTACAATTGATTTGGTATATTGAAGAGGAAGGTTTATACAACTGAATTTTCTTCACATATAAATTGTTACATATGGCAATGATCATTTTTATAGTAATATTCAAATCCTTATGGACCCCCTTAGTCCGAAACACGAACTAAGGAAAGTCAAGATAAATCAAATATTATACGAAATCCTTACGTCATCCATTTGTATGTGCTACAAAATGATAATTATAAGATGTCCGTATAATATTTAATCGTTAATGTTGTCCGGACATTTACGTAAATTTGGTTTGTTATGAAGGGGATATGGACCTGTGTGACCCTAAAATGTGCCTAAATATAGTGTTTAATATACAGATTATTGGGAATGTACCTGCAAAAAAAATCTTCCATCTACACACATCAAAAGTCACGACCATTGGACCGGGATATCTCATCCCGAAGAGAGTCCAATATTTTGTGAAAAATAAAAAATATATATATACAGTTTAAGGTGATGAAATCGTCCAATATGTTGCACAAGCATCCCATTGTGCAGGGTCACACACAACCTGGTGTAGATGGACGCATAATGTGTGATTTGTTTTGTGAGATTTTAAATATAATTAATTGTTTAACTTTCATATCTAACTACATATTAACGTGCTACATGCATATTATCACATTAATTACATATTTATGTGATAGCTTGGTATCAAGAATTGTTTACTAATGCGACACGTATATAACATATGGTCATATACACTTATAAAAAAACAAACAAATTCGGATCTACATACACAAGCATATGCATACATAGATATGCACGCATACATAGATGAAGATGATTGTCCTAGATGAATCACTATATTATTGAATCCTCACATATATCCTAATATAGTAATGAAATATGGCATTGTGATATTTACACAGAGGTTCTTATATAGAGGAAAAATATCGTCGCAACGTCCTTCAAGGTGAGTTTACAAGGACCTTTGGTAGCTACATATGCAAATCAAAGGTAATGCAAGAAATATAAGTCCAGTACATTCCAATAGCATGTAATGCAAGATTTATGAATATGTACTATGTATCCAGTTCATCCAATATAAATATTCATAGCACAAATTAATGATTTGACGTCTCCTTTTTCTTGTTATGTATCCAATAGTCAAACATTTTGACCAACCTATACCAGCATCAGTCAACACACAAGGCAAATTCCATAGCATGGAGATACCATGCATAAGTAGAAGAGAGCACATTCCAATACTAAACTTAAGCATGATGGTAGAAAGAGAGCACACCATAGGGACATTTTTCAGTAACAAGCATGCACCATGATCAAGCAGCAAGACATCAAACAAGCATGCATTATTTTGAATCGATAAGCTATGGACAAATATACCTTCGTCTTAAGAGATGTCTCCTGAGCAGAAAAGCTAAATATTCAAGCAACCAAATACCAAGAACAACTCCAAATCGCACATTGTTCTAGTAGTTCCAGAAGGAGCCCTTATCTGGTGATGAATGTATCTCCGATGACGTAGAGGAGGAGGGATGGCGTGTTGGAGAGGAGAAGGTGGGAGATGATCGGAGATGATGACGAGGAGGAGGAACAAGGGGATGGTGAGGCGAAAGGGCAGTAATTAGAGAAGAGGAAGGACAGTGCTTAAAGAGGAGGAGGATCGGGGGTGCTTGGAGAGGAGGAGGGCGGTGATGAAAAGGAAGGAGGAGGAGGAGGAGCGACGAGGGTTCTAGAGATGGGGAGGGGTAGAAGGGGCGGCAAGGGAGGGCGACATGAGGAGGAGTTGATCGAGAAGGAGAGGCACGCGTTATAAGAGGGAAACTGAAAATTGAGTTCTGGAAATAGGGTTGCTTATTCGCGGCAGTCATACTGTCCGTCGTTAATTTTTTTTACGTCTAGAACTTATTTACGTCAGTTGATTATCTGTCGGTACTGTTGTATGCATCAATTTAAACCACATTTACTGACTTTAGTGTTGGTTAAAGATAACCACCAGAAATAATATACATCATCGACACTTATTTGCGACCATCGCAAAATCTCTAACGCAAAAGTTCGGAATTCTAGTTGTGCATACACAATGACACCATACTAACACATAAACATTTTGTCTCTTACTGTTAGTGGCCGATCCAATACTGTCTCGGTCTCTGGATTAGGGTCAAGTCCAGACATTGTTACAATCTTTCTTCTTCTTCTCTTTTCTTTCTTTATTATTTTATTTAGTCTAAATTAGTATTAGAACACGTTATTATTCACCAGTTATATTTTGTTAATAAATTGGATTTGTTGGATATTTACATGTATTTTACCTCAAATTTTACATAAAATAAAAGAATAAATGAGGTGAATCATATATTCGTCAACAGACTAACCAATTATAGGTGTTTTGCCTCAACAATGAGAAAATGAGAAATAAACATGATGTAATTCCTTTTTATTACTGCTAACTTTAGAGACACATGCATAATGACTATGGCGATAAAATAAAAATAAGAAAATAAAGTAAAAAGTAATGTCTCTCGCATGTAAATATACACCTACATATAGGTTTTGCAAACTTGACTAAATTTTATTAAATTTATATCAATTTTAATTATGTGAAATCACTCTATGTCATAGATAATAAACACCCTAACTAATGAAAATCATGCTTAAAAATTGGCATACATCAAATCGTATACTTATTAACCCTAACTATGTTGTGTATAAATTCACCGAAATCGACATTGGTATACTTATTAAAGAAATAAAAAGTTCACGACACCTCTTTCATAGACTACATAAACACATTTACACATACATGTATTTCAGTGGGGTATTTCTACGCGACCAATTTTTATCGACTTATACTACAACAATTCTACATTCTTAGAGAGATAGAAATCGATTGTTCATATTACAATCATGAATGGTTGCAATATGATCGAAAGAAGGGGCATCTACTCTCACGATCACAACATGGGCGAAATTGGGTATGATAGACAAATGTGACCACTAGTGGTGACATTGGGATTGCTTTTACCTCCACGACCACCATACCAACAATAATAGTCGCATTTTTTATTGATAAATTGGTTTTTTTTCTCTTGTGATGAAGTGTGGTTGTAGGTTTTTAAAGCGGGAGTCACTACTTGACAACTTCGGCTTAGGATATTTTTGGGTAGTCGTTGATGGGTCTAATTGGGCTCGATCCCAACAAAATTTCACGGACAATCATTTCCAATAATGGTCTAGGGATCTAGATCGAAGATGTTACGAACAGTGTCAGAGTGGGTCCCCCTTTGATAGTGAAAAGAGTACCCAAGAAGTGGAGGCTTCCCTAGAAAGAGATGTGAGAAAAATGCTACACAGAGCGTGCATCCACTACTATTACTGGAATAAGTGATATATCATTCTTCGACGAGGACATTATGCATATAAGTGGGAAAGATTGTAGCGCTCAAACATAAGCTACATCTAAATTTCACAAAGTGTTAAGAATGAGTTTTAAGAATGAGAGATTACTACTTGACAATATTGGCTTAAGCATTTTATGTTGTTAAAGAGTCTGACTGGGTCCGACCATAATAAATTATCACGATCAATCTTTCCCAAACCCGACGATATATGCTCCCGTGTTCTCGGCAACCCTCAAGAGCCATATAATTCAGAAAGGTCGAGGTCTCCCAAGGTCCCATCGGAGAGTCTATCTACCCTCCCTTGATCATTTAGTATTGTGGCACCACAAACTATAACATACAAATCTAAGGTATCCATCAAACCTATGAGTTCCTCCGGAACACGAAATAAAATGTGATGGCCAATAAACAGTTATAATATATAATAATTACCACCGATAAAACAAGCAAGTTAGAGAACAAGAACAACCACAAGAGACAAAGATTTTAGCCTGGAACCTCCACTGGGTAAAAAACACGATCCAAGTACCCTGACTTAGAATTTATTATTAATCAAGTCAATCAACTATTCCATATCTCCAGTTATTTCACCACTGTGTAACTCAATAGTTTACATATTTTTGGATCGAACATTAAAGTCTTTCCCACAACTTGTATCAAACATTAAGTTCTTTGTACACCATGGATCAAACATCAAGTATTGCAGTACGACAGTAATGCAAAGATTATAACACGTTATAAAGCCTCAAATATAAATAAGCAATGGCAGTAATGAGGTCAAGAAAATACACACTATAACAAATAATTGATTTGCAAACTGAGCGTGTAAACGACTGGCTCTCAAGACGTGGTATTGAAGTAGAGAGCAAGAGAGACGATATTAAATAGATCATTGAGAGAGGCTATAGGGAAAAGAGTTTAGTTTTCTGCCTACAACACAAGTATGTGGCTCTATTTACAGTGGAGGGGACACACACTCAAAAATACAATAGTTGGAAACAAATCGGGAAAGTAATCAACAATATTTGACAACTATGATTGATCATACAAATAAGATGGTCATTCATATCAAGTTGATCGATCACAATAAAGTCATTGGAGGTTTGATTTTAATTTGTTATCGATCACGAAAAGTGATTGGTTGATCAAGGATGATCGATCAAGTCATGTAGGTTGGTCGATTAGTGATGATCAATGAGAACAATTAGCGCAATCAATCAAATGCAGTTGATCGATCAGATTAGGAAGGTTGATCCATCAATATATCTTGGACTTAACATGCCTATATGATATACACGCATATATATTTAATACTTTTTACATATGTAGCTTACTAAAGTCTTCCTTCTTCATCTTTTGTCCACAACCTTCAACTTGTCCATTGAGTATGACTTTATCATCCTTAGTAGATTCTTTGTTCAGTTGTTTTTTTATGCTTCATACTTGGAGTGAACTCGTCATAAAATATACACTATATGTACCATAAAGTTTGTTATCATTAAAACAACAATACAAATAGTATGCAATCAAGGTGCTAACAAAACCGACTGCTCATAACAGTGATATTTATTATGGTTCTGTGCAGTAAGGCACGCTGTGGGCTCGGTAATCACCTCCCCCCTATTATATATTAGCTCACGGCAAGCTTATGTATAGTGTACACCTTAGGAATTGCTAAATATAGATTATTCGTCTTTATATAAATATTTAAAAAAAAGAGATAACTGTTTCAGACTATCTATTGCCGGGTATATAACTTGAAAGTAGTTCGGTACATAACTTCTAAGTTGTCTGATATATCGTAGTCGTCTGAGCACCCAAGGGTATACCATTAAAGATTAAGGGGTCGTTTCGTTGGAGGTTATCCTCCCAAACTCCTCAAAACCCATATTTCCACCCCTTACGTGGGACCCACTCTTACTCTCTCTCTCTCTCTCTTTTAATATGATAATAAATCAGTTTTCTTTCATCCATTCCATCAAAAAAATAATATATTATATCATCATATCATCTAAAAATTATTAAATACCCAACTCCCACCAACTTTTACAAACTTCAATACAATCACATCACAATAATTACCCACTTTCCAAACTTCGATGCAATCACATCACGACACAAACTCTCAATCTATAACCCCTTTATCCAAACATCAAATCACAAAAATGAGTTATCCTCTACCAGATTATCCTGGGATAACCCACCAACCAAACACACTCTAGAGTTCTTGGAGGACAAAGACATAGAGAAGGCATATTAAGGTTCTTCAAGCTACAAGAAGGACAGATATAATGCATTGTGAGCCCGATGGATCGAAGTTCACATGGCTCGATATTGCACTACGTCATCGTCCAAACAGCATCAAAGTCTGAAGAAAGGTTGGGCTTTGTTTCGGGGAATGCCATACATCGCATTGGGGCTTGGTTCGAGCTTCAACTTAAATGGTTGCTAATGCTTCGTGAAGTTAAGTAGATAGAAAATCAACCGTTAGATTTATTCCCGTGCCTGCAGAACATCCGATTTAGATTTCAGAGAGGATCGTCTGCTGTAACACCTGTTGCAACAGACTCTGTTGTAGGGGCTACAGTCGTCCGATCACCAATCCCCCATCTCGAGATGCGAGTCCACTATCCCGGGCCCCCTAAGAGGGTCATCGGATCCCCATCCGACGTTCCCCGTATATTACAGCCCCTACTGTAAATGTCATTTACAACAGACGATCGGTTCCCTTTAGATTTACTCCAGTGTCTAAGGAGGCTACATGTGAACTCGAGGACGCGATTCGAGCGAAGTACTCAGAGCCTTTTCTCCTCGACATCTCGCATATGACATAACTTTGAAAAATATTATACTTGTTAAAGTTTTAAGCAAAGCCTGTTTTGATAGAATTACAAACTTACATGCATACATACATACATACATACATACATATATATAGGGTTAAATGAGGCTACACCCAAGGTGTAGCCAATTGTCTACTCCCACTCCCATTTTCCCTTGTTTTTTTTAATTCTTTGGAAAAATAAAAATATATATTCATCACTATATCCCCCTGATCTGTCATTCCAATTTTGTCAGATATGCCCTCCATCTGAAGGGAGTCAATTTCAGCAAATCTGAGACATTAAAATTTGACAGTCTTGATGGAGGGGACATAAGTCTCGAATTAAGTCAAATTTTTACCGACACTATGATGACATATTGCGATCTAAATTCCAATAGGTTTCATTTGAGAAAAAATAAAAAAAAATACAGGAGAAAAGAGGTTGGAGCATGTAAGTTAGCTACACCCAAGGAGCATACTCCTTTTTTCCACACACACACACACACATATATATATATATCAAATTTCGAGAAAATTCAATATTTTTAAGCCAATCAACAACGATAATTTTATTACAAGTTTTTATATATGAGTACTATATAACACAATACTTGCATTATGTAAACACAATTATCATTAAGTTGATCCTACATTGACATTTTTATCTTGAAGAAAAAGATGATTTAAATCATCCCTCATTATGCTATGCCATCATATAAATAGCTTACACTATGGGACCTAAAGATGCTTAATAAAGTCAACAAGAAAGATTCCAATGAATAGTATACAAAATGGCAATTTTGGTCATATTTGATAGATGATATGTGATTCCTTAACTTAACATGATGCTATTTGATAGATCCTTACTTAGTAATATGATAAAATCTCAGAAGTAACTAATGCAAGACTCTGATGACTTGAACACTTGGACTATCCTAACATATTTATCTAGATTCTCGTAGAATTTGAATCAAATTCTATATCTTCATCTATTATCATGCCGATTGAAAAATAAATTTATTTTTCAAGAGCAACTAAAACTTCACGACCGCTTTAGAAGATACGATCCATCTATCGAGTAGAGGTGTTCAAAATATCCGGGTTAACGGATATCCAACTTGCCCCGTTCATTTTAATCATAATCTCATGGGTGTCCATTTGAAAATGATACGTCGATTACTCGCTATATCATGACTCGTGTCCCATACAAAAAACCTGATGGGTGCGGATACTCGATTGGAAGCTTCCACTACCACTTGATACACAAAGATGCAAATGTTAATGTACAAGTACCAATATAGATATTATATTATTATTATTATCTGTTGTACAATATAAATATTGATGTGGACATATATATCAGTGAATATGGAAAATGTTCTATCAGATTGTTAAAAACGATTACAGATATGAAATGGATGTATATGATATGCAAAAATAACAGAATCAATATTGTATAGATTAGATTAAATTTACATGTATTGGATGACTTACACATGATTATATTTGTATCAGCATATGTATCCATTTTGAAATATATATATACATATATATGTCAAAACTTAAATTAACATATATGATAATGAATCTATGGTCCAAATTGATATATGTCCATCTTGGCATCCAAATTTGATAATAATGAACACAATTGATAAGAACTATATCGTACATATACATATGTGCACACATACATATGTGCACACACACACACACACACATACATACATACATGGGCGGGACTAGTATATGTCATGGAGGGGCCATGACCCCTCCTTGATTATTATATGTCACTTGTGCAGTGTATCAAGTTTTTAATATGCCTGTTTCTTAGTTGTATAATAAATGTTGTTGTTGTAGAAAAGTTGTAAAGCCATTTAACGGTCAAGTGGTAGAGTGATATGGTTATTTTTAGAGACCAAAGTTTGAAACTCATCTTCATCAATTTTAATTTCTTTCATATAGTTTATCCAATCACTTTCAAAGTATCAAAATTATATTCGATTTCAGTTATCTCCAAGTCAATTACTTCTAACACTATCATTTCCTTTTAAACATGATTTTTTTATTTCAAAAGTTTACTTTATAATTTAGCTTTTTTGGGATGGATTTAGCGAGGTAAATTATTAGATTATCAAAATTTAAATATCACAATTGAAAATAATAACAATAATCTATTTAAATAACTAACATTAATAGTAGATTTAAATGGTAAGTTATCAAAATTGAAAAACGTTCATTTTAAAAATATTAACTCCATCTAAAATATCATTTGAAAATTTTCCATTTTGAGCACACATAATAGTTGTATACTTGGTCCCTCCTGGATAAAATTCATGCTTCCGCCCGTGCATACACACACATCCATCTCGATAACCAACTATGGTGATAATTAATAAAACTATATGCAAATATAAAAATATATTTATATATCATATGCCATGGTGTCATCCTGTTTATATCTTGGTTATTTGCATTCTATCCATTATAAGGATGAACCTACCTGCATTCTATCCATTATAAGGATGAACCTACCTACACGTATGTGGCATTATCGGATACGTATCCGATTGCATTCGTTCTATTTTCATATACTCTCATGATTTACATTATTCACATAATTTCATTATTCTCATTAATTTATTTATCTATGCTTACATATCCCTATGCATTCCTCACCATTTAGATTATTGTGTCCTGTCAATATCATTATGAATATATATAGTTATAGATATACATAGTTACGTATTATTTGCATTTTTATACATGTAACCTTTCACCAACATCGTCTCTCTTTATTCGGAGAACATACCCAACCTCGACAATATTCACTCGAATCTACATGCCCATGAATATAAATGTCTTTACCTAAGAATTGGCGGTAAGTAACAAAAAATGTGTAAAAATAATTGTCCAATCCAATGTTTGAACAAATCAACATGAAAACACTGACGACAAAAAACTTGTTGTAAGTTTCAAAGTTGATAAATAGAATTTATAAAAAATTTACATATTTTTTCATTTTATAATATTTATCTATTATATAAGCAATTACATTTATAATAAAGGTGGTATTCCCATGGGTACCCCACACTCAGTGGTAAAAACCGGATACCCTTTACAATTGGATACCCGCTGGAATGGGACGTGTCAACCCATGTCCCGATAACAACGAGTCGGGGAGAGCAACAAACAAATGGAGTAGGTACCCACCCCACGAACAACCCTAGACTACTAACACATGTCCCTATGCGAGAACAATATGATTCGCGTTCTCCTACAAAATCACACCCTTGGAAAATATAATGAACATTGTCCACTTATTTGAATTTCCTAAAAGACTTTACCAAGGAATTCAAAAACTTCATCATAGTCTCCATAGTTCTATTTCATATTTGGTTAGAACGATGTCTTATGAAACACATACAATCACGATAGGAAATCATCACGGTGGTCAACAAAGTTCCAAGTTCTCTACCTAATTAAACCCATTTTATCAGAATGACAATTGATTATGTTGGTACAGATTCTCCTTGTAAATAAAGTTAAGGTTGGATATTCGGATAAGCTACTAAAAGTGTGTCCTTATACTCTATTTACGAAGGATGATCAGCACTAAATATAATAAAATCCATGTATTAATTGCTCAATAATATATGGAAATTTCGAAAAAAAGAACAAATAGAACTTCCAATAAAAGCTTGCAGGTAGAACTGGCCAATGGACCAGAGCCCGCCCACCCAGTCCGTCCAGTCCGCTCATGGGCCTGACTTGGGTCAAGATATTTCAAAAATTGGCCAGCCCGACCCGTTCTTTGGCCACCCGTCAACTCGGCAGGCCGTGGACATGTGCCATAAAGCCCGACTCGGTCCGACCCGCACGTATAAAAATATAGGTTTAAAAATTATATTTTAGATACATTTAATATAATATACTTCAATTTTTTATTTTACATTATCAATATTACATCTTATTTTATAATTTACATGCAAAGTAACACATATTATGGTTACTTGAATTTAGAAATATTAGATAATGCTAAAAAAAACTTAATTATCTCCATAAATTTCATTAAAAAAACTAATAGAAAATACTTTACATTCAACCCATCAACCGATCCGATCCAGACTTAGACCGTGCTTGAACTTTGAAGTATGACCCGTAGACCAGACTAGACCGGACCTTAGACGAAAGACTTTAAAACGTTGGCCCGTTCAGCTCGACCCATGGCCCAACCCGGCCCACAGGCCAGGTCTACTTGCAGGACACTCCAAATTCTCTAAACACTCTCCCAACACCGTTCCACCGCCCGCCACTCTCCCTCCTCGCCACCAAACGCCCCTCCACTCCACAGACCTCAACACACACATACACACACACAAAGCTTCGAACCTCCGCATGGCGCACTCCAAAACCCTAAACCTCCCTGCCGCCCCTCCACCAAGGTCATCGTCATCGTCGCCATCAGCCTCGCCGGCGTCGTCATCGCCGCCGAGACCATTCGCCGTCGCCGCCGACGCGGGGCGCCCCCCCGCCCCGACCTCGGCGCCTTCGTCGAGCGCTTCGACCTCTCCCCATCGCCCCAGCCGCCGCCTCCCGCCGCCAAGCTCCCCCTAGCCGGCCTCAGCTTCGCCGTCTCCGACAGGTTCGGGCTTCGTTTCCAACCCCACTCGATCGCTATGTGTTTCGTGGATGTGATCGAGTTGACGTGTGTTTTTCTACCAGTTTTGATCTCGAAGGGTATGTTACCGGATTCGGGAGCCCTGACTGGAGGATGACGCACGAGCCTGCGGGGAGGACTGCGTTTGCGGTGTCGTGCCTCCTGAAGAGCGGGGCCAGGTGCGTGGGGAGGACCGTGATGGACGAGCTGGCGTTCGGGTGAGTGGTTGGATGGGCAAAGGTCCAATCTTTGCGGTTTTTGAACCGGTTGATCCTAACGACAGTTTTCAGTTAGCCGTGTACTTGAACTTCGGACGCGTGACGGCGCAATCTTTCTGCTTTTCGTATCGATAACAGTTTTGAGTTGAATCCACTGATCCAAATATAATTATTTGATGCAGGATCACTGGGGAGAATGCACATTACGGGACACCGGTCAACTCTGCAGCACCGTTGTATATTCCCGGAGGATCATCGAGTGGCGCTGCTGCAGCGGTTGCGGGGAAGCTCGTTGATTTTGCTCTGGGTATGCACGGCTTTCTCGTACCATGACTTTTTTTCCACTTAAAAGTAAAACAATGATAATTGTAATGAGTTTGTTTGTAGCTGCCAAAGTGTCTGATTGAATGCTGACACGGAGTTGTAGGATTTCTGTAGGGGATGGGGTATACTTATATGGTACATTCCATATCACGATTGCTGGTGGATGGTAATTTAATCAAACGGTCAAATTGGATCGCAAGAAATGGGAATGATTTGGGATGCATAATGTATTTAGTTGCTGGTTGGAAGTGCGAACGCGGGTAGTGATAACTACCGAACATCCCCTGAATACACATGACGAGGAATATGAAGTAGAATCCAGAACCACGTGCTTCTGTTTTGCTAGATTCTTTCCAATTTCAATAAAAAAACATATAGTATTGAGATTTGAATTCCACAGTAAAGTTTGAACACAAGTCATATACTTTACTGTTATAATTCATATATTTATCCCAGATGGGTGCACGATTTAAGTGTTAGTCTATTTGATTAGTTGCGAATGCATAAATCTCATGAATTTGTTAAGTTTGCTACAGACCATGGGATCGTTTTATTGGAATGTGAGAGATGTTTTACCTTAGGCGGACATTCTTCTTTTTCGAACAACATTTCACTGAACTCTTGGATGTCTGCTAACCTTTCGTACTCATCCTTTGGTTTTACTAAAAAAAGTGTACATCGTTTGCCGATTTGAATTATTCTAAAAAATCCACAGATTCATACTGGTTGGATGTTGGTATACATTGGATCCTTGCCTTCTACAATTTGAAGCTCAACTTTATTTTTTATTTCTCTTCTCGTGCATGATAGCTAAAAATGGCGCTGTTCTAATTTTACGGGAAATTGATAAATCTTGATCTGCTAAAAATGACCGGCCCTCTAGTCTTTGCTTTGTATTTTTATATAATGGTGGCTTTTGATTTGCAGGGATTGATGTTACTGGATGTGTTAGAATCCCTGCATCATTTTGTGGAGTTTTTGGGTATCGTCTATCTCATGGGATTGCATCCACGCTTGGTGTTGTAATACATTCAAAAAGCTTAGACAGCGTTGGTATGCCATATGAACTGCTCTGTTCAATCTCACTTGTAGCTTTTAGCTTCTGTTTTCATAAATTATTTATTTATTTTAATTCATCTTGTTTCTATTTGAAGGATTTCTTTTGTGGTTACATTGTAAATTATGATGGCTATGCATGCGGAGCAAACAAAGTTGTTAGGGTGATAATGCAATATGAAAATGTCAAGCTGTTAAAACACCCAAGACGAGAAGCAAGTAAAAGGCGATGGCCTTATTGAAGTGAAGCAATAAGTATATAGGAAAAATGAGCCTGCCCCCTGGGGGTAGCTAACTTAACTTCCCCCCGCCCCGTTTTCCCCATATTTTTTTTATTTTTTTTGAAAAATAAAGCCGTGGAAATTCATCACTATATCCCTATATTATGTCATTCAAGTTTCGTGAGAAACAAAGACTCCTACAACCTCCATCTAGACTGTCATTTTTTAATGGTCGCATGATTTTTAAAATCGACCCTGTTTGGATGGAGGCCGTAGGAGTCTCTGTTTCTCACGAAACTTGAATGACATAATATAGATATATAATAATGAATTTACATGATTTTATTTAAAAAAATAAAAAATGTGGGGAAGATGGGGCAGGGGAGCTAAGTTAGAGTTAGCTACCTCTGGGGGCAGCTCCATTTTACCCTAAGTATATATTAATTAGCAGAACAAATTAAACATGGTTTTCTGTTTTCTTAGCTCATATGGTTAAATCGAAAAAAAAATATAATTATCATTAAAACTGAATGCAAGCCAATTGATCTGTACTTTAATATTTTTCAGTCTCAATAAACAAAAAATATTAATATCATTTGCGTTACTAACAAAAATTAACATTTTGCAAAATATTTACATGTACGCCAAAAATGATAACAAAGCAGACGGTAAAAATGATAAGTAAACCATATAGGTTATTACATCAGAGACAAAAATATAATGAAAAGATCCTCATAGAAGTTATGTACATTATACATGTACGACACATATGATTGGATGCAACTAACTATACGTGAAGGTGACCCTTGAAGATCTTGGGATGATAGCTCAGGGCAACTAGCTTGATATCCTAGGAACAAAGTAACCTGTTGAGAACTACTTGCAAAATTGAAACCCGTGATGGGTTGAAATTTCCATGCTAATAGCCTGTGGGGTGACGTATCTTATTTGATTATTCAACCATTTAATTTGTTTCTTCACAGGACTTCTGTTTTTTCTGTTATGGGTCCATATTTTCAAAATTAGGTTGATTTGACTAACTGATACATACATTTCTGTGCCATATCTATTTTCAAATTATAGTAAACTTATTGCAAACACTCTCTTCAAGAAGAAGGAGGAGCATTTAATTACTTATAAGAATAGCCCGACTAGAACATAGATAGTTTACTTTGCGTTGAGGAGAGGAGATCGGTTGTGTCGCAAAGACTGCAAAGTAATCACATGAGAGAGTGTGACAACTCAACATCGCTTGTTAGTCATGGATGCGCAAATAAAATGGTTGATAAAGAAAAGGATGGTTCCCAAGATGACAAGATCCTTAGAACTAGACGAGAGAATCTCCAATTGAAGCAATCAAGCTTCGCGGAAAAGGTTTTAGAAGACTTATGTTGGGATCATAACGGTAGTGCATACGAGATGTGGGAGGCGGTAGCATCTTGTATCCGAAGGTTAGCCAAAGAAATGCTAGACAAGTCAAAGGGAGGAGTTCCAGAGTAAAATGAGGCTTGGTGATGATGTGAAGGGGTGCAAGAGAAGCTTAAAATTAAAAGAGCCTACCTTAAAGCTATGTATAAGTATAGAACGAAGTAAATTATCACAAATTACAAAATATAAAAGAAGGAAGCAAAGAAGACTGCAAGTGAAGCTAAGTCAAAAGCTTATGAAGTTTTGTACAAAAATATTGACTCCAAGGAGCGCAATAAGGATATATTCAGATTGGCCAAAACAAGTGAAAGAAAGATCAAAGATCTTTCTTAATTGCGTTATGCATTAAGGATGAGGAAGGGCATGTTAATGTTAATAAGAAGGATATAGAGACTAGATGGAAGCAGTATTTTCATAAGCTTTTTACTGGGGAATGAAATATAGAGATCACTTTGGGAGATCTAGATAATAGTGAAAGTTACTTGAATTGTACAAGGTATAGACGATACAAAGGAAGTAAAGGAGGCTTTGAAGGTTATATAAACTAGAAATTGTGTAGGACTTGATGACTCCTATATAAATATGGGGAGTTCTAGGTGAACGTGGTTTGACTTGGCTTACAAATTTGTTCAATGTTATTTAACGAAGCAAGAAAATGCATGAAGAATGGAGAAGAAGCATCGCGGTGCCGCTTTATAAGAATAAAGGAGATATTCAAAATTGTTCAAATTACAGAGATATCAAGCTGATGAACTAGAATATGAAAATTTGGGAACGTGTAATCGAAAGAAGATTGAGGCAAGTGAAACGACGATTTTGCACGATTTAAATGATGTTTTTATCATTGTTGTTGTATACGCACAAAGATCGGTCACTTCAAATAAATAATACAACTACGAGCATGATCGGATTACAGAAAGAATGTACACGACAAGTAGAGGATCAAATCCACAGGAGTCAAGCAAATTTGTGATTTTGATTCTTCTTTCAAACTTAATTCGGATCTTGATCTATGGCGATGAGAGAACAATGTTGAAATCTTGAAGAGACAATGCAATCTATGGTGAAAATACTTCCTAGAATTTAACGTAAATGAATGAGGGCATGAGTGCAACTAATTAAGGAAATGAGGGATGAATTGTAAATAAAGATGGAAAAAAATAAGGAGACTCTTGCAATGTTTCAAAATAGAATAATAAAATGTGAGAATTGCATTATATGAGTTAAAGAAAACTAGAATTAACAAAATACATTACGAAGTAAATGTTCTATTAAATTTGACTTGAACAAGAACAACTAATATAATAAAATGTAAGGGACAAATAAAAGGAGAGGAGGAATTCTTCTCTATCGGAATCCGAAATGGAGACGGTGATGGAGACGGCTGCGGAGACGGTCGTGCGGAGACAGAGTGTGCGAGGAGGACGCGTGGACTAATCGTACACACACGGATGGAGTCGGAGCGAGGAGACGGGAGTGCGGGCTGGTTGCGCACACGTCGGTCGCGCAGAGGATGGGCTGCGGGTTGGTACGGATGCACAAGACGGGGGCGGCGGATCCGCGGGCTGAAGTGCGCTGGAGGCGCGGAGCTGGGCGCGGGGATGCAGATCGTGCAGATGGACACGAGATGGTGCGGGGGTTGCAGGCCGCGCAGGGAGGTGGACGCGGGCTGGGCGTGCGCGGAAGGAAGAGGAAGCCGGGGGTCACGACACACACATGAGGAGGTCGCGCAGGCGGTAGTTGCTGCTGGAGGAGAAAGAGAATGTCGGGGAGAGAGTGGTAGCGGAGAGGGATATTGCGTGAGGGAGCCATCCTTTGGCGTGCATGGAAAGCTTCCTTTTATAGAGAGCATGAGCGACACTTGCACCAACACATAAAGCCAAAAAATTAATTCCATTTGTATGGGAATGGTGTAACTGCATGGGAATGTGAGAGAGAAAAATAAAGAGGATGACTAATGCATGGGAATGGGAGAGTTTATATGGGAACAAGTTGTACGTAAAGGCTCCCATGCACATAGGGAAGTACCTTGGGCTTTTTGCGCAAACTCTCCTCCCCTTTTCCTTCCCATATAAAATGTTAAGGGAAATAGAGAGCCAAATTGAATAAAAAAATGCGTTGGATATTGATTCAATTCAATGCTATAAATATAAATTCAATGAATGGTTATTTTCTTCCTTACTATAACAATTATAAAAATAGTTTGTTTAGATTATATAGATAATTATTTAAGTTGTATTTTGGTGATTAACAAGGATAAATATCAATCCTAGCATTAACAAGGATAAACATCTTCGGATCCGATGCGGGGGGCGAGGGCGATGGCGAGTGTGAGTGGCGATAGGCGGCAACGTGAAGCTTTCTCGAGGAGGATCGAGGAGGGGGTTCGCGTCTGGAGGAAAGTAAGGGATGTGCACACTTCTGCTGACTCGGAGAAGGATGAGGGATGGATCCGTGTCACGCATCGCAGGCGAGGGAGGACTTATTACATGTGCGGGGTAACATGCCATATGGCGTCGGAGTGCTCGAAACATGTACGGTGCTTTGGGTATGGGGATACGGGGCATCGTCGGATTTCTTGCCCTGTGGTGATTGAGAGGAAGACTGCCGATCGTTTGGGTGCTGAGCGAGATAGTGCACAACAAGTTTCGCCTGTTTCAGAGCCGATGCCTACTTTCATATCTAATGAAAAGGTTGTGGAACCTAAATAGAAGAAGGTTAAATGGCTGGTTGGTGAATGGAATAAGGAGTCCATAACGATAAGGTCGATCTGGGCTGGCATCCTGTTATTGTTCGTGGAGGAATTCACTGGTGATGTTCGCTTTCTGGGGCCGTGCAAGTGCTGCGTTCGTGATCTTTCGTTAACGCAGGCGGAGCGGCTTTTGAACCTAAGGGGGAGAAGTGATGTGGTTTGGAAACTTCCGAGCTTTTCTGAGGGGGGAGAGCGGAGGCTTGTCAATCGCGTTCTGCAGCTTCGAGGTATCCCCTTTCTCTCTCGGACTTTGGAATCATTACCACCTGTGCTTGAGGATTTTGGATTTTTTTAAAAATCTTGTCGGATGGAAGCAAATCGAGTTCGGACCCTCTATCCACTATTGTCGTTGTCCAGTGCCTTAAGGATGCTGATCTGTCCGCTCGTCATGTGTTGTTGAGAATCGACGGCGCGATCTTCACGATGGCGGTTCGACTGCTAAAGCCGCCGCCGCCGGGGCCGAAATCTGTGCTGCAGTTTCCGGAGTCGGCTGCTCCTCCTCGTTTGGATGTCGCTTCGGATTCTGCGGAGATTGAAGATTGCGATCTGTTAGGGCCATTCAATTCGAATCGTCTCGAGCCTTTTGGGGGATTTGGAGCGGTGGATTTGCATGCACAATTCGAGGGACATTTCAACTGCGTATCGTTCGATGGCCTTTTGGGTCGGATGCCTTTCCGTATGTGATTAACGGGTTCGGATCCGGCACGTGCGATCCGAATACGATATACAAAAATACTTTTATTGGAGGGTGGGCTCGGGTCTGACTTGCTTGACCCGCCAAGGGGCTGCACTGTGTCATCTTTGAGTCGGGTGGGACATCTAGGTCTGGCGGAGATTAAAGGTTGCCAGATGCCTTTTTCGTTCTCTCTATACTCTAGCGAACTGTGTGAAGATTTGGACGGTTTCAGGTCTCGTAAGGCCAGCCTCTGCTTGTTGCAGGACTCAGACGCATCCCTGATCGAGACCGACTCTTTGGATTATGTTAGCATGGGGGGATGGCAGGCGGTGGCGGCACTCCCTGTGGGTGGCTCTTCTCATGGGCACACATCCGAGACCAATTTGATGGCCGTTCCGGGTAACAAAGGAATCAGTAAAAGATACAAGAGGTGAAAGAAGCAAATGTCCCTGAGAGATGATACGTTTGCAGTGTCTGACCGAAAGCCGTTGTTAGCACAAATTGTAGGGGCGGTGAGCACTCTTGGTGGACATACTCAGGCTTAATGAATGTTTTAACTTGGAATGTCAGAGGTCTGGGTGACCCGGAGAAGAGACGTGCCCTTGGTTCGAGGTTCGTGGAGTGGGGATGCAACATCATCCTCTTACGGGAGACAAAGTTGGAGGCCTGTCGTAGGGTTGTTTGGAACTCGTCCGACATGGGCTCGCTCATTGATTTCAGGACGATGGATGCTATGGGTGCATCTGGGGGTCTTATTATTGCTTGGAAAGACGCATCGTTCTTGTTTAGGGCGGAGGTGCGAGGTTCTCACGTACTGACGGTGTTACTGTAATGTATCTCTACACGGTCCCTCTTTGCGATTAGTTACGTTTATGGGCCTTGTCAGTCGACTCTTCGGAGTGAGCTGTGGGAGGTTGTTCATGCTGCTCGAAACGCATTCCCTGATTGTGCCTGGCTTCTTGGAGGAGACTTCAATGTATCCTTACTCTATTCTGATCGCCCTCGCCTGAGGGGGGGGGGCAGGATCCTGGTTCAGATGCCTTTGCCGAATTGGTGGATGAGATGCAGCTGGAGCTGCTTGATGCTTCTGATACTAAATACACCTGGAGGAGCTTTGGCTCCCGTTCGTGTATCGATCGCTTTTTCGCATCTGCTGAGTTGATGAATTTGTTCCCCAGTTCCTTCGTCTTATCTAGGCCACGGGTGTGTTCTGACCACACTCCTTTGTTGTGGGACTCGTGGTTGACTATCCAGCCGAGGGGTTTTTTCCGTTTTGAGCGGACCTGGCTACTTGAGGATTCATTCAGACCTCTGGTTACTTCTTTTTGGACATCCTTACCGGTGGTTGGTTCGGCGACGAGGAGATTTTCGACTAAACTCAAGGACTTCGTCAAAGGCTCTGTCAATACAAGAGGGAGGTTAGGGTTGCCAGGAGGGTTAGGAGGGAGACTGCTGAACTGGAGATTCGTGCACTTGATTGCCTGGAAGATGAGAGACAACTGCGCGACGAGGAGTTGTTGCAAAGGGATATGGCTACTAGAGTGGTGATGGAGGAAGACAAGAAGCAGATTGCTGATTGGAGGCAGAGATCAAGGGTCGCTTGGTTAAAAGAGGGTGATGCGAACACGACCTTCTTCCACTGGGTTGCTAGTGGCCGTCGTCGTGTTAACTCTTTCAGATCCGTAGTGGTTAACGGCGTTAGAGTTGAGGGGGACAGGGAGATGGCAATGCGATTGCGGATCACTTCTTTGAATTTTATAGGAGGGAAGCATCTAGGCCATGGCGGTGGAACGGTTTGGGGGCGCAGACTATTTCTGATGTGCATGATCACAGTTTGACCCTCCCGGTCACGATGGAGGAGGTGAAGGTTGCGGTCTGGAATTTGAACTCTAATGGGGCCCCAGGCTCTGATGGCTTTCCAATTTCTTTCTATAAAGAATTCTGGGATGTGATTAGCGATGATGTTCCGGAGGTTGTGTAGGAATTTTGTATTTGCAATGTGGGGTTCGAAAATTTGAATAGGGCTTTGATTTTCCTTCTTCCGAAGATGGGGGTGCCTGAAAGGATTGAGGATTTCAGGCCGATTGCTTTATTTTACGGGATTTATCTGATTGTGGATAAGGTACTGGCGAATCATCTCAGTCGCATCCTTGATCATTTTATTTCGCCCGTCTAAACGGCCTTCATTCGGGGCCGTCAGATTGGGGACAGTCTGGTGTTGGCGGTTGAGATCATCTATGATTGGAAGCTTAATGACAAACATGCGTTGCTCTGGAAGATTGATTTCGCTAAAGCATACGACTCTTTGGATTGGCGGTTTCTTTGGTCAGCTTTGTATAGAAGGGGTTTTCCGGAGGTCTGGATTTCATGGATGAAACAGTGCATTACCACGACGTCGTTCTCGGTTCTAGTTAATGGGCATTTCCGAAGGGGCTTTTTTCAGCCACAGAGGGGGGTTAGACATGGGTGCCTATTGGCCCCTTTGCTGTTCGTGGTTGCTGCGGATGTGCTTGCGTGCATGGTTGACTGTGTTGAAAGGAGCGGGATTTTCTCTGGATTCACTGGTAGCGGGATGTCCATCCCTCTATTGCAATATGTGGATGATACTATCCTTTTCATCGAAGGTGGGGTGGAAGAGGCAGAGGGTATTGGTAGTTTGGTACTACTCTTGAAATTTTTGCTGAGATGTCTGGTCTTCATTTGAATCTTGACAAGTCCAAGATTATCCCTTTTGGCATGAATGATGATCTGGCTAGGGCTTGTAGTTCGGTCCTTGGTACGACCTATGGCTCCCTTCCCATCAACTATCTTGGTATCCCCCTATCGGACGAAAGAGTCAAGCTCACAGACTGGCTGCCACTTGTGGAGAAAATGGAGAGAAAGCTGTCAGGATAGAAGGCAGCTATGCTGTCGCGTGGTGGTAGGCTTGTGCTGATTAAGGCGGTCCTTCTGGCGATCCCCGTGTTTTTCTTTTCATCCCGGATGATGCCGAAGGGCATCGTGAGGAGACTGGAGACTCTCACGCGTAGGTTCTTATGGAGCAAGGTGGCACAAGAAAGACACTGCATTCATCTGGTGGATTGGGAGACCGCGGTACAACCAAAGAAGATTGGGGGTCTTGACATTAAGAGCTTGGAGACACTCAATAAGGCTTTACTCCTTAAATGGGTGAGCATAATTTGGGGAAAGGATGAGGGAGTTTGCTGCCGCCTAATACGCCAGATCTATGGCTTATCCATTGTGAATCCGCTTGTGCAACGCCAGGGTCAGAGGTGCTCTGCTTTCTGGAAGGGGATCTTGAAGGTGCTGCCGCACTTTCCTGACCTGTTCAACCCTGTGGTGGGGGACGGTGAGACATTTGGCTTCTGGGAGCATGACTGGACGAGCGAGGGGCTTCTCAGCAGCCGTTTTCCGCGCTTGTTCGCGTTGGCTGCAGATCATCAAATTCAGGTTGCTGGATGTTGGGACAATGGTAACTGGATGCCGCCTTTCAGAACCGCTTTTTCGGACCAACGCCTGGAGGACTTTCTCCAACTCTTAGATGTCCTCGGACGTGCTAGGAGACCCACTGTCGGGTTGGACCACTGGAGCTGGAAGGATTCACCCTTCTCGGTAAGGTAGGCCTATGGTGCTATTTGCCGTCCACCACCGTCGCCCTCGACCACTGTTACTCGCGACTGTGAGTTCATATGGGAGTTGGGGTTGCCTGAGAGGATTGA
Source organism: Ottelia alismoides (assembly GCA_037367405.1). NCBI lineage: Eukaryota > Viridiplantae > Streptophyta > Magnoliopsida > Alismatales > Hydrocharitaceae > Ottelia > Ottelia alismoides. Next base: position 720,975 of record JAZKJV010000009.1, read on the forward strand.
TTTTTTCCTATGGCTGTTTAGGAGGAAGCGTATTATGACTTGTGACCGGTGCTCCAGGTTGTTCGAGGCTATGTCGGACCGTTGTTTGCTGTGTGGTACGGAGATTGAGACGTTGGATCACATGTTTTTCCGTTGTCGAGCTATATTGCCTATTTGGGGTGAGGTGGATTTGGATTGGATGATGCCCTCTGACTTCGATTCTTTTTGGACTTCTATCCACGGGGCTCGAAAAGGGAAAAGGAAGGAGTCTCTACTCCCGGTGGCGGTACTTTGGGCCATCTGGCTTGCCTGTAATGCAAATCTGTTCTCAGGGACACGTTTTTACTGTGAGAATGTTTGTTACCATTACAAGCAGTTGCTTGAGTCTTGGCTTTTGTAACAGGTTATGTACTTTGACTTTATTTTAATAATATAATGGGGCGGGCACCTAAGCGTGATTCCCCCCTCTATTGATTTCAAAAAAAAGTCTCACCATATAATTCATACGTAACAAGTTGTATAGATAATGTGAGAGGCTTTTCCTCTTTTTTTTAGACTGTCGAACATGTCATGCAAGGGTGGCAACTGTGGCAAGGTATGAGAGGTTTTTCCTCCTTTTTTTAGACCGTCGAACATGTCATGCAAGGGTGGAACTGTGGCAAGGCCATCAATAAACATGATACCATTGCCTTATTTACTTATGTCAAGGTTAAACTTCGTAACGCCTAGTGGTAACTTAGATCCTCGATCTCCACATCATCTTCAAGGTTCAACTACAATATCCTACTAATGGCTAACATGTTCGATCTGTTTGAGTATGTAATAGAAGGCCAAGATCCAATTACCTCCCTCTCATGTTTAGTCCCATATCAACTACTTGTGGGACTCCGATCTGTCTGTGGGGCTATATAAGAAGACCCGCACCTCCTGTACTTATGGAGAGATTGCAATAGACGATCCAACCCTAAAGGCCTTCTCCCATGGTTTCATCCTTCTCTTTACGGAGTAGGGTTCCACGTAAAATCTTGAGGGTGTGTTTGGTTGGGGGTTACCCCCACTTTGGGTGGGTTACCCCCCAAAATCCATATTCCCAACCCACTAGTGGGGCCCACTCTCTTTCCAATCAAAAAAATATATATTATACCATCATATCATCTAAAAATCATAAAATACTCAACTTCTACTCACTATTCCAAACTTCAATACAATCACATCACAACAACCACCCACTTTTTCAAATTTCAATACAATCATATTATAATAACTACCAACTTTTTCAAATTCCAATACAATTACATTACACAAACCTTCCCAACCTTTAACCCACCAACCAAACACACAAACACAAAATCGGGTTATCCACCCCTGGATAACCCACGAACCAAACACACCCTGAGTGTTCCGTGTTTTATACTTCTTTTTCCGTTCTTTCTTGTTCTGATTACACTTCTGCATTCTTATTTCAATATGGTATCCGAGCAGTCGATTCTAGAGTTTATTGTGGAAGATTTATTTTTTATGTTCATATCAGAGCAATTCTATTTTAGATTCGACTTAGAGAATCATTTTTTATTATTCTATGTTCGTCGGAGATCATGATATGTTCTGACAGTATTAAGAATCTTGTCTAAGTTATGAACCCTAATTCTGCCAAGTTTGAGGGTTCGTTTAGGGTTCTTGACAGAGCCCTAACTCTAAACACACATTTTGATCTTCAAATAACATCATCGACGTAACATATTCTGGAACTCCAGAGTTTATTGAGTTGTTTCGCACGCGGTGGAGGCATCTGGATCCCTACTTGGTTGGCAGCGACTTACCCCAACTATTCAAATATCAAGATCGACCTCTCCAACTCGCAACTCCACAAGGCATCTTCCCATTGATGCAACTCCACGAAGTGGCACTCCTTTCCGTTAGGGCACGACAACATGCAACGATGTTGCTGGGAGGAGGATTGTGAATCGAAAGTGGTGGTTCTATGATACAATAGGAGAAGCTTTAATGGTGAGATTGCAAGCCCGACAAAGAAACCTAGCGGCGGCGTCGAGAAGGCTCCGAGGTGCTGCGCCTCGCGCATGGTGTTTGCGGTGAACGAGTTGGTATTGGCGTGATGGATTCCTGGTGCATTGAGGCAGCGATCCAAAATCTCAACAGGTGTGTTGTGTTGGGTTCCTATCGAGAACCGTACTTTTGGGATCAAGGAATAGGGGCTTTCTGTCTGCTTTGTTATTTATCTAATTTTAGACCCATTGGGTCTGTTGCTGCTGTAACGGGAAGGGATGGACAATCCATCAAAGGATGTGTGGACTACAAAAAATGAGAACGAAGAAAAAAGTGCATGTTTTATTTTAGGTTCTCCCAACTTGATGATCCATGCTCTTATTCTATCAAGTATGGGAGAAAGAGGAGTTATATAGGGCATACATTCTTCTTCTTGAGATGAATCTACATGACTTCTACTGCCCATCCACGATTGACAGATCGATACTCCAGACTTCTACTGTAATCAACCGTCTTCATCGTGCATCGACTACTTCGTCAGGGTGTCTCTATCCTCGACCATTACTCCACATTGGACTTTCTTCTTTTACAGTGGCTCTATTCTAGGCACAGTATGGTGTCGCAACGACTACGACCAGCATGACTAAGGCTCTATCCCGGTAACCTGAAAGTTGCAGACCCGTCCTCAAACGAGGTCTTCTACCAGCAACGGTTCTTCAAACGGGATGTCTGTATCCTTGTCCGAGCAGGTGTCTCTATATCCATCTTCCTCAAATGTATCAAGTGAAGATGAGTTGTGTACTTTTTTCTTTTTGTTGCAAGCTGTAGCTTCCGCAGCTCCAGCTGGAGGGGGAGTGTTGAAGTATGTAATAGATGTGTAATTGGATGCCTCTAAGATCTAATTACCCCACACATGTTTAGCCCCACATAGATGAGTAGTGTGACTCCCGTTAGTATGTGGGGCTATATAAGGAGTCCTATGACCATGTACTCATTGAAAAACATAATAAACTACCTTACCCTTTGAATCTGTTCTCCTATGATTTCATCCTGCTCCAATGGAGTAGGGTTCCGCGTAAAATCAAAATCTTCTTTTATTTTGTTCTTGCTTTGGTTTGCGTCCGCAATATTATTTTCAATATGGTATCAGAGCAGCTCAATTCTACGGTTTGATTGTTTGAATATCGATTTTTACAATATTTTTTAATATTATTTTATTCATGGTTGAGATTATGTTCATATATGATGATTTGTTCAAGTTCGAGAGTTTTAAGGATTTCTGATGGAACCTTGAATCTGCAAAGCGTCGGTGACTCCAGTACGTAGTTCCATCTCCTCCAACATGCGGCGACAAAGGTTTCCCCACATGAACCCTAATTCTATAATCCACCAAGCCCTCGACACATAGCTCCAAGGTTGCAGGGGTCAGTACTCAGTCAGCCAGGTCACCGACTATGGGTTAATTGACAATCAGTCAACTAATCGGATTTATTCGGCCTTCAGTCGGTGTTCAATTTTTTAATTATTATAAATAAATAAACAAATTTTATGCATATATTCTTGCGTACTTACATTGCTTTGTACATGTTCTATACTATCATAAAAAAAGTATTTGAATTTAAATAAGACATTAAGTATATTAAAATAAGTATGCTTTTAAAAATAAATAATAGAATCTCTATGCAAAAATCGGCTGACTAGTCAGACCAAGACCGAGTAGTTGGATGACCAAATATTGACTGATTGGTCAATAGTCAGCCGACCACCTTACCGACTCGACTAATCGGCCTAATCGGTCAAATTTTACAACATATTAGACTATTCGATCGTTTTTTACAACAGAGCATATCTCATCCAGGCCGCGTTGTCATAGTAAGAACAACAACCCCCCTTCGCCTAAGCCCGCTTTGCATAAACCTCTCCTTATGAAGAGATCTGATCTCCAGTAAGATCTTCTCCGGGCAACGCTGTCATGTCACGATCATCATCCTCGACATGCATAGACCGGTAAAGCCATGATGTTCTGAAGCAAGATGTGATATTGCACCTCCTGGCTCCATATGATCGTCACAACCCAACATCCCCCTTCGCCCAAGCTCGATTGCATCATCCTCGCGCGATCTCAAAAGAAGAATCGATGAAGAATAACAATTAGGCTTCTACATCTCCAGGCGGCATTCCCTCCCTCTCATAGCCCTAATTTTTGAAGAAGAAAAGAAGACCCCCCTCGCGTGCACATTTTTTTGAAGGGACACCAGCACCCCTTCTGACCATCACTAGCTCTATATGCCACCTCCAGTCTCTTCGCGCACCTCCAGGCAGTTGGCGAGCCATTCAACGATGCAACCTTCCATCCTTCAAGCTCCAAAGGTGGCGTTGCCCCTTCCTACCTTCTGAATGGCGCAGTTAGCCCCCGCACGATGAAGATGGGTATGACCCTTCTCCAGTTCTCTCAGGCGGCGAGACTTGCATGTGAATGCAACCCCTCTCATGCCTTCTCTTCTAAGGCGGTGGAGTCCATGAGATAGATCCTATTGGGAACCTTAAAGGGGGCTCGATATCAATTGGGGGGAGAGAGTTCAAATGGAAAGAAAATAGATGGGGTAGTTGGGCCCCATTGGACCCTAGGGCTGTATAAAAAATGAAAGGTTGTATTAGAAAGGAGAGATACGAGTTGCTATAAAAAAAGAAGTTTGGGCCAATTAGGCCACATTAGACAAAAAGGGGCTGAATGTATGGGCCTACGTGGCATGTGAGTAAAAAAAGGGGACGGAGAAAGAAAAAGGAGAGATTTTTTTTGAGTAAGAAAAAAATAATCATACAAAAAGAAGCGTATGAAGAAAAAAAAGGAAGAGACTAGCTCAAAAAGGGGAAATCGCTACAAAAAAGAATGATTTATGCCAAAAAAAGAAAAGAAGCGCAAAAAAGGAAAAAAATGCATGTTTTAGTTTGGTTTCTCCCAACTTGATGATCCATGCTCTTATTTTATCAAGTGTGGTAGAAAGGGTGAGGTAGGTAGGGTATATATTCTTCTTGAGATGTATCTACTGCTGACTTTTACCGCTCTTCCATGACTGACAGATCGATAATCTACGACTAACAGATTGACATTCCAAACGATTACCGCTTTCATCTTCACCAAGCATCAACTGCTTAGTTAGGGTGTCTCTATTCCCGACTGCTACTTCGTGCTGGTCTTTCTTCTTTACAATGATTATTCCAGGCACGGTGTGGTTATCACAACGACTAAGTACATGCACGACTGATGTTCTTTTCAGTTAACCTGATCATCGTAGACCCATCCTCGAGTGAGGTCTTCTACTAATAGTTGTTACTTCAAATGGGTTGTCTATATCCTCATCTGAGCGGGGTGTCTATCTCAGACGTATCGAGTGAAGATGTGTTGTATATATTTTCTTTTGTTGTAAGCTGCTGCTTTCTCAACACTAGCTTGAGGAGAATTGTTGAAGTATGTAATAAAGAGGCAATTGGATCTCTCCAAGATCCAATTACCCCCTTCTCGTGTTCAGTCTCACATCTGCTATTTGAGGGGGGTCGGTTTGTCTGTGGGGCTATATAAGGAGCCCCACACCCCCTGTACTCATTGAGAGATTGCAATAAACGATCCAGCCCTAGAGGTCTTCTCCCGTGGTTTCATCTCGCTCCTCACGGAGTAGTGTTCCACGTAAAATCTTGAGCGTTCCATATTTTATATTTCTTTATTTTGTTCGTTCTTGTTCTGATCCGCATTCTTGTTTCAACACGACCATGCTACTTATTTTAAGTTCTAATTTCCATTTTGGATAAGGCAATCAGTTATTTAATCAGTGTTTGCTGACCTGGGTTTTGGATAAAACAAGTTCCCTGGGCAGTAGATGCAGTCCAAATAGTGTATGAAAATTATGTTATTCGTTATTTTATAGAGACAAGACCTGGGTTTTTGTTGACTGTGACTCTGAAGTAGTTAACAACGGATTTCTTTTAAACTGTTAATTATTACATGTTTTTTGACATATTGGCTGATAAGTTGAAGTTTCTGAACTAAAAAAACTCTTTTTTGTTTTTATGAGAATTATGAACCGGGCATAAAATCTACATTTTTGGCTATCATGTTGACGTTATGAATGTTTGTCGCATCCAAAGCATCCACTATTTCAATGATCCCAGTAAATGTCAAATTTTATGCCCGGAGGTTGAATTTGAAACTTCTTTTCCTTTGTAGAATCAGATCACTCAAAGCAAGTACTGAATGCAGATGATAATTATCAACAGAGCCATTTTTCAATGCAGGGGATTTGGATGACTATGTTATTGCCATGGATGCTTTCTGTTGATTTCAACAACTTTTGAGTTTTAATCAATCATTCTGGAAATTATACTCATTCTTCTCAGTCAGAATTAGAAGTATTTGATAGTCGTCCTTGTTGCGTAGTGCCCATTATGAGCTATATGCTGCTGTAAGAGCAACTTTCCGTTTTTTAGCTCACTATCTGTGTACTTTCTTGCAGGACTGATTGCACGATATCCAGATGTTCTACGTCGTGTGGGACATGTGCTACTACAAGCATCGCCCATTGGTCCTCGGAAAGTTAGACAATTCATCTTCGCAGATGATTGCTTTCAACTTTCTAGGATACCTAAGCAGAAAACAATTCATGTGATTAGCAAAGCTATTGAAAGCTTATCCGGATGTGAGCAGACCATGTTTCTGTTATTCAGTATTTTGTTGTTAACTTCTTATTTGTTATTGCTGACTGCATACGAAATGATAACGGGTGTCCAGAGAAAAGCTTTAATATGATTTTTTAATATATCTTGGCAGATCATCCAGCAAAGCACCTTAATATTGGTCATCACATTTCTTCAAATGTTCCAACTTTAAAGGATTTTCGCGAGGAATTTTCAAATATGTCGAGTAGCTTATCTGCTTTGAAGGCTCTTGCAACAACAATGCTATTGATACAAAGGTAAGTGTAGTGTCCAATACCATCCACATACCGGTCCTTTAAATTTGATGTTTTTGTATGTACTCCGTGAACATTTGAAATTTAGTTAGAAGTCACTACATAATTATTTTTGTATACGTAAGTCAACAAGGTCAATGCCTTTTATACTATGCAGACATAAAATAGTTGTCAGGACTCATGATTCAGATTCCAGAAATAATAACATTAAGCCACAACCTAAGAAATCAGTGGAAAGTCTTCTTGTAAGAAAAGCTTTTTTTGAAAATGTTCCAAAAATAGTCAAATACCCCAATATTCATTTTAAAGAGAATCGTAAGAAATGGTACCTCTTCTCACTATCTGATTTACAAATATGACCAATTTACAAGAATTACCATTCTATTTCCAATCCATGTTTCCATTTCTATTGAGAGTTTTGTATTGCTGTGACCTATATGTGCTTGGTATTCTATGTAATTGTCTCATTGATCTCCGTGATCAACCTTGTAAAAGTCGATTTGTTTAGTCGAGTGGTGGTTGGGAGGGGGGTAGCCGACTCAGCTAGGCCTATTCAACCATTTGTCGGTCAGCCTGACTAATTGGAATGAGAGCTTTTTTATTTTTAATTTTTACCTTTTTCTAAAAGTAAACTTATACTAATATGCTTAATGTTATATTTAAAGTCAGTTACTTCTTTTGTTTCATTATGATAGTATAGAAAATGTACAAATCTATGTTAATATACAAGAATATATGTATAAAAATTATTTATATATTTAAAATAATTAAAAATTCAAAATTGCTTAATGACCGACTAAATTCGATTACTCTCCCGACAACCAATTAATCCACAGTCAATGACCCCACCAACCGAGTATCGACTACCGCTTTCAGCAAACTTGTCCATGATATTAAAGATCATATGGTTTCTATTCACATTATGAAAATTTACTCCTATTTCAATAATATTGAGCATAAAATATGTGGTGTGCACTTGTGCATCGTCAAGGGATCCTTTCTTTTCTATAGGTATTAAAGCGTGATCATAGAATGTGGTTTATACCCCTCTTGGAATTCTAACCCTACATAAAAAATCGAACCATGCTAATGTCAACTTAGGCCACCAATGCTTGTTGCTGTTGTCGCTAATGTAGGAACTATTATACATGTGAGCACCTGGCGAACTGTTTTTACAATAATTGTTATTGTAATCTTTTGATATATCAATAAAAAATAATGATTCAACTCACTCATTTTCTGAGATTAAATGAATGAATGCACTTATAAGGTCCCTTAGTACAATACCATGGCCGTCTCAATAATCATACAACTGTTGACTCAATGGTTGAATCATAGGTGTTGATGCTTGGATGATATCTAAAGAGTTAGAATGAGGATTCATCAAGCACTGTCAAATGATTATTAAGAAAGGATCTCCTATCTGCGAAGGAGATGTCAATCCTTTTCTAAAGGCTTATATCTTATCGACATGTAATGGGGATTCATATGTGTCATATAAGTTAGATCAAAGAGTTGACTTAATGATATCGAGATAACCAAGACCTATGTCATATGCTATCACGATATATGTACGCATCCTCTGACCGGAGACAGATGTATTATTATTTGTCTAAATATGTACATTAGGCATTATACCATTAGCTTGATGGCCTAATCAAGGTCTATACATTGACGAACTGGTGTGCATACAAGGACATATGAGTAATACGATCTCTCAAAGGGATCATGCATGTTCACTACTGAATCAGAAGACATGAGTTGACTCATGAGATATTGGGACCAATTAATTCCATGCATGATCGTTTTGCTTTTGAAGCATGACATAATTTCTAGGTATGATATATGCTTTTGGAAAGCATATGATCGATACAAACTCCCAATGATTGAATGGGAAACTTAATGATAAAACCCTAAAGAAGGCAGTTCAAATATGATCTAAAATTTTGGGTTTATTTTAGGTCCTCCAGTATGCTGGATGCATAGGTGTTAGGAATATTCGAAGGTGATGTCATTGTAGATGATTGTATAACCATGACACTTCCATTCCGAGGGAGTGATGGAAAATGTTTGGATTTTAATAACTCCTCTCATAAGATTAGTAATATGATCTTAATTCAAATGTTGGATATTGATCTGAATATGATTAATCTGTTATGACTTATGAGAAGATTAGATTTACGGTTTGATTTAATCAAACATCTTTGAGAAGTCACCTAGATTTGGATATGAGACAAGATCTCAATATCCAAGTTAATATGCATGGAATGCAAGGCTTCAAATTTCGTTTTCGACCACCATTTCAGTGAGTGACCGAAATGACATGTCGATCATTTCGACCAGTTTTTGAATAGGGGACCCAAATTTCGGTCGACATTGGCCATTTCGGTCGGATTTCGGTCACCCATCGAAATCAAAATTCGATCGAAATTCGATCGAATTTCGCCGAAATTTGATCCCATGATGGAATGTATAATTGCCCTATCGTTATCTTCAAGTATCCACGGAGAATGCACACTGTTCTTGAAAGAATTCAAGCATAATTCTATTGTTGACAATATATCCGAACATTAGAAAATTGATTATTAAATATGATTTAATTGTCATAAATAATGTGAATATGATTCATATTATTTGGACACACGAGAAGAGTCATTTAAGATAATTAAATAAGATTTTTTTATCAAAGATATGATTAATGTGGATATCACTATCCACACTAATCATAAATATTATTTATAATATCATAGAGAGATTTAGTTGTAAATAGTATTTACAAATAAAATTTTAATGTGAATTGGATTCATGTTATATAATTAATTGTAAATATTATTTACATTTTATATTGGGTGGTTGAATATGATTCGTAATTGTCAATAATATAATTGAAATTATTACAAAATAATTTGGAATTATTTTGGTAAAAATTTAAGCAATAATAGTTACTTGCACATGTGTAATAATTGATTTAATTGAACTTAAATTGTTAAATATTCTTCAACATATTTATTTTTTTAAATTAATTAATTGTTGTTGCAAATTTTATGCAATAAAATCATAGGCATTGATTCCAATTTGGAGTGCATCTCCACCATTCAATTTGTTATAAAAGAAAGGCTAGCTTTAGCTCTTTCTCTTACACAAGTTGAAAGCAACAAATCTCTCTCTTTTCTTCTCATACATGTCCAAGAGGCTCTCTCTCTCAACCCTAGTGGTCATCCACTTGGTTTTTAAGAGCATTGATGTCGTCGCACTGCTGTTGTGCTGCTGGATCGATTGCTCATGAATCTCCGCTTACTTCGGTGCTTCATGCTCGTGAGGAAGGTTACGAATTTCGTGAGATGAAATCAGGAGGTTCCATGCTCAGATCGTCAACTTAGATTGCGGGAAGCACACGTCTCACCCCGGCCCCACAAGTGCATCCTTCGTTGGATCGAACTTGAGACAGGAGGCCTCTTCATTTAGAGACACGCGATCACAAACACACTTCAAGAAGTAATCTTTTTACTCGTTTGTGATCTTGATGAAACGATATGAGAAATGTTTTCATATCTTGTGGTTTCATCTTTGTTAAATTTTTAAATTCCGTTGCCCCTTGCAACTAGTAAGACTAGTTATTCTTGATTGCATGTGATGCGATCTTCACACCTCCGTGATGCACTAAGACTTAAACCAGAACCTTCAGGAACAACCCGATGTCACTAGCTTCGTTGTTAGCAGTAACCAGCCAGGCAGCCCTTGCTAGGAGCCAACAACATCCAACCACTGCTAGGCTCCACTAACGACCAGCCACCATCAACAACGCTGCCATCAACAATAGCCTGTTGTCGAGCAACGAATAACAATACCAATTGCAAGGATCGATTGCTTCCTGTTGGTTGTGTTGTATAATGCCTTTATGCGTGACCCGACCCGTGGGATTTAGGGTGTTCTCGTGAGCGATTCCAACCCATCCCTCCCCTGTTCTCAGATTGATTGGGCATGTCAACCTTATTTTGCAGCAATAGTGGGTTGTTCTAACCCTCTACACTTGTTCTAGAGGCTTCTAGGTCACTCCCGTGATATATGATGGTATAGTGAAATGTTGTATACACGTACAAACCCTTTGAATTCTCAAATATGCCTTGAATGCAGCTTTGTTGCTTGTCTTTTTTTGTGTTATTTCTTTCTCCAATTATGTCAGATAACGAGGGCATCGAAGTGTTCTGCCTGAGGGAGATGCAGAATGTAGTTTGTTGGTAAAAGATGAATTCAGTTTCAGTTCATGATTTTTTAAGTCATAAGCCCGATTTTGTGCGGCTCGCGTTGTCACATTCATTGAATTCCAAAAGATTTTACATGAAACACAGAGGGGGGCATATAGCCTTACATTCTGATGATGACCGATATGGCCTTGGGAAAAGAAAAGTTAAGCTATGTACAACTATATATAAGTTTTTATCCTCATAAAAATGTACAATAATGTATAAGCTTTGACCCTCAGGCCTTGAAAAAGCGAAGTGTTCAAAGTGAATGGTTAAAAGCTTTCAACCACATCCATAATCATCCCAAATGACTGCCACTGTGTACTCCTGAATCTTGTTTTGTATCTTGATTCTAGATGATTGTTTCATCAAGTTTTTTCCGAGGGTGCATCTGTTGTGGAGAGTGCGAGGAATGAAAATGTTTTCAAGGGTCAGCACTTCTATGCGGAAAATGTGCTTGCCATTTCTGGAGATTGACGGAGATTTGACTCCGAATCTTATGATTTAACCGCTGTAACTCTTTTCTCGTTTTCATAAATGAAATTTTGAGGTGAACCCCAACTCGGGGTGTCACCCTCCTATCTATTAAAAAAAATCCGTTGTGGAGAGTGAGAAAATCTATCTGCAGTGTCTGCCCTCACAACAGTTATATCTTCAACAGCAGGAATTGTATCTTGTTTCTTTTGAGTTTCTCGAACTTGTACCACCTTCTCTTGCATGAAGATGGTCGTTTCATTGGAGATTTCGTCAGACCACACTCCGTCCTTCATTTTTATTTGCTTTAAGTACCGGAGGAGGGTTGGCCATCATTGGCTGTACTCCACTGGCTTTGACGTCTCTGATTGAGAGGATTGCACTTGTTGCTGCTATGACATAGCAGCTCGCATTTGCTGCTGCTGACAGTGGAGTAGCAGCCTTCTCCTGCTAATGCTGCAGCTGGGAAGGTGTCTTCAACTGTTGCTGAGCCAAGAAAGGGGTTTCCTTTTCCATCTTCAATTGAGCTCACAAGTTTGCAAGCAAGTATTATTATCACTAGGGTCTCTCTGCTGCAGTGCTAACTGATGTTTGCTATGAAATTCAAAACGTGCATCTTCAAGACAATAAATCCCTTCTTTCACCTCATCTGGGGCAATAAAATTTTCCTCCTGTCCAACAACCGAATTATCAAGCTACTTCTGTTGGTTAGAATGACAGTCGAGCCTTGTTGGAGCCGCTGTTTTATCCTTGGTTCTGGAGTATTAAAACTCCATCATGCTGTGCTTGTTTCACAATCAAAGCATTTTGTAGTTGCTGTCCAGCTGTCAAAACAGTCTTAATCTGCTTGTTATCAGCCTCTGTTGAGCATACATTGGATTTTGAAGCAGCTGTTGCTGCCACAGTTCATGTGCATTATGGAGGCTTAAAACAAGAAGTATGTGTTGAAGGAGCCAGAGCCCCAAGAGAAAGCATGAAAGAACATGTCTCGGAAAAAAAGGCAATACTTTGACCAGGGTCTCTCTCTCGAATGGAGACTGGAGACTCTCACGATTGACATAGCACAAGGTCATGCATAAGCCAACAATTAGGGCATGTTTGATAACCGGGTTGGGTTGGGGTAACCTCCTGTGAATAGTAGTTGTTTGGATGACTAAAAGGGTTGAATAGGGTTAGAATGATAAATGTGATGTGATGTCACATTGATTATGTGTTATACTAACTTTTTAATGATCATAATATATTTTTATGCTATATTTTTGTATTTAAACATGGTTAAAAGAGTATGATAACAAAGAAGTTGTAGGGTCCATACAAGTAATCCCAAGGGGTGGAGCTGGGGGTATGTGACTTCAAAAGAAACAATTACTGATATGTGGGATTTCCATGTTGTTGCCTATGCTCAACAATGAATGAGATGAGGATCTTGCAAACACGCCTTGATATTCACTTGACCAAGTAGGCTGGATAACCTCTTCATTTTTATCATTCTTGCATGTAGGTGATGTTTTACATCTATTATCCACTATGCATATGCATGTCTCAGAATGTATACCACAGAGAAATGTTTATGATTTGAGTACTAATGTCTAAACTTGATCTATTCGATGATTTTGTTAGGAATTAATTATTTACCAGTGTACATACGTATTTCTCTTATTGAGGATGCTTACAACCATGGTTTTAAAAAAACGCGCCTCGAGGCACAAAGGCGCTCGAGGCAAAACGGGACGGTGAAAAAACGCCCTGAGGCGACCGCCTCAGACCCCCTGCTGAGGCGTACACCTCAGATGCCTGAGGCGGTCGAGGCGAGGCGAGTCGTTGAGGCGGTGCAAGGCGCTAAGTGAGGCATGAGGGACTTTTCAAGTATTTTTTTAAAGAAAAAAATTATTCTTATTCGTATTTTCATATGTTTATAAAGGTCTTATTGTTGAGTATATATTTATACGAAATGAATGCTTAAATTTGACCTCTTTCATATTCATATGCTTAAATTTGACCTCTTTCATATTCATATTTACCATTAACATGCTTAAATTTCAGTGAACTCTTACTATTACATCCTTAAAAAAGTGTATACAAATTCGAATACTCATATGAGAAAAAAATTTGGGCCAGGGGTAAACCTGGGCCCCCCTAGCCCCCCTAAGCTTGCTGACCAGGAAACGAGACCCCCGTACCGGTAGGGTATGGTGGCACAGGGAGGACATCAGACCGTTCTTCATCTGGGTATAGTAGAACATATGGTTAGGATTCAAATCATATGATTCACATCAACAACTTGGATACCTATAATGATAACTACAACCAATCCCTTTTAGATAAAAATTTTAGCGGTAGTTATAATCAATGATTTCCTTTTGATTAGGTAGAAATTTAGTAGAAAGGTTTATAACATTGACACATCTTTTTTTCTTCTTCTTATCATCATAATATCATCATTTATTACATTGTTATATACTATATGTTTGTCAGATTATATTATTTCACCAATAAATATATTTATTATATATTTTATAATTAATTTTCTATACAAACTGAGGCTTACGCCTCGACCGCCTCGAGGCTACGCCTCGCCTCGCTTCCTGGGAAAACGCATCGTTTCGCCCTTCGTTTTTTCAAACCTTGCTTACAACCATCTCAATAGTATTGTAGCTCTTGTTATTCAAATTACTGATATCGCCTTCGTCATGGCTGGTACACAAGGACAGGGTTGCTCCTTTGTTGTGAAAGACTGTCGAGGTCGTGATCGTGATGAGTCCATGGTATGAAAAGCTAGCCTCGAGGCAGTCGAGGCGGTCCTTTTTAGCCTTTAGGCATACGCCTCTGTCCACTCTAATAAGGCGTGTGCCTAAGGAGGCTGAGGCGTAGCCTCGAGGCGTTCCGCCTTGAGGCAGTCGAGGCATTTTGCGAGGCGTTTTTGCTTTTTTAAGGTATTTTTTTATGATTTTAATGGTGTATTTCGTAGTTTAAGAAGCTTATAAATACATGCTTCTTTAAGATAATGATTATACGAGATAAATGCCAAAATCTGATGCTTCTTTCGTGCCCATAACTTCATATTTACTATCAATTGTGTCTAACTATTTCACAAACTCTTAGGGCCTGTTTGGTTGCTGGGTTGGATTGGGTTGGGTTGGGGTACACCGGTGTACCCCTCCTTCCAACCCTCTCAATCCTCCTCACAGTTTACTATTCACAGGGGTACAATTTACTATTCACAGGGGTACCCCAACCCAACCCAACCCAGTCCAACCCAGCAACCAAATAGGCCCTTAGGGTCTGTTTGGTTACTGGGATGGGGTGGGTTGGAGTGACCTGATGTGAATAGTAGCTGTTTGGGATGGTTATGAGGGTTGGAATAAGGAATGTGATGTGATGTCACTATGATTTGTGATGGAATTCCAACCCAAGAATAGAGAGGGATAAACTGGGTTACCCCTAGGGCTGGCTATTGAGTCATGACTCGATGAGCCTAGTTCGGGCTCGACTCGATAAGGGCTCGTGAGCCTGGCTTATTAGGCTATTGAGCTGAGCCCGAGCTAGAATTTTGTGCTCGACAGCTTAACGAGCCGAGCTCGAGCCGAGCCTCGCTCGGCTCGATAACTCAATAAGGGGCTAGATAAGGAATATATATATATACACATATATTATTTATATATTTATATATAATACAAACAAAATAAAATTAGCCCTTTGCAAATTTTCCTCCTCTAATTTTGACCCTCCCACGAGTCATGAGTTATGACCCAATTCTCAAATCCCATTCCCGCCCACGCATTAGAAAATTAGTGATTTTTTATAAGCAAATACAATTTTAAAATATATATTATAATTACGATTTTGTACACAACTTGGATAGTGGCTTACTGGTAAGGAAGACAGTCTTAGATAGAGCATGTCTCGAGTTCGAACCCGCACAAAACACTTTTCCACCAAAAAGTTCCCATTTTCCTTAACGAGCTCGACTTGGGCTCGAGCCTAGACCAGACTCGATAAGGAGCTCGGGCTCGATATATCGAGCCCGAGCCAGCTCGATAAGGGCTTGAGCTCATCGAGCCTTATCGAGCCCGAGCCAGCTCAATAAGAGCTCGAGCTCATCGAGCCCGAGCCCGAGCCCGAGCCAACTCAGCTAGGCTCGAACGAGCCCGAGCCCAGCTGGGCTTATCGAGCCCGAGCCCGAGCCAGGGGCTGGCTCGGCTCGTTGGGCTCGATAGCCAGCCCTAGTTACCCCGGGGTAACCCGGTTACCAAACAGACCCTTACTATTTCTCTTTTAATGAATGAATTCATAAATATCAAATGCAACAATGCTCGTAAACTTAATGAGCCTTGCAATATATCAAACAAAACAAAATAGATAGGGTTCACGATTTATCATGCTTCCATATATAATATGTTTGACATATAACAATATTTCAAAGGTTCTCTCGAAATGGATAGGATTCACAGTTTCTCGTGCGACCATATATTATATGTTAGCCACATAACATAAATTTCTTCGATGTATATTTAATCATACTTTTAATTACAACAATATTTCAAAGATAGATATGTATTGCTTAATTCTTTCACAAGATGTATAGACAATGAGTTCCTCTTTAATTGGTTGAAAATGTGTAGAAAGGGATATGTTGATGTTCTATCTTCTATTATGGCGTTCTTATCTCTATTATTTCATCATATTTTATAGTGTTATGTATTGGGCAAAGAACAAATAATTACATTGCCATATATATAATTATTGTTTTATGCATATTTTTCTTTATAAACCAAGGCTTACACCTCGACCGCCTCGAGGCTACGCCTCGTCTCGATTCCGAGGAAAACGCCTCGTTCTGCCTTTCAATTTTTCAAACCTTGGTGATGACCATCATAATGGTTCTAAACTACAATGCATGTTTTGTCAAATAAATGTTTATTATGAGGATATATGTTACAGGAACCATGGTCACCCAACTTTAGCCTATAATGTCACTAATCAAGCTCATCAATTATCAAAGCTATCCTCAACTAATCAAGCTCATCAATTATCAAAGCTATCCTCAACATACGTGACTTGGAGTTGTGAATGTATGATTTTTTGATAAAGTTGAAGCATATTATTGTCATTGGGTGTTCCACATATGCTTCTTGGCTTGGCAGTTTTGTTGTCGCCAGCTTGTCAGGTATATCATATGTTTGTATTGTTTGTGGTTCCACTGGTAGTTGTACAAACTGGCTTGTCGACTTTGAAGCATCCCATCATTCATGCATAGATAGTGAATAGTTTCGGGTCCTCAGACCAATTCCTATAGGCAGATCAATGGATTGCAGATGTTTGATGGTCTCTAATGATGAAGGAGGTTCACTTATCCCCTACCATGTCCATGCAATGTGTTCTTGCTCCAATTTTTTTGCTTATGTTATCTAATAGTAAGATTACTAAGGAACGTAATTGTTGGGACTACTTGCATGTTTGGTTTCAGGATGTATTGACGAACAAGATGCAACGTGGAGTAAATAAATAGGGTCCTATTAATTTTCGTCTGTTAATTAGAGTCCAATTTAATTTATGGTTAATTGAGTAGTCGTAATTTTATTTAAAATAAAGATATCGCATGTGATCTCAAATCAAATTAGTTAGTTGGTTAGAGTCAATTAAGATAAGTCAGAATTTGAATTTTGATTTTCTTTCTACTTTTATAATCCCACCCTCCTATATAAAGGGATGACAATCCTTTGTTTAAAACAGTTCAAGTTGAAATTAAATTGAAAATTATCTCGTTTCTCTCCCTATCTCTTCTCCCTCCATGCGATCTCCGCGCTTCGCTTCTCAAATCTCGTGCAACCGGCACACTTTCTCTTTTCCCTCCATCTGATTTCTTCCACCAAATAATATCTCCGCCATCAAAAATAATTTTTTTCCCACCGTTACGAATTCTGATGTGCATCAATTGATATCAGAGCATGGCTCACAGATCGTTCTCACGATTTGACTATCCATCCAGGCTTTCACACGAATATAAAACCAAAGGATCTCACTCAACGGGCCGTGCATGGCGTGTTGAGGTTAGGAAAACATTATTCGATATGCTCCAAGTGTATGCTGATATGAAAGCTTTGGCGAGAGAAATGTATGATCCGGGGAATGTTGAATCGTTGAAACTCCAACTAGAGAAGAATGCCACCAAAATCGCTACCAAGAAAGCTGTCGAGACACCACCTCCCGTCCTCGACGCTACTGTCTAGATTTCTAAAGAAGAAAACAAAACAAAAGGGTCGTTGGCGATGATCTGCTTGCTGTTCAGCACATCCCAGATCAGATGACGCTCTCGGCATCAACTCCACCACCCCCTCCGGCCGCTCCCGCACCTCTGGAACATTCCCAGGTACCCCCCACTTCAGCCCCACAGCCCCCGCTAGCTCCTGCGTCGTCCCCAACAACCCTTGCAATGACCCGACCAACCCCGCTGCAACCCCCGTCTGCCATCCAAACCGTCCCCCACCTCTCCCGCAACCCTTCTTTGCCACCTTGACACCCCTCACAACCCCACTAGTCGCCGCCCTCCCTACCTGATGTCGCCGCACCCTTCTTTCCACCCCCAGCGCGCTGCCGCACCTTCCACCTCGACCCCGCACCGTCGCCAGCTCCTCTTTCACCCCCTTCCCCACCACCCATGCCACCACCCTCCCCCTCCCGACTTGATGCCGTCACACCCTCCACCTCACTCCTACGCAACCGCAACCCCAGCTCGCCCCAACCCTGCTGTTGCCCCTCCACCATCGTTCGCTCTGCCCTTGGAGTCGAGTCCTCCGCCGCCGTCGTTGCCTCGGTAGGAAGCAAACCCTAACATGGGCTTTCATACGAGAGGGAGATGCCCTCCAATCGAAGGTTGAATCTCGTGATTCAAGGGATAGTGGATTGATATGGAGATTTTATAAAAAGGAGCCCCCATCCAAAGTTAATTATAAAAGGGTGAAACTTAGGGGGAATGAATGGGTACGAAAATTGCACTCTCGCCCCCTGGAGCGGAAATACTTCAAAAGAAGTGATGAAATAAAGAAGTTGGGGCTGCTACCTTATTCAATTCTTGTTGGTGGAAATGAGCAACTTATTATTCAAGAGAACCCTGGCCTCTCTTATATAGGGAGATACCTAATGGGTAAAGTACAGAGTAGTCCAGAGAACAATACGGAAATACTAAACAGTACATAACACATATAATAATAATACTCTCTACACTCCCCCTCAAGGTGGAGCATAGATGTCGATCATGCTCAGCTTGGAAGAACATCTCTGGAAGGGTCCTCTGAGCAACGACTTGGTAAGTATATCAGCAGTCTGATCCCCTGAGCTCACATGAGATGTAGAAATCAAGCCTCTCTGGATCAAGTCTCTAGTGTAGTGGCAGTCAACTTCAATATGCTTTGTTCTCTCATGGAACGCTGGATTGTTGGCAATAAACAATGCTGCCTGATTGTTACACAGAAGTTGCATAGGTCCAGGTACAGCTACATGTAGATCCTCTAGCACAGATCGAACCCACATTATTTCCGTGCTTGCTTGCGCCATGGCCCTATATTCAGATTCTGCACTGGACCTTGCCACAACGGTTTGCTTCTTGCTTTTCCAAGAGACCAAAGAGCTCCCAACAAAAACGTCAAATCTTGAGGTTGACTTTTTATCCTTAGGGCAACCTGCATAATCGACATCTGCACATGCCGAAATAGATAGATCTGTGCCCTTTCGGAATAGCAACCCTGAACCTGTAGAAGACTTTAGATACCTCAGTACCATGTATATGGCGTCCATATGAACTTGCCTTGGCTGCTCCATAAACTGACTCACCCGGCTTACTGCAAAGGTAATATCAGGTCGAGTTATTGTAATATAAAGGAGCTTACCCACCATTTCTCTATATCTCCTCTTGTCTACTTCCTCAGTGTCATCATCATACAGCTTCATGCTCGGATCCATGGGAATACTCGATGGTCTGCATCCAACCATGCCTGTTTCGGTCAAGAAATCTGTAATGTACTTTCTTTGGGTCATCACTAGACCCTGTGCATTCCTGGCAAATTCCAGCCCCAGAAAGTATCTTAGGGTTCCAAGGTCCTTCGTGACGAACTGACGGTCTAGGAACGCTTTTGCCCTCTCTATTCCCTGAACATCATCTCTTGTAGCCAGAATATCATCATAGACCATGATGACAACCGTGCCTGTAGAGGACTTCTGAATAAACAGTGAGTGGTCTGCATTCGATCTCTTGAACCTTGTCTTTCAATCAGATGAGAAAGTTTCTGGAACCACGCCTTTGGGCTCTATTTAAGGCCATAAATTGCCTTTTGAAGTCTACACACCTTATGGTTCTCCCCCTCAGCAGTAAACCCAGGTGGCTGCTGTATGTAGACTTCCTCCTGCAGATCTCCATACAAGAAAGCATTCTTGACATCAAGTTGAGATATAGTCCAGTCACGTACCACTGCAACTGATAGGAGTATGCGAAGTGTAGAATGACGAGCCACCGGAGAAAATGTATCCATATAGTCCACACCATATGTCTGTGTGAAGTCTCGAGCGACCAACCAAGCCTTGTAGCGATCTAGGTTGCCATCTGCGTGGTATTTAACTGTGAATACCCATTTACATCTAACAATGGTTGCATCAGGAGGAGCAGTAACCAAGGTCCATGTGCCACGAGACTGTGAGGCCCGCATCTCGTCTTCCACAGCCAATCACCAGACATCACTCTTCAAAGCTTCCTGATAGGTCCGTGGTATGTCCACGGATGACAAAGTTGCTGCAAATATATGGAAATCACCTGTGAGGCGATGAAAAGACACCTGAGAAGCAAAGGGATAAGAAACACACGTCCTCTTTTGCTTCCGAATAGCAATATGAATATCTAGGTCATCGTCCACTGAACTGGATGGTATAGTCTCCTCCTGCAGTAAAGAATCCTGCACATGTACCATATCTGACCCGTCAATAGTAATGTCATCATTCATCGACACATACCTGAGGCGTGCTGGATGTCAGATGTGTAGCCTGAGCAGGACCTGACCGACGCGTATAGAATTTTGGTAAAGGTGGAATAGGAGGTTGTGGAGGTCGTGGTGGCTGAGGTGGTGGTGGTGAAGATGATGTAGTAACTGGTGCAGGAGTAGACTCTGGTAAATCCCATGTAGGAGGTGGAGGAACATAGACATCATAATTCGTAGTGGATGGTACCAACCTCTCACCTGCAGGAGAGAAATACATAACAGACTCAAAGAATGTGACATCAACACTGACAAAGTATTTCTTATTTATAGGGTCATAACAACGATAGCCCTTCTGAGTCCGAGAGTAACCAACGAAGACACACTTGACAGCTCTAGGAGAGAGTTTGTCAAGTCCTGGAGTGAGAAGATGAACAAAGGCAACAGTACCGAAGACACGAGGAGTAAGTGAGAATAATTCCTTATCAGGAAAAAGGATTGACATAGGAATTTTCTCACTTAGGACAAAAGACGGCATACGATTGACTAGATAACAAGCTGTTAGAACAGCATCCCCCCAGAAAGATATAGGAGCACAACTCTGAATAAGAAGGGTTCGTGTAATGTCAAGAAGGTGACGGTGCTTTCTTTCTGCCACGCCATTCTGCTGAGATGTGTAAAGACAAGTAGTTTGATGAATAATACCCTTTGAGGAGAGAAACTGAGAGAGAGATCGTGTGCTGAATTCCAGAGCATTATCTGTATGAACATATTTGACTGTAGAAGAAAAAATATTCTGCAATTCATTAATCAAATTTTTAATCACATCTTCTGCTTCAGATTTATTCTTTAAAAGAAAGACCCAAGATGCACGAGAGAAATCATCCACTACAACCAGATAGAACCTGTGTCCCTGATGATCGGGAACACAACTTGGACCCCAAATATCAATATGCAACAACTCGAACGGGGAGCTACTGCTCTGACTCTGACGGCTAGGAAAGTTGGACCTATGATACTTTCCCAACTGACATGCATCACAACGAAAGGAAGAACTGGGAGAGATCTGGGGCAGAATATGTCGCATTTTCTAGAGCGGGATATGACCAAAGCGAAGATGCCAGATGTACGGAGATACCGGTCCGGCGGAATAAGAAGAGGCACACGCATAAGAATTCCGGACCAAGCGATACAAACCATTCTGCTCAGAGCCACAACCAATCACTCTGCTCGTTAGTATGTCCTGAAAAATAAGAGAAGAAGGGTCAAATATAGCACGGCAGTGCAAATCCTTCGTAATCTGACTAATGGACAACAGATTCATGGAGAACTGAGGAGCATGTAGAACATTCTGTAGACGCATAGAAGGAGATAGGAAGACCTCCCCCTGTCCAACAAGGGGGGAATGAGTACCATCTGCGCTCTGTACTGAATGGCCATGGGGAATGTCCCTGTAGGACTCAAGTCTCTCTCGATCTCGGCAGATCTGATGTGTAGCACCAGAATCTATAATCCAATCAGATATATCATGACAAGTGGTAAATGCAATAGCACTACCTGAGGTACTAGCGACATCCGAGGAACTAGCAGAGGCAGCAACATCAGAAGGTCCAATAGGAGAATCAGCAGTAGATTGTGGCATAATATCACGTAGACATGCCACAAGCTCCTCAAAACGGTTGTCTGCATTGGATGCTGACTGGGGCAACACATGCTCAGCTACACGCGCCGATGCTGGGAACCCATTCTTAGAGTAGTATGTATCCTCCGAGTGGCCTGTGCGGTGACAATACGAACAAGGGTGACGAAAGCGACCACCCCTACCACGTCCACGTCCACGTCCACGACCAGAAGACTGACCACCTCTCCCACGCGATACTGCCATCGCCGATGGGGGTGAAATAGATGAGTTGGAAGGCACTGATATGCGACTGAGCCTCCGGTAAACATCCTCCATTGGAGGAATAACTGCATCGGCCAAAATCTGAGAGCGGGCAGCCTCGTACTCAGGGTCTAGGACTGCAAGTAGAGCGCCACCATGGTGGCATTCCGAAACGTCTTCTGCTGCTCAGGGGTTGCTGTGAGTGGAATGGTGCTGTATAGCTTCTCAAACATCCCTCTCAGGGACGTGTACAAGGAGTGGAGTGGTCTGCCGTTCTGCTTCATTGTGAATATATCATGCTGAAGCTGTAACATCTTAGTCTCATTCCGCACTTGTGAATATGTTGCAGCCAGAATATCCCACATCGCCTTGGCGGTGGGCTGATGGAGGACATCATTGGCAATCTCCATCGACAGTGTGCGTGATAGCCAAACCTTGGCATACGAATCATCAGCCTCCCACGAGGCATAAATCCCCGTCTTCTCCGCTGGCTCATCCTCAGTAAGAATGTGCTTCTTACCATTTGACTTCATGAGACTCATGAACTGCATCGCCCATAGCTCGTAGTTCGAACCATCCATCTTCACTATTAGCGCGGGACCTTTGAACGCGCTTATGGAGGACATATCCACCTTGGATTCTGACATATCGCCGCTGGAGAAGAACTAGGGTTTGTAGACAGAGTGACAAATGTCTACAGAGACTGCATAGGATTTGAGTGCGTATGTAGACGTTACGCACCCAAACCCATAGATCCGGAGAATGAGCGGGCTACGATCAAGCCGACGGGAGACGTATCGGTAACGGCTAGAGTAGGAGCCGGTAGCCTAGTAGGGCACGTTTGAAGTGAAGGCGGAGGCGAGATCCCGAAGCGGGACTTGGGGGCCGGTCTAGGCCACGACGTTGAGGGGATTCCGGCGGTGGGGTGGGCCGGGCTAGGGTACGACGACGGTGGAGGGCCGGGCTAGGGCACGACGGCGGTGGGGTCCGTGCTAGGGCACGGAGGAGGGGGGGCGGTGGCGGCGGCGGGAGCCCTGCGAGAGGAGGGGGCGGCGAGAGGAGGGGGGGGGGCGGGTGGGATGAGCCCAGGGTTTAGGCTCTGATACCATGTTGGAGGAAATGAGCAACTTATTATTCAAGAGAACCCTGGCCTCTCTTATATAGGGAGAGACCTAATGGGTAAAGTACAGAGTAGTCCAGAGAACAATACAGAAATACTAAACAGTACATAACACATATAATAAAAATACTCTCTACAATTACGATTAGGACTGTGGAGTTCACCTATATAAGGATCCTATGGTCTAGTTCATTTCCCACATCTCCTCTCATCCTGAATTTGTGCCATTCATTTGCGATGGGTTCTCCAAAGGCTGAGACGCTCGATATGAAGATGCCCCATCATTTTTTGAGCACCACGTCAAATGTGCTAAATCCGCGTGGACGTCGGCATTTGCGCTATTTATGCTTTTCCATCGAGAAATTAACGGCTCCAACCACCGCACCAAGTATGCCTGGATTTCGCCACGTCAGTTCTTCCAAAATATGATTGAGAACACTGAATTAAAATCGCCAAGCTTCAAGCCGGAAGATCAAGCAATTCGTCGGGAGACGAATTTTTCAAGCGGGGGAGAGTTAATGCAGTGTGGAGCAAATAAATAGGGCCCTATTTCCGTTAATTAGAGTCCAATTTTAATTTACTGTTAATTGAGTCATTGCAATTTTATTTAAAATAAAGAGATCGCATGTGATCTCAATCAAATTATTAGTCGGTTAGATTCAATTAGGATAAGTTAGAATTTGAATTTTGATTTTCTTTCTATTTTTGTAATTCCAACCCTCCTATATAAAAGGGATAGTAGTCCTTTGTTTAAAACATTTCAAGTTGAAATTAAAATGAGAATTATCTCATCTCTCTCCTTTATCTCTTCCCCCTCCACGCGATCTCCGTGCTTCTCTTTTCGAATCTCGCACAGTCGACTCGCTTTCTCTTCTCTCTCCCTTTGATTTCTTCCACCAAATAATATTTCCACCATCAAAAATAATTTTTTTCGGGCCCTATTTCCGTTAATTAGAGTCCAATTTTAATTTACTGTTAATTGAGTCATTGCAATTTTATTTAAAATAAAGAGATCGCATGTGATCTCAATCAAATTATTAGTCGGTTAGATTCAATTAGGATAAGTTAGAATTTGAATTTTGATTTTCTTTCTATTTTTGTAATTCCAACCCTCCTATATAAAAGGGATAGTAGTCCTTTGTTTAAAACATTTCAAGTTGAAATTAAAATGAGAATTATCTCATCTCTCTCCTTTATCTCTTCCCCCTCCACGCTATCTCCGTGCTTCTCTTTTCGAATCTCGCACAGTCGACTCGCTTTCTCTTCTCTCTCCCTTTGATTTCTTCCACCAAATAATATTTCCACCATCAAAAATAATTTTTTTCCACCGTTGCGAATGTCAATTTGCATCACAAAGTGATTGAATAAGACCTTGAGCATCAGTCTTTATCATGTTGTGCTACCATCATTTGATGATGCATCTTTTGCTACTTCTCGGGTTCCCGCTTATATTTGGCACTTACCTTTTGTCATCTTCTTCTTAGGAAGCTTTGTTGGGTTCTTCCTCAACTGTTGCATTTGTCCTTTCTGTGCAAGTCACATGAGCGAAAAAGATTATCGCTTGTCCTGTGCTAGCTAATCTAATAGGAGTGTCTGTTCTGCCTTTGAGCTACTACATTTTGATATCCGAGATCCTGGTCGTGTTCCTTATCTTTTGGATCGCATATACTATACAGTGACTCGATAATTTTAGCAGAGTTAGTTGGTTTTTAAAATACATTTCAAGGTTGCGCAGCATCTTTATATATGTTTCTCTTGAAGTGAGTTATACAAATGAAGTTGTGGAAAGGGATTTTTTGAGAAAGGAGAGCACCAAAAATTGGTGCAAACCTCATTATATGGTATACATTAAGAAAGCAGTGAAAATACATATGCCATGAATCATGCATGGCTATTGCACAAAATTTTCAATGTATGTTCTCTTTTGTTGGCATAAAACCTCACTCTTTCTGGCTAGCCAAAGTGCCCTCGTAAAATCTATGAGATTCATCTGATCGGCGATCTCTACATGATTTAGAAACAACACCAAGGGACCCTTGAATTACACAAGTGGAGTCCACATAATCAATCATTGTGATTTACTGCACATCCTTTGTTAAATTACATAAAAGGAATGAATACTCCATATCCTTGAGGATGGCGCAGTACATAAGGCATGATTCGTCGATCTCATGAAATATTCTTGCTTTATGCGCTTTGATCATTATTCAAACCCTCCTCTGGAGCCACATGAAGACCTTCACTCTAAAAGGTGTCTCGGAGTCCCATGAAAATTTATACTCCCTTGTCAAGTCTCTTGAATAAAAAAATCAAAGGACTAAATAAAACCTGCATGCTTTCTTGACAAGGAAATCACCATCACATCATGTCCAATGCCCCTCAAAGGGCCGTCCACAATACTCAAAAGTCTTGTCACATTCAAGACCTACATCTTTTGTTCAAAAATCTATATCTATAGGCTGGAGTCTATACCCCATTTGACCATGCCTTAGCAACACATGTCTTGATTGGTCGATCGCCAAGGAAGAGAATCTTTGGAACAAATCACACAATGCTCTCTTCTCGTACCAATTATCCTTTCTAAATATCAGTGTTGCAATAGTCAACCGACTATCCCGACTAGTCGGTCCGACTATGCAGTGCGGGGGGGTCCCCGATTGAACAGACCTCGAGTCGGTCAATAGTCGGCCCGACCGAATAGTCGGCCGATTGGCCCGACTATTCGACCGACTGGAGTTTGACTTTGATATTTTTATTTTTTTTTATTTTCAATATTCAATTTTAATGGGTTATATTTTACCACGGTATCGCCACAAATGTCAAATTCTAATAATATATTATATTGATTGGTACTTTTATCTTGGAATCATGTTAACTAATGACCGTATGTGTATAAAAATATAAGAATATATGTATTATAAATAATTTTTATATTAAAAAAATACAAAATCGAATAATTCCGAATAGTCGCCCGAATATCGATTATTCTCTATTCAGTGACCCCTCCGACTAAATATCGAATACCGTCTTCTGCAACACTGCTAAATATAAAGTTATAAACTAGGACCCATCCCCTATTGTCAACCTTGGACAATTGGCAACATATGGAACAACACGTGTCCCTATGACGATGATCTATATGATCCCATCGATAAGTTCAAATTGAATGGGAACCATCGATTCCTTTTAGTATGAGGTAGAGCACATCATCTTTATATCCTCAAATTCTTAGCTTCAAGGTTTCAAGAAACATGAGGCAAATCGAGGCAATTCTCTGTCATTGAGGTGATGTGTACGTTTCGAGGCGGTCGAGGCGTAAGCCTTAGTTTATAAACACACATATAAACTACAATCAAACATAACTATATCGTTATAAAATTCTATTTTTAAAAAACACATATTGAACACATGTACACTATGTACTTTAACATATATTAACCATATATGTTATAAACTTGTTATTGAGAATCTTGAGATGCCCTGGAATATAATATTTATGGTAAGTTTGATGGTCCAATTTAAGTTTGATTTGTGATTTGTGACATACTATACGAGTCATATATGACTAAAATATAACAAAACAATACTTTGTTAAACATACATCATATATATACGAGTATATAACATGTTATATTGTCAATACTTAATATACTGCTTAAATTATTATAGATGATCAATGTTTAATGAACTCTAGTTCCATATCAATAAAGGTTTGAGGTGGCACCTCATAGGCACCAGTTTGAGGACACGCCTCAGGCATGTAGTGTATATGCCTTTCCTAGTCTGCATGAGGGTACAGCCTCATGGGATTTTCTTGAAAAAAGGCCTCGAGGCGCACACCTCGGTGCCTCAAGCTGCATTTTCAAATCCATACTCAACACTTCAAGCGTGTTTTCAAATCCATGCTCAACGCCCATTTCATTAGTAGGGTCTTGTTAATGTCCTTGAGCTACAACACCTGGGGGCTACCATCACCATGGGTTGTCGCAAAGGTCCAGTCCTTCATGGAGTTTTATAAAGAGCCCCACACCTCTTGTTTGATCAAGTCTTTCATGGCATATGCCTATACGGTAGGTGGATCGAAGCACATTCTCTATTCAATGTATTATGCAGTGTAAGTCACGTATTTAGTCTGCATAACTGCTTATTAGGTCCCATGCACATCATATTCAGTCCGCATTCTTGATAGAGTTGATATAACTTATAACATTCAATTATTTTTTATTAATAGTTTTTAGGGATTGTGCCCACTTAAATGGTTTGGTGGTAATGTAGTGTGCCTACCATCCAGAAGACCATGTTTCAAATCTCCCTTGCGGGGGTTGCATTAGGTAGTTGACATGCAGTGTAAAAATAGTCGAATCTTTCAACATGGATTTGATCAAGAATCCATGTAGCTGACCCTATTTATAGTGGGGGAAGGCTTTGCCGTGTTTTAGTTTTTATGGATTGTATCATTTAGATAAATGCTTCTATAAAAGCCATGTTTACAAAATTTTGTTATCAAAATTTATGCTAAATGTGCAAATTTACCTCAATTCTCACTATTGAATTTCGGAAAATCCTACTATGTTTTGAAAAATGGAAAATCGATAAATGTTTTACCTGTTTATTTTAAAATTAAAAACTGATACTCACCGCCATAAATCATAAAAGTTAAGCGGTGACATTTCTGAGTGAATCCACATACCACAATCGCTTTGTAATCTTTTCAAGTGAATATGCATTCTGCATTCTGACCTTTGAGCAGGATGGTCCTTCAATACTGTCTTATACCATGTAAAATCTAAGTTTTAATTTTTGGGGTTGTTGTGTTTATTTATTTATTTCTGTTTTCTACTGAAAGTATTGTAATAGCCATTCAAAAGTTGAAATTAAAATTCAAAGTAAAGGAACTCACTCATTACAACTTACGATACGTTTTAAGTTTAGAAGCTATTATTTATCCAATTACAAATACTAAAAGTTTGTCAATCTACCGTATGTTTTTGAAAATATAGTTATGTAAAGAAATATAATGTCAATTGGATAATAATGAAGAACACAAACCAAATCTACCAGAAAAACCTAACGGAAAGATCAAACACAATAATAATCAAATTTAGCCTCAAGAAATCTGCCAGATATTACGGAGAAAAGCAAAAAAGGAGCAAGAAAGAAGCAAGGGAATGCGGATAAAATAAGATGAATTACAGAAGAATCAAGATAGAAGGAAAAACACACCTCGCAAAGTTTCCGAGTGTCAATTCTGCTGTCAATAGTGGCATGCATCCCAAATCATACATATCTCCTAACATTGTGGAATATCTATGAAGATGCCCTCTTGTTTTGTTGTATTGCCAAAATGAATGCATGGCGATAGATTTGTCGTTGGCATTTGGGAATGAGGGCGCTGCATATCGATACTAGAAATGCTGGGGAAATGGCACATATCATCAATATGCCTCCATCTGAATCATTGCCTCTACATGCTAGCAAAGATGTCTATTTTTTCTTCTTGAAAAACTACTTGACAGTATAATCTGACGTGATTGTCTCCTTATATTCGTTGCTTTTTGTTTTTTGTT
This sequence comes from Ottelia alismoides, assembly GCA_037367405.1. Lineage (NCBI taxonomy): Eukaryota > Viridiplantae > Streptophyta > Magnoliopsida > Alismatales > Hydrocharitaceae > Ottelia > Ottelia alismoides. Next base: position 750,172 of record JAZKJV010000009.1, read on the forward strand.
GTGAAATACCATGGATTTTCTATGGATATCTTGTTCCGTTTCTTTCACCTAGTAGGACCTTTGCACACAGCCTAGATTTGCTATGCTTCCTTCCTGTTTGATTAAAAATTTTCTGTTAATTTCACCAGATATGAGTTCAAAACAGACCATGAGCAGTGGATAAATACAGTCAGGCCTAAGTTAGGTCCTGATATTTCAACCCGTGTTCTTGCAGCATTGGCCACTTCCCATGAGAAGAACAAGTGTTTATACAAGATTAGGACGGAGTTGCGAGCTGCCCTAAACAATCTCCTTAAGGTAATTCCTGCCATGTTTGTCACTATGTCCCTTCATCAATTATTTTGTATTTGGATTCGCTTCATTTGATGTGTTTTCTTGTAAATGTTTCTTATCAGGAGGAAGGAATTCTAGTAATCCCTACATCTGATTCTCCATTGAAACTAAATTCTAAAAAGAAACTTTCTTTCGAGTTCGAGGACCGGGCCTTTATGTTGTCAAGCATCACAGGGATGTCAGGATGTTGTGAGGTTTGCTTGGGGGAAATGCAATAATTCTGCACATTTCTCATTGTTATCTAGATTATGCACTCTATATGATAATCTAAATTCTCATTTGCACTAGATCTTTTTTATGAAAAACCGAAGGATCGTCCATAAAATTCATTAGATTTTTTTGGCACAATGCATTGACAGATCGCTGTGCCTCTTGGAGAGTACGACGGCTATCCCATTTCTGTCTCTCTTATTGCCGCACACGGGGCAGACAAGTTTCTTCTTGATACCGTTTTGGATATATACTCCTCTGTTCAGGAGCAAATTAGCATTGCTTCAAATTTGTTGCCTACACCGGATTGTAATGGAGATATGGATGCATCAGAACTCCTAAAGGAAAAGGTAGATAGTACGTTTTGTTCGTGCTATTATTAAACTTTTCTGTTTGTATTTCTTTCATGTGATGGTTCCTGCTTGTACTATTATTCAACATTTCTATTTATATCTCTTTCATCTGACACCCAATCATAGATTGAAGTATGAAACTATGTGCTGGATTTGCATCAATATTTATTTGATTATTGTGATCTAGTACTGTGTCATATAAGATTCACAAGATCTGTGTTCTAGATATGTAATTGTTCACATTACGTATCCTAATCTTTTCAAGAGTGAATGTAAAGGGCTGAAGGACTAAACTTATACGTCAAGCGTCGGGGAGTGTAGAGCCAAAGAGAGTTGAGAGCTACATTAGTTGGGGTATCCAAGAGACGTTCCCACCTATCATGCATGCATTGGTTACAAGTCAGTGAAGTCAGCTTAGATGCGACAGTGTGACACCAATGCTTTTTCTGTAGTCCCATTATTGCAGCTTCGATCACTTTTGGGTTGTAAAGCAAAGATTGTTAATTGGAATGCATAATCATGTTGACCCTTATAATGTGTGAAATGAAGATTGTTTACATGGGATGCATGAAGTTTTGCGGCATAAGTGATATGACCCAAAGTTCAGGCGGCATACAATGGTAACGTGACCCTGTGTAGTTGAAGGAACTTCACCTTCATCAGGGTCCATAGCATGGAACAAAATGACAAGAACATCCTTTTGAAAAAGAAACAGAAACATGCAAAAATCTTCCCATGGAACCCTCATATGATGTTGGCATCGCATTTTGTCACTTGATTTTGAAGCTCCACATCTGATTTTTGCATGTAACGGTTGCCTTTGATATACAAGAGAAAGCATGCCACCATTCAAAGCATCCCATCGCTCAATTTTATTATTCTGATCCAGGAATATGTATAGAAGTCATAAGAAAACTAGAAGAGTCTTGCAAGAGGTTGGAAAAAAACTTGGAAATGCTGGAAATGAACTTGTAAGAATGATATGGGCATCTTAGACTGAAAGTCAAGTATGACCTTAATTAGACCTTGGGGGAATGGATCATTTTGGCGGAACCCAAGTGTGAAAATGCTTGATGGTTGTTGCAGACAGGTTCTTGAAATCATTCAATTATTAATGTTCAGTGGCTTGTGTGGATTGTTTGGTAATCTCATTCAACTCTAATTGACACTGACAACTTTTCCTCGACTTTTTTCTGCATAAATATTGCCATGTAACACGGGAAAAGGCTTCTCTGTTGAAAACCACGAATCGAGAAGTGTGGTTTTCTGTTGGTTAGAATGTGCAGAACACTGGAACCCGTGATATATCTTGTCCCATAAACATGTCAGCATGAAGAGTGAAAAGATCTATTTATTTCGTTTCCAACAGTAATGATAATGTTATTACTATATTTTCTCTGCATTATCTGTTTATTAACACGATATAGAGGAAACTTGTCTTTTGTTGGTTACGATGTGAATACTTGCTACTGTGCCTTGATTCTATCTGATATTTTTTTTTTCAATCAACATTTTAATATAAGATTGAAATAATTTGTTTACTTTTGCTTTTACGGTAGTTATGATTTTAAATGTTTTAGGGTAATGCCGCATTTAAAGGGAGGCTATGGAACAAAGCTGTTACTTACTATTCAGAAGCTATTAAGTTGAATAATTTGAATGCTACATATTACTGCAACCGTGCAGCCGCTTACCTGGAATTGGGATGGTATATTTATCCCTTTACTTAAGTGATTTGATTTCTCGCCATCTTTCTCATACCTTTCACAATTGATCCTTTGCAGTTATCAACAAGCCGAAGAAGACTGCAATCAGGCTATTTCTATAGATAAAAAGGTGAACACGATTCTTTTCGGGTATCGAGTATTTCCTTATGTTTATTTCCTTGTTTCATTTAATCATCTTCTGCATCTGCATACAATGAACCATATTGCTGGTTAATTCACACAAATGCTACTTATGTTCTCTCAAGGAGCATAATGTGCACACGGTTGTCTCATGACCAAGGTTTTAAAAAATGGATTGGGTTTTGAACCGGTCAACAATTGGTTTGGTTTAACCATGTCTGACCATTGTTTCGAACTGGTCGGACTGATGATGACATCAACATTTATATCAATAGAAGAGTAAGTTATATACAACTGGTTTTCTGAATTGAGAATCACAAAGCCAGATATATAAAGTGTATATGCATATGTAGACAATTACCTTTATGCATCTTTCGAATGTAGTTTAGGGCTTTGCGGCTTTGCTTTTTTAATACCGCTTCATTTTGGATTTGACCACTTTATCTTTCTGGACTGGACCGATCATTCGTACCGGTTTCATTATATTATTATTTTCATTATTCCATCAGATGAATCAATCGGCCGGGGCTGGTTCACGATCCGACCGGTCGGTCCTGCACGGGTTTTAAAACCATGCACATGACATGCAATGATTTGATCCTTGGTGAGAGGCCAAGGAGCTTTTAGTCTATTTGGATCTCGATTGATACGTTTGTGAGCACTTTTCAGTTTTCATTTTCTTTGCTTTTCACAAAATGCTCTCATGTTGCATCTCCCCACCTTTAGCCAAACAAACAACAATCATATATTATGAGCTTCATGGATAAATTGAAGAGAAGGTAGGGTGGTTGCAGAGGGGGATAGGCTAAGTCTGTGTTGCAGAGATCTCTTTCGTCCAAGTCCGAATTATGTATCAAGTTAGATGTGAAGTTGGGTCTCTTTAAGATTTCATCAATATTTGTCCGTTTGTTTAATCCTATATTGATTAGGATTGGCTTGTGTGAGTTTGTGGGTCCATATATAGACCTCACTATACAATATACTTGAAAAGAATAATACAAGATTTGATACATTTAAACGCTTTGTTTTGTGAAGAAGATCATCCCGTCCATTACAAATCATGCTATTTCTTATGCTCTTCATATCATGTTGACTATGATAACTTTCTTCCGTTATATGTCTACATGGTATCGGGGGTGTACATCTTCGATGTGTACCCCCTTTTCATAAAAAAACGGAAAATCTACCTAGTATTGATTGGAAGATTCTAGGGGTTTTTCTTACGATCCATCAAAAGATCAAATGACAAGGTTTAACCGATTTGCATTTGATATTGGAAAGGACCTTGTTTCAGATTTTTCGTTAATAGAAGAAAGTTATGGGACAACAACAACAAAGCCTTTTCCCATATTAAGTAGGGTTGGCTACATGGGTTCTTTGCCTCCATTCAGATCTATCTTGGGTCATTCTCGGGATTAGATCTAAAAAACTAAGATCCCTTCGAATATTCTCATTCTATCACTTCTTGGACGACATCCCAAAACTCGCATCTCCTCATCGCTGCGTCCACTGTTGTAAAAGTCGGCCGACTAGGCCGATTAGTCGGCCCGACTAGTCCAGTAGGTGGGGTAGCCGACTCGACTAGGCCTAGTTGACCATTAGTCGGTCAACCCGACTAATCGGGCCGCCTACAAGGCCGACTTCTACATAGAGATTTTTAAATTTTTTATGTTTTCAATTTTTTAAAAAGCAAACTAATTCTAATATGCTTAATGCTATATTTAAAGATAATTACTTATTTTATTTCATTATGATAGTATAGAAAATGTACAAATCAAGTAAATATACAAGAATATGTGTATAAAAAATTGATTTATATATTTAAAATAAAATTCAAAACCGACTAATGGCTGACTAAATCCAATTAGTCGCCCGACTGCCGATTAATCCTTAATCAGTGACCCTGTCGATCGATTACCGACTACCGCTTTTTGCAACCTTGGCTGCGTCAGCTGACCTCCTTTGCAAATGGCCAAATCATCTCAAGCAATTTTTTCGCATCTTATCCTCGATCGGAGCTATACCAATTTTTTTGATTGCATCATTTCGAATCCCTCTTTACGTGTGAGTCTACACATCCACCTTAGTATTTTCATTTCTTCCGCTGCCATTCTCTGTATATGTTTATCATTCATTGGCCAACATTCAGATCCATAGAGCATAGCAGATCTCACTGTTGCTTTCTAGAACTTTCTTTGATTTTCAAAAGAATTTACTTAAAGTGGGAAAAAAGCTTTGTTGTTGTTAGAGAACAGTAGGGGCTCTTCTTTACTTCTGCCAACCTGCATTTATTCTATTAGTAACATCTCCATCAATTTTTCCATCACGTTATAAAATAGATCCCAAGTATTTAAAAGAATATCTCTTCTGAATGTTATCGTCACCAATCTCCACATCGATTCCTTCACCATTGCTTCCATCAAAATTGCACTCCATATATTTAGTCTTAATCTTACTTATACAAAATGCTTTAGTCTTCAATGCATCTCTCCAGATCTCAAGCTTCTCTTTTACTCCATCTCTAGTCTCATCAATAAACGCAATATTATCATCGAATAACATACACCAAGGTATCTCATCTTATATGTGACTTGTCAACTTGTCCATAATCAAAATAAAAAGGAATGGACTCAAAGTTGAATCTTGATGCAGGCCAATGTTGATGTCAAAATATTCCCAAACTATATCCTTACACAAAATGAAGCCCTACCCAGTGTTCAGAAAGGCGGCCCAGGCGGCCGCATATGCGTACTCGAGCCCCCTAATGCACCGACTATTCAATATGCGCTCAAATGCGCTCAAATGGCATATGCGGCCCGAGTATGCCGCATATGCGGCCGCATATGCGCCCGCCTTTGTATTAGCGACCCCTCGATTTTATTTCAAGTAAAATCCTATATAAACCACACCTCACGATCCTCCTCCTCCCCGACTTTTCTCCTCCAACTCGCAAACCCTCTCGCGATCCTCCGCCTCCCGATTGTTCTCCTCCAAGCCCTAGGCAATGCTCCTTCTCCTTTCTAAGGCGGCACGACTGCTCCTTCGCCTTCCTTGGGCGACGTAGCTGCTCCTTCTCCTTCCTTGGGTGACACGGCCTACTCCTCCGCCTTCTCTTGAGGTTTGAGTTTCTACTCCTCGCCTTCCATAGACGACGCGCGAGCCTGCACCTCTGCCTTCTCTCGAGAAAGCGCTCATCCTCCTTCCCTCGAGTCGCAACACCTTTATTAACCCTTGGCCAAGACATCTGCCTTCTTTAGGCAGTGTGTGCTCCTCCTCCTTCACTGAATCTCCGCCTCCAACAGCGACCAGGTACTTTCCGATTCTTTGCAACCGCCTTTTTCTTTGTTATTGAGTTTCAAATCTACTGCTTTCGTATAAAGTTGTATTATAGTTATCAAAATTTATTTTTTTAATGGGTTATACTTTTTGTTTCTAGCTAATAATTAGCAAGAGATGTGACGATATACTGACATGCTAGTTTTAATTTAAAAAATATTGATATGCTAGTGGTTTTTATGAGAATTTTCAACAAAAGGTACTATAGATTTTTTGAGACCTTTGGTTGAAATCAAATTGTACAAAGAATATTCACTACATATTACTTACATGTTATGTCTTTTGGAAACATAATATCTAGTATATGAGTTTATTATTATATTTTTAATTATTTTTATTAAAATAATAGAAACCGCATAATCTGCATATACTTCCGTATATACTTCCGCCTGCCCGCTTACTCGCTTCAGACCGCCTGACTGAACGAATACTGCATGGCCCGACCATACATTTCTTTTATGATGTTAATGTACTTGTCTCTTCTCCAAAACTCTCCACACTATCTCTCGTAGGACAGAATCATGAGCATTCTCCTGATCAATAAAAATAATATGGTGGTTCTTCCTTTTAGCTCTATAAATCTCCATTGTTCTCCTCAACAAGTGTCTGGCTTCAATTTGAGTGACCTGACATGAATCCGAATTGGTTTTCTTTTATTTTGGAAATTTACCTCAATATTCTTTCGATCACACGTTTCAAATTTTTATAGCGTGACTCATCAGCTTAATACCTCTGTAATTTGAGCAAATTTAAATGAAAAAATTTATGGGACAAGCAAGAAATTGCAATGATCGCTCATGAGTCTCACGACTGTCTTTGGTTATTGAAACGAGACATTGTCAAGGCGACATTTATCATTACATGAGTAATATACAAGTTCTTCTCACCATAATGTAAGTTGTTCCTTTGTATATCAAAATTTTATATATTTTATTTTCATGGTTTATATTTTTGATATTGTAGATCATCACGCTTAATGAAGATGTTTTATCTTGCTAAGTTATTTTTTTCTATTCTAATTATTTCAAATAATAATATTAATTTGTATCAACTTTTTATATAAATTTCATCTTGTCTTGCTTTAACATGCAATGGCAATTCTCTCTTTTTTAACATATATTTTAGTGTTCTTTATGTCTATCTGTTATTTTTATTTTCAGCTGTACGCTCTATGTAATTTACCCATAGGCTCCTCCCCTATATAAGAGAGCCTAGGGCTTACGGAATAAAGTATCTCGTTCATTTTTCCCAACATGGTATCAGAGCGACGGTCCTAGACCGGAGTTCTCGAAACCTTAACCCTATCCCTACCCCACCCGCCGGCCTCTCTCTCTCTCTCATCGACGCCGCCGGGGCACAACTGCGCCTTCCGCTGCGCGAGTGCGTTTCCGCACCAGCGCTCGTGCGTCTCCGCTGCACCAGCGCTCCTGTGCCTTTGTCGCGCGACTGCACCAGCACCGCAGGCGCCTCTGCGTCGCCACTGCGCATCCACGGCACCCCGCTTCCCGCGCTCGCGCCAGCGCCAGCGCCTCATCGGCAGCACTGCGCATCCTGCGCAATTGCGCCTAGCGCGACCGAGCGCCTGCCTGTGCGCGACTGAGCGCCTGTCTGTGCGCATCTCCAAGCCTGCGCTTGTGCGCCTAACGAAGCGAACATGGAAAAAGAATAAAGAACACAAAGAACGACAGGATTTTACGTGTAATCCTACTCCGTGAGGAGCGGGATGAAACCACGGGAGAAGCCATCAAAGGGGCGTGTTTTTCTATTGCTTTTCTCAATGAGTACAGGAGGTATGTGGCTCCTTATATAGCCTCTCCAGAGCCTCCAAGTCCCACCACTGGACGATGTGGGACTAAACACAGGAGGGGGTAAATGGATCTTCTCCAGGATCCATTTACCCTGCTACAACTCAATGACGCATATAACTAAGTACTCCAACACTCCCCCTCAAGCTGGAGCATGCAATGCTCAGCTTGGACAAACAGAAATAAACTCAACTCAACACTACAGGACATTACGGATAATATCAACCCAACGCGCACGTTGCTGTAGTCGAGGATGTTGCTTCTCATGCCGTGCAGGTGAGGAGGACTAACGGGTTGGAGTGTGAGTCTGCTGAATCTCCTCGTCGGAGAGCATGTGCTCTGAACTGCGCCTGTCAGAGTCACTGCAACTAGAAATGAGTCTCCTCGTCGGAGTACTCTGGCCCGCCACAACATGTGGACAACTGCTCCATCTCTGAAAAGGGCCGAACTGAATAAGGCCGTGGTTGTGCAATCCTCGTCGGAGTCCACGATCGCCGGAGAATGGAGTCTGAAAAGTCTCCTCGTCGGAGAACTGGGTCTCTCCCATCTGGCTTAGAGAATGGTGCACTGCTCCGGTGTACCTATGATACCACATGAAAATCCTTGCCAACATGGCATAGGAAATGGTCCTCTAGTCTGGAGTCCCTATGGCTCACATGAAAACTCTAGCCGAACAACAACAAGAATGATGGGGACCTCGAACTGATGATGGCAACATATGCTCATCTGAAAAATGACCACACACTCGTGCGTGTCTGAAACTGGACTCGGAATCAATCGTCGAGTCTGAACAACCGTAGAGTCTGGAATCTGAATGGTTTAAAAATCTACATGTGAATTTGGAGCATCATGACCTGTGAGTCTACTTATACTCCCCCTTTCTCCCATACTTGTCGGAAAACATGGATGTCGACCAAGTTGGGAGAAGACAACAATGATGGGGACAAAAAAATACTTAGCCGATCACAACTTTGTCGGCTTTTCAAAACATTCATCATTTTTTTTTGAAATTGCGTATGACTTTTCTTTGTACGCGACCTTTTTTTTTAAAAAAGCGGCGTACGGCTTTTTCAAATGTACGCGCCTTTTTTTTGAAAACATTCATTTTTTTATTTGAATCTCAGCCTAAATGTGGACCCAATCTCTCTCCCTTTTTTTTAAACCAGGCCCCCTCCCTTTTTTTATGCACGACACTGTGCACTCCCTCTTTTTTTTCAATGATCGGCCTGTCATTTTCATTTTTTTTAAACATACGGCCTTTCCAAAAAAACGGCCCACTTGGGCTTTTCAATAACAACCCCCTCTCCCTTTTTTTCTTTCTTTTTTTTATACTTCGGCGGGCCCTTCCCCTATTTAGGGTACCCGCTCGAACCCTTTCCAAAGAAAACGACCACGCGCCGCTAATGGAACCCTAGATCTGTAGTTCTAGGGTCTCCGCCTGATTTGCGCCGCTCAGAAGAGGAGATCGGCAATCCGCCTGCAGCATCACGCGCCAAGCTCCCTGGGGTGCGCGGAGGTCCTGCGCGGCACAGGAGCTTGCGCCGCCTCGCGCCTGGGGGGTTGAAGACCTCGGAGATGTGCCGCTTCGGGGGAAGCGGTGATGGGGAGGGGGATCTGGAGATGCGCCTGCTCTGGGGTGGGGAGGGGGATCTGGAGATGTCCTGCTTTGAGCTTGCGCCACCTCTGCTCTCTGCCTGGAGCGATCTGGAGGACTGCTGGATCTTCGCACGCGAGATGGATACATGCCTGTATATGTTGGTGCTGATGCGCGGCACGGGGCCGCAGCCTGATGCGCGGCGAGATGCGTCGCTTTGGAGCGGCTTTGACGAGAGTCTCCTGGGAGAGCTCCTGGAGAAGATTTGCGCCGGTTGCTGTTGCTGGAGATTGGACACGCGCCTGGAGATCTGCGGGAATCTGCCTGGTGCGCCAGTGTCTCTGACGAACAGATCTGAAATATCACGGCAAGAACAGATCTGGAAATATCACGGAAAGGATCCACCAATGAGCACGAACTGGAGCGAGGCTCGAGAGATTAGGGTTTTAAAACCTAATCTTCCAATAGATGCGGCCAGGAACCCTAAACTGACATGATCTTCAAAAATATCTGGCAACTCTATAACTTAACTCGCTCCATAAAATAATCTTCAAACAAAACATTACAATCGAATCTCGAACTAATGAAGAACATGAAATCCTCGAGAAACGAACCCGCTCTGATACCATGTTATAAAATATGAAGAATGCGGAAGCGAACATGGAAAAAGAATAAAGAACACAAAGAACAACGGGATTTTACGTGGAACCCTACTCCGTGAGGAGCGGGATGAAACCACGGGAGAAGCCCTCAAAGGGGCGTGTTTTTCTATTGCTTTTCTCAATGAGTACAGGAGGTCTGGGGCTCCTTATATAGTGATGCAAACGCAATTCGGCGTCGGCGATAAAATTTGTGATATTTGGATGGTGGGATTTCGGTGGAGAAAATAGAGGGGTTGAGAAGAAGAACACGCCTGTTGCGCGAGGTTGAAGGAGAAAGAACGCGTAGACCGCGAAGAGAGAGAGAGAGATAAAGGGAGAGAATAAATCTCAATTCGATAACATACTGAACTGCCTTAAAACAATGGACCACCATCTCTTTATATAGGAGGGAGGGGGATTACAAAAATAGAAACAAATTCAAATCGACAACTAATTGATCCTAATTAGACTCTAACTAATTAACCGACCAAATTTTAAAATTCAAATCGACCATTAATTGAGATCACAGGCGATCCCATTTATTTTAATTAAAAAATTCGACAACTTAAATAAACGTAAATAAAATTGACGGCTACAATTTAAATAAATAGACGGCCCTATAATTCGAGTCCACGCTGCATCAACTCTCCTCCGCTTTAAAAAATTCGTCTCCCGACGAATTGCTTGATCTTCGCATACTTGTTGGAGACTCGATCTTGAAATAGCCGCCTCAAATTCCCCCAATTAGATCTTTTTCAATGTTACGTTTGTAGTTTTTTTCAATTGGAGGGTACGACTGCAATGAGTGATATATGCGTGAAAATGTAGAAAAATGAGCAATTTAATGGATGCATGAAGGTGTAATTCACTTAAAAACTCATAAGTTAACCTTTCCACTTGGCATGGAGGGTAAAATATCATTGGAGTAGGGGTTCCCTTGACATTTTTCCAAAATATCCCTTTACTCCTATAGTCAGGGGACCCGATGGAGTAAGAACCCACAAATTTTATTAGGGTTCGACCTTTCCTCCTTTGCCAGGGACGGCGGTGGATGTTAGATGGGGGCAAGGGTCGACGGTGCCAGTGGGGAAGCCAGTGCGAATGGTGGCGGTGCGCGAGGCACACGTGGGAGCGACGCTGGGCGATAGGGGAATCGGGATGGGGTTGGCGGAGGCGAGGGCTGGGAGTTTGGTGGTGGAGCACGGATGGGAAGGGTAGGGTTGAAGGCGGCGTCGGGGAGGCGAAGTGGCGGATCTGGAAGGGGGGTTTTGGAGGGCGGTGGCGCTGGGCTTTGGGGGGTGAGAGGAGTTGTTGGAGTCGCGGCGAGGGTGAGAGGGTACGGTGGCGGCGAGGAAGGGCGGAGTTGGGGAACGTAGGAGGTTGTTGTAGCGGGTGGAGGTGCCAAGGTTGCCGATGGAGCGGGGGTGGGGGCTGGGGCTGACTGTGGTGCGGCAGGGGCGTCGTTGGGGTTTGGGGAATGGGCCGATGGAGGTGCGGGGGCGGGGAAAGCGGCCGCGAGGGCTGGGAACTGTACCTCAACGGATGCCGGGGCGGAGGCGTCCAGCGAGGGAACCGCGGGCGGTGCCGGGGTCGAGTTCGGAGGGGTTTTCAAGTCCGAAATCACCGGGGCAGCAAACAGATCGGCACTTCTTTCTTCCGGGATGATCTGGACAGCAACCGAATCTTCCTCCACAGCGGGGTTTTCTTCGTCAAAACTCGTGACAATGGCTTCGAGGGCTGGAGGCTTTGATTCGGCGGCGCGTAGGGCCTCGAAGTCAACCATGAGAGCTCGAAACTCGCGAAACTGGGAGTGGAACGTGATTTGTAAATCACGTAGCATCCTCATCGTCTCCTTGTTGTAGGCGTCGTCGGCTCGCCGTTTTCGTTCGGACGAACGATAGTCCCTTGAAGCATGCCGGTGCGAATGTCGGAGCGGATCGTCAGATCGTGAGGGTGATCTGTGGGCCATGCTCTGATACCAATTGATGCAAACGCAATTCGGCATCGGCGATAAAATTTGTGATATTTGAATGGTGGGCTTTCGGTGGAGAAAATAGAGGGGTTGAGAAGAAGAACACGCCTGTTGCGCGAGGTTGAAGGAGAAAGAACACGTAGACCGCGAAGAGAGAGAGAGATAAAGGGAGAGAATAAATCTCAATTTGATAACATACTGAACTGCCTTAAAACAATGGACCACCACCCCTTTATATAGGAGGGAGGGGGATTACAAAAATAGAAACAAATTCAAATCGACAACTAATTGATCCTAATTAGACTCTAACTAATTAACCGATCAAATTTTGAAATTCAAATCGACCATTAATTGAGATCACAGGCGATCCCATTTATTTTAATTAAAAAATTCGACAACTTAAATAAACGTAAATAAAATTGACGGCTACAATTTAAATAAATAGACGGCCCTATAATTCGAGTCCATGCTGCATCATATAGCCTCTCCAGAGCCTCCAAGTCCCACCACTGGACGATGTGGGACTAAACACAAGAGGGGGTAAATGGATCTTCTCCAGGATCCATTTACCCTGCTACAACTCAGTGACACATATAACCAAGTACTCCAACAATAATGTGTTCAGTCTTTTCATTTATGATATTATATCTTTTTGATAGGCTCATATAATTATATTGTATTTATTCATTTCTTCATCATAGAAAAAAGAGTATATTTAGATTGTAAAAGACACATAATAATTGTAAAAATTATGTATGTTTATCCATTGATTTGTATTATTTTGATATTTTCTTTGATTTTATAGTTTTCAACTTATCTTATTAATATACTTTCAAAATTAAATTATACAATAAAATATTTATATTACATTGTTATTCATATAATATTATTTATATAAGCTCTAAAACATCAATTAACATTTCAAATTCGAAATATAATGAATAGAATTTGAATATTCGAAAATCAAAATGAATTGAATCTGAATTTAACTTGGTAAATTCGTTTGAAATTTGATTCGAGTTCGGATTCAAAACATTTATAATGAATTGAATCATAATCCTGAAGAATTCGAAAGTACTCGATTCGATTAGCACCTCTATATATCTATTCAATACCGTCCGTAACTATGGCACGAGAAGCTTTTCTATTGCTTGCTATTAGTGTAATTAGTCTTCTTTTCGCCTTCCTTGTTTACCTCCACTGCACTTTGAATATATGGTTGCATGTACATATATTTGTTATTGATCGATACCTCCTAATACTTAAAGAAAAAGTGTTGCTGGAACCTGGAACCAGCTATTTTGATGCATTGGCCTTTCAGCTCTCTTACGCAAACCGAACATGTTCAATTTTGTTACGTGGTGATTTTTTTAAAAAATAATATCCAATTTTCTGCGGTGAGAATTTGCAGAATGTTAAAGCATACTTGAGAAGAGGGACTGCTAGGGAGACGCTTCTATTATACAAAGAGGCTGTCCAAGGTAAGCTACATTTCAGCATGTTTATAAGCGAGTCGTTTAGTGTATTCACCGTATCACAATGTTTGCGTCAATGTCGGCATTCATTTGCAAGTTTCTACTATGAGTTAAATCTTAAACCGAAGTGTAGCTATTAGACTTGCTTTGTCCGGTCTTACCTGATTTCATTTGCTGGTCTGGAGTGTCTATTGACAACCCTTTGAGCGGGGTGGAAATGAAACTGGTCCTGATTTGTCGAGTGACTTTATACCGAAATTCAACTTTCAGGCATGGTCTGAAATTTCAGCGAAATTTGATCGGATTTCAGTCGAATATCGAAATCCAGTCGAAATCGATATTCGACCGAAATGGCCGAATTGACCGAAATATGGGGCGTCTAGTACAAAAAAATGACCGAAATTTTGGTCGAAATTTGACCGAAATTCGACCGAAATTCCATTTCGGTCTTTCAGGAATGTAGCCGCATGAACAGCATATGTGGCTGTACATGCCTATGTGGTAGGCGGACCGAATCACATTTTCTATGCTATGCATGCGCGGTCTATGCTGTATATTTGGTCCAATCCAGTCCGCATTCTAGATAGAGTTGATGTATAACTTAAACTTTCACATTTACTTGTTGCAAGAACTTATTTGTTTTTATTAGTAGTAATGTGTTCCTTGTATTAAGGGGATTGCTGACATATCCATCATGTTTAGACAGGTCTATTTTTAATAAATATTTATGTTTGAGGTTGGGGAGCTTGTACAAGGTACGCGTAACTTTACATGCACCGGTGTCATAAATGTTTATTTTTTTAAACGAAACCTTAAGGGATTTACTTAGAATTATCACTAGAATGCATGTTTCAAATTTCGTGTAAAACTGACATTCCTAACATGTCCGTCTGGAAGGGCTAAGTTTCAGTAATTCTGAGACCGTTAAGATTTCAGTCTTGATGGATGGGTTAAAAGTCTCGAATTAAATTGAATTTTTAATGACAACATGGTGATATATGGTGATCTAAATCCCACATTTTGATTTTGGTGTTTGGTATTGAATCGAACTTACCATATCATGTAAAGCTTTCATTAACTTCTCTCCACTTTGAACTGCAGATTTCAGACATGCGCTGGTTCTCGAACCACAGAACAAGGCCGCCATAGCCGCCGAGAAGAGATTGATGAAACGGATGAGATGATTCTGCGACCACTTGATCGCTCGTCTCACCGTGACATTGAGTTTTTCTGGAAGCAATTTCTTGTTCACGCGAACCTGCAGATGGAAGTGCTAGGTGTGCAAGCGGTGGGAGAATAATAATGTGATCGTCGAACTAGTATCAGGCTATCAGCTATTATGTGCGATTACTTCCACTTACTGCTGGTCTATAGTTTGGGATTTGTACAGGTAAGTTCTGTGCTGAAGAATATCGTCGACAACGCTTCACTTATGCTCCGGATTCCTGTTGGTCGGAAGCAAACACTACGTTGGCAGCCGCATCTGTTCTAACAGTCCCTCGCCTGATCATCTCATACGGTATTCGAGCCATATGTTACACAGGTCTGCAGTTTGGATATCTCAAAAGACAGGACTCCGGTGCGATTCCAATCTATTGGTATGTTAACCTTGTATTAGCATAGCCATTTTTGACGTGTTCTATATCGTTTTGCCCTTCGTCGGATTGTCGCCGGTGACTAGAATGTGGTATCCTAATGGAGAGTTTCATTTTTGTATCGATTTAAAGAGATGGGTTACAGTCTATGTATTTTTGCGTGTATTCATACGATGAACGCGGATTTTTTATGTTTTACGCTATATAATCGGAGAGGATTATTAAGGTTGGAGATCTTCGACGATAACGCATATTAAAAAGCGTCTAATGCCCCTGATTTTTTTGCCAAAAATTCCAGTTTTTGCTGAAGAAATCTAATAGGAAGATTTCATTTGGATCTCATAAAAAAACGAGCGACCTTTATACACAAGTTTTTTTATTGTACATAATTGCATTTATATACTTTGAATGCTCTTTTTTTCTTCATATATGTAAATAATTTTAAAATAAATGGGACTTTTTTATGATGTGATTACCTTTGTAGATTTTTAATGGTAATTGCATTTTAAAGAACAAATACCAGTAATTATGTTATCTTCTTAGACTTAATTACCGTACTGGTCTAATTAAAAGATGGCACATGTTTAATAACTCGCTATTTGTTGTACCAAGGGTTTCTCTAAAAAAACATATTTTTTCTTTTGCATAAAATTTGGGAGGAAATCTGGTGTTACAAATCTAGGTTTTATGGCATTGAAATTGGGTGTATGGTTCACGACCTTTTATGTAATTTACTCTAATAACTGAAGATAGAAGATAGCATAAACATAAAGATACAATACGTATATACTTTAAAACTATTTCCGCATTAATTATTTCCCACCATGAAAGAACTTAATATATGATTTTGAATCAGTGGTATTTATTTTTAGGGTTTTTTTTATCAAATGTGCTCCTTTGAGATGCTTTAATATTAGTTAGCCCCTCTGTTTTTTGGAAATATCAGTTGTGCTCTTGATTTTTTGTCGTTCTATCGCTTGTGCTACTCGGGTTAGTTGCCATCATATCCAACGCTAACGAACGTTAACTTTAGGGATAAAAGTGAATACATTAGAAAAAAGGGGTTGAAAGGGTCTTTCTTGACCTTCACCTCCTCCTTTCCTTCCTCCTCCTTGGGCTGACTTCCTCCTCTCTCCCCTCGCTCCTCCTCAGGTCGACCTCCTCCAACCCCTCCTCTCCCTCCCTAAATCGACCTCCTCCCCTCCTCTACCCCTACCCAGGTCGACTTACTCTTTCATTCACAACCTCCCCGCTCCTCTGCCCTTCTACGCTACCCCAGACTCCCCCTTCTTCGCCTCCTCTCTACACCTAGCTTCCCCCTTCATTCGCTTAGACCCATCACATGTATACTAGGTTCAGGCAGCAGAAGAATCACTCCTCTGTTGTCACCCGTATTGCCTTCCTCATTGCTGTCATCGTGATCCCCTTCCCCCAGTGCCCCCTCGCTGGCACGTACCTGATCTGTGCCTAGTGTTGGTCGCTCCTGACAGCGATAGTGAGGGGGATGTTGTCGATAGGGGTGTAAAAGAGTCGAACCTGAGCGAACCAACCCAGGCTCGGTTCGGCTTGTTTAGCATACTTTCAGGCTCGAGTTCGGTTCGGCTCGATAAAGTGAAAATTGTAATCAGGTTCGGCTTGGCTCGGGTAAGGTTTGTAAAGGTTCGGTTCGACTTGTTAAAGATTCGTTCAAGAATAAATGATATGCATGTGTTTCTGTTCAAAGGGAAAAACCACATTTGCAGGAGAGTGTTTTGTGGGGTTTCGGGAATAGGGAATATGGATTTAGGGAGTGGATGACTGGATGGGTTTGGAAAAATAAGTGAATGCCCTTATGTTAATATAGAATGTATCTTTTCCTTGTATATATACAATATATATGCATATATACTTTTATATATGTATGTGTGTATAATCGAACTTTTAACGAACCGAACCTGAGCGAACCTATGTTTTTGAGGTTCGGTTCGTTTATTTAATCGAACCCAAACTCGTGATCAGGTTGGGTTCGTTTATTTCGAAACGAATCTGAATCGAACTTTTAGCGAGCCGAATCTGAGCGAATGTCGAACCTGAGAAATTTCTGACAGCCCTAGTTGTTGATCAGGTGACTTTCGGCGAGGCAGATGACATTGAACCAATGTGTAGAGGAGGTCGACCTTTGTGGTGTACGCCTCCCCGTAGCGGCAGAAGCGAGAAACCTTGTCGTCGGAGGCCCACACGTAGAGGGCGTCGAGGTCGGAAGGGTTGAAGGGGCGTTGGTGGGGGCTTTTCTTCCAGATATGCCGCTCTTAACTACACTATGGTTTGATTTTTATCATTGTTAAGTTCAACTAATTGACGGTCAAAGTAACGAAGGGGTACATGTGATAGAACGACAAGAAGTTGAGGGTACAACTCATTTTCTAAAAAAATGTGGAGTATAACTTATATTGCAATATCTCGGAGGGGCACAACTGATAAAACCTTTATTTTTAGGTAAGAACGCATGTCAAACATCATATCTTGAGGAGTGGCCTTTTTTCGAGGTTGATTAGTAACAGGTATGTGAACAATTAAATAATTTCCACCATAAATGCCAATGCATGTGATTTTCTTATGAGTGATTCAATAAGAAAGACGCACATTTGCATGTTAGATGTGCGGGTATTTTATCCCTGGAATATTCTGTATAATCCAAATTTGAGATTTTTTAGTCGTGCCTCTTTAAATATTCCACCTCTGTGAATATTGCATGTTCCATGTTATTCCTCTTCCGCATTACGTGCGGTAAGTACAATATATTGCATAAATGCAATAAAATCTGAGATGAGATAATAATAAATATTTGGATTTTTCTATACTTGTCCCCAGTTTCTTGGGCGATTAATAGTTGCGCTCCTCAATTCGCGTCGATTGTCCCTCCCAAACGTTTTTTTATCTCGTGGGCGCAAGTGTAATTTGTAAAAAAAGAGGGTAAAAGTGTAAATTTCCGAGACTCCCGACCTTGTTCCTTTATACCTCCCTTTGACTTTCTTTTCAAGCGTCACGGAGCCGCCCCGACCACCATTAGGGCTCGTTTGGTTGCAGGGTTGGACAGGGTTGGCTTGGTCCAACCCGGGTTGGCCCTCCAACCAAACAGGATTCTCCTCCTCACAGTTTACTATTCACATGGGTACCTCTGCCCGACCCAACCCTATCCAACCCTACAACCAAACGAGCCCTTAGAGTTCGTTTGGTTGCAGGGTTGGGTTGGGCTGGGTGAATAGTAAACTGTGAGGAGGGGATACCCCCGTGAATAGTACCCAACCCAATCCAACCCTGCCCAACCCTGCAACCAAACGAACCGGGCTTGTTTGGTTATCAGGGTATATGGGATATCTTGGCATACTCCTAGCTCCAATCATGCATTCTTGGGTTGGGAATATTTGTATCGGTCTTACGAGTTACGATTTCTTTGATATAATAGTTTTTAATCATTTTCAAATACACTTATTAACATAAAAAATAGATCGTTATCATTAAAAAAAAGTTAATATAACACGTAATCAATGTGAAATTACATCACAATTGTTATTACAGTCCTCTCAACCCTCCAATAGCTACTATTGACAGGACGATATCCAACTTAGCTCAACCTAGTAACCAAACATGTCCCTAACGTTGAGAAGCTACCCCGATCACCTCCTTTGCTTCAACATTGGACTCGTTTCTTGTGTACCATCGTCCTCGGACTTTATCGCTTGCATATTGAGGCGGCATGTGTGGTTGAAGCTCCTACCAGCTTGTGAAGCCGTCATATTGGGATTTTATCGCTTGCATATTGGGATTTGAACCTGAGCCCATTAAAGTGGAGGCACACTGCTCTGCCACCAGACCACTCTTTGGGTTCCCCTTTTGCTAGGGTTGCATTTTAAGAGTTAATAAGAATGCAAGATTGGAGAAGATTTTAGGAGTTATATTGTAAGAAACCCCCAAATATTTTGTTCTACAGATCTTTGAGACAAATGTATTTCAAACTATAGGTTATCGTTAAGATTAAATAGCAAATGCCTCAGATTTGAGCGAAATTTGGAAGATACGTGGAACATTAATCCAAGATATAATGAGGTTGGATTTTAGGAAAGTGAAATCGCAAAAAGAAAAAGAAAAGGAATTACAACACCTCTGTTGTAATTCCCATTATCGAGCAACTTCATCCATTTGACGGAGGGAAGGGGGAGCACCGACGGTGAAATTATTTGGTTAAAAGTCGGGATTTGTTAAGGAAAGGGAGCCTACTTCATGAAGTAGGTAATACCTATTTCATGCTCATTTTTGTTAATCTTTTATTTTTTATTGAAAAATGCTACCATAGATTTTTCATAAATATATATCCCTTTAATATGTCATTCAAATTTCGTCATAAACAGAGACTCATATGCTCTCTATCCAAAATATGTCGATTGCAACAATCTAAAACCGTTAAAATTACATGTTCTAGATGTAAGGCATAAGAGTTATTTCTGACGAAATTTGATTGACATATTAGAGGGATAAAGTTATGAAAATCTATGATATTATTTTTCAAAAAATAAAAAAATAAACAAAAAATGGACATGAAGTAGATAAAGTTACCTAAAGTAACTCATTCCTCTTGTTTTTATACTCGAATATTTTTCAACATCAGTTTGTTTCTAGCTAATTGAAAAATATTCGAGTACAATTTTGTCGGTGGAAAATTTCCAATAGATCCCGGAATATGGGCAATAAGTTTTTACACCTTAAATGGCTCGAAACAATGCAACTGTGGTTTGTGTATTATCGACAGGTTTACTCAAAATACATATCCATATTTCAGATGTTTTAATTCTAAAATATCGTATTAGAGAAGCATGAACATATGGATCATCACAGATAATAATATTTGTCAGTAAACTTCATGTCGAATTCATACAAAAAATTTGTCAAGGTAGACTATGATTCATCTAAAAACTTCGCATCCTTCCTCTCCGATCTGATCTGATCTTCCTCCTTTTTCGCGCGATTTCGACTCGAAGTTCTCTAATCGGGCTCGATGCGTGGACGGATACTAATCCGATGCACTCCTCAGCGACGACGAACCGACGCAGGCGACTACATCAGGTGTTGTTCAGCATATCCGGCTCCTGTTCTATGGCCTGGTCGTCGTGTTCGTGGTCGAGGTTATTGCCCATATCCTTCGTCTTATGAAGCAGGAACGACCCCGATACGATCGTGATGAACCCGCATAGCTCGGTCACGATCTGCGACGCGTTCTGCGAGTCCCAATCCTGTCCATCCAGAGAGTACAATCGTGAGGATGCATAACAGGATTCACTGATCTGGTCAACAGCACAACATGAGCTGAGTAAATGATCCTGATCGTTCGATCACAGCAGATTCTGCAGCAGTGTTTGGAACTGTTGGATCAAGATCGAGCGGTTCACATGAATTCACACGGTACGGGCCCACAAAAAAGTGTGAATTCATACAAATCCAGACACTGCTGCAGAATCTGTTGTGATCCACTCTGCAACAGACGATCCACGCTATCGATCTCATTACCTTGAACATGATCATGCTCGCGAATATGGTGAGAGTAGTGAACATGACGAAATAAACCGGAGATACCACAGCAGTGTTGAAGGTATCCAGAGCCTGAAATCAAGAGAAAACTACGCAAATTATACGCGAATTCTGCGAAAATTATACGAAGATCCATCATAGTTCACGAGAATATTTGATCTAAATTACCTTGTTCAGGTAATTTAACTGGAGCAGTACACATGTGACTGCAACGACCGTGAAGAACCAGGTCTGCGCGTAAACGAACTGGTTCGTCCCTAAGAATGTCAACTTCAACGCGATCGCGATCGCCTTGACACTCATAACCTGCATTCAGAAAAACCGCATCCCTGATTTTGACATCCGTATTCATATCCATTTAAAAACTTCACATACTGCAGAGTTCTTCTGTGAATCCGTGGCTCGATCTTGTTCGAGGGGTTCATACGAATTCCTTATTTTTGTGGATCCTGATCATGAGAATTCGTGTAAACCGCTCGATCAAAGATTGAACGGCTAATGGAGAGGATCTGCTCTCAAGAAGAAGACACAATATAACACTTACAGTGATGGAGCCCATCAAAGAGCAGATACTGATGTATACCACCATATGCGTTTGCCCGTAGTGCGGGACGAACCGGATGATGAGGACGAGGACGAGGATGAAGATCGCGCACGAGTAGGCGATGAATCCTGCACGAAGTCAAGATGGATTGAGCTAGTAGCTAGAATTCAAGGGAATTGGAATGTGGCGGCCGTCGAGCATGGTCACCTGGCTCCGTGGCGAGTTCCCAGAGCTCCTTAACGGAGTCGATGTCCTTCTCCTTGGGGGCGTGCAAGACGATGGTCGTGGAACCGACGACGCAGAGGATGCAACCGAGGATGCCGAAGATGTGGAGCTTCTCCTCCAAGTAGAAGTGAGCTAGCACTGCGCTGCATCGGATACGTCTCAGATACGATCTAAACCGTAAGAGAATCCACAATGTCGACTGATACCTCACGATGATGCTCAACGCTCCCAAAGGCGTGACGAGGATCGCCGGAGCGTAAGCGTAGGCTATGAAGTTCGCCGCCTCCCCCATGATCACTAGCTCGAAACATAACAAAATCATATGAACAAGATCAGCAAAACCACTTATTGATTATATCTAGAGATGTCATTGTCAAGGTACTTACTGACGATCATTCCGATCCACCACATGGGTTCATACAAGTACGTGTACCCTCCAGATCCTGCATCGGGAGAAACAATGTGAAGGTGAGGAGGATGATGGCGGAGTGGGCAAAAAAGAAGAAAGATGCGAAGGCACCTGCCCGTACGCCGGTGGAGCCAGCTTGCTTGAGGCCCTTCTTCTTGATGATGAAGCTGGAGCCGATGAACGCGCTCGAGGAGAATGCGAGCAAGAAGCCCTTGATGTTGTCGGCTACCATCCTTCACCGCTCGATCCTCCTCGACCGTCGCTCCGATCTACACACACAAAGAAGTGCATCTGGAATGATACTTTTTTTCACCAATTGTTTCATTGTATTCGTAACCATTAAGAAGATCGATCCACATTTGTTTCATTATATAGAAATTGATGGGAAATGGTCAATCTCTTTTGAATAGCAAATCCAATCATATGGTAATCTTTGGTATAATTTTCACGTACCTGTGTGCTTTCAGCAGCCCGTCCAGCTATCAACATTGCACGGCATTGCGTAGCGAATCGGCGCGACGGCGGCGGAGCGACGGATTGCGATGCATTGCCGGAGGGATGTGACGGAGCAGAAGGTGATGGGATCTGAGCGGAAGGAGGAGAGAGAAAGCGGGAGGAGGAGAGGGAAGCAACGGTTACTAAGAAAAGGGAGATGAGATCTCCCCTTTCCTTTGCAAAGGGGAATGCCAAAACGCCCGCACCTTAATTTTAAAGCTTAAGAGGTTTATAATTAAATTTAAAATAAATTAAATTAGAAATTTAAAGGCTGGGGCCCTCCGATCCCTACGTCTTCGCTTGCCACTTTTGTTTTTTTTCTTGCCTTTTTTTCTCTTTTCTTTTCTAAAAAATCCAATTTCCATTTTTTAACACCCATTATTTATGAGGGGGTTTAAATATGAGGGACTTTAATTAGGGTGGAGCATAGGGCTCGACTCGACCCAACCCGGGAAAGCTTGGCTTGAGCCTGCCAATTTTCCGTGGAGCCTTGGGTTGGGTTGAGACCTGCTCCCAGGCCCGACCCAAGACCCGCGGGGTCGGGCTCGGGTCGGGATTGGGTTTAGGTCGGGTTCAACCCACACTCACACTTATTTTAATTTCATGAAGTTGCACTTTGATTTCAATTTATTGTTATGAATATAATTCATCCATAACATATGAATATTGAATGTATTATTACGATATAATATTACTATTCATGTATGAAGGAAATATTGGATGTATTGTGACCATAAATCCATGTCCCTTAATTTGGTTGTAATATGATATTTTGAAGGGTAAAATGTATGTGCCTCCTAGGGGGAGCTAACTTAACTCCCCCTGCCTCATTTTTTGCATTTTTTTTATTTTTTTGAAAATAAAAATCATGTAAATTCATCTCTATATTATATCATTAAAATTTCATGCGAAACAGAGACTCTTACGACCTCCATCCAAACGGGGTCGACTTAAAAGATCTTGTGACCATTAAAAAAATGATTGCTTGGATGGAGATCATAGGAGTCTCTATTTTACAGAAATTTTAGTGACACGAAATAAAGATATAGTGATGAATATTCACGGAAGAAATTTTCAAAAAAATAAAAAAACATGGAGAAAATGGGGTGGACCCCATGGGGCAGTCCCATTTTCCCCTATTTTGAAATATGAAGGCATGGACTCGAGCATGATATTTTTGAAAAATGAGGATTCGGGTCCAGCCCATTTGTACATCGAGTTCGGGTCAAACCTGGGCTTTTGCGGGCCAAGTCAGGGTCGGGTCCGAACCGACTTGACCCAATGCTCCACCCTAACTCTAATCACTATTTTTGCTATGGTCTCCGTATTTGATTGGAGGGCTAATTATTTGACAACTTGAGAATATCAAATTGGATCCAAATTAAATAAGTTGTTAACATCTGATTTAATTGTACATATTTACCAAATTCGGTAATAAAAAATTAATGAGTATAATGGTTAATACTGTTTTTTAGGTTTATATATCAAGAGTATTCTTCATAGAAAAACCGATTAGGTCATGACTCATGGTACTCGTTATCATTGATGCTCATGTAATGTAGAACTAAATTTGTTGAATAATACGCCGTTTGAACTTAGATTTAGTTTTTTTACTATGGCTAAATTATAAAAAAACTCTCATATAATAGATCCCTTTTTATTTTATTCCATCTAATAGAATCCCTTTTCATTGGTTTAAAATTTTAATGCATCTCTTTGTGGGTCCGAAATAGAAGCATTTAAATGGGCATTTAATACAAATGGCATTTAAAATAAGAAATATGCACATCTGAATAAACCTTTAATTTCCAAAGCGAGATAGAACAATGATGCCAAATTAAATTTGGCTATGGGAAATAGAAAACAAATGGCAATTATTGTAGATTATTTTACTTTATGACTCCTGAAATCTTTTGCAGTTTAGATGTCAGTACCTGTGATCCGTAAAATTACACGGTAACTTCAAACTTCTCGGAAAAATGGATCTGCGCCATAGAAGGAGCTAACTTGACTTCCCCGCCCCATTTTTCCTATATATTTTATTATTTTTTTGATTCAGTGATGGAGCTAAAAATCAAAGGAAAGTTCTACAAAGCAGCTGCGAGACCTGTTATACTCCATGGATCTGAATGTTGGTCTGTGAAACATAGACATGTGCAGAGAATGGTTGTAGCAGAAATGGAAATGCTAAGGTGGATGTGTGGACACACACACACACGTAAAGATCATATTCGGAATGATACAATCAGAAAGAAAGTTGGTGTAGCTCCGATCGAGGACAAGATGCGAGAAAACTGTCTAAGATGGGTTGGTCACTTGCAAAGAAGATCAATTGATGTACCAGTTAAGAGATGGAGTGTTGGGATGTTGAACCAACTAAGAGAAGGCGAGGACGGCCCAAGAAGTGTTGGAAAGAGACTCTATACGAAGGGATCTTAATTTTTTGGATATAAACTCGAGATTGGCCCAAGATAGATCTGCATGGAGGCAAAGAATCCATGTAGCCGACCCTACTTAATTATGGGAAAAGGCTTTTCTGTTCTTGTTGCTAGATATGGAGGACTTTGGTGTCACCGACGCTGTGGCGAGCGCAACACAGTCGCATACACACACAAAGAGATAATGATGTACAATCAGGTCACCCTCTAAAATTATGTAATTGAAAAGGATTTTAGGGTCTGTGTTGTAAAAATCCCATTACTGTTTTTTTTGTGTAATATTAAACAACAAAACCAGGATTCAAGAAATTAAACCATACATGGAAATATAATCTCTCAAAATTTTAACATTATTGATTCATACAGCCTCTCCAAATCCTAGACACTTGAAGGCTAAGTAAAATCCATGAGAACAATCTGTATCATCCTACAATCGCATAAAACATCAAACAACAAGAACATAAGCACGGGTCCTTTAGAATTAACGCGTAAACTAGGAGGCTGCGATAGATCATACAGGCGCAAAAGATCGATGCTCAGTCTTTGTATTTCATCTCGGACATCTGGAATCCGGGCATCTCGAAAGAGGCTGAGAACTTCTCGACATCCGCCTTGAGCTCCTCGATCTCCTTGTTGTTCACCAGGCCCTTATTGAAGTCCTTGAGTAGCTTCCCATACTCCTTCTGGATGCTCAGCGAGATCGTCACAGACCTGTGCAAGAACTCTGCAATCTGTTCGAAGTCTTTCTCCACGAGGCCCCTCGATGTCATGGCAGGCGCACCTGTGTTCGCAGATGAAAACATAAATGCATCAGATATGTATGTATGGCGGGTGCAGGCTTGCAGCTCGATCGCGGTATCTTTGGCTAGTATCTCCAGTGGAAAATATATACAAGACGAAAACTGATGGTAGTTTACAGGCGAATGATTTCATTTAGGATGAGTTATTCAGCTTATATCTCGTGCAATCACAAGATTTGAAGAGCTAGTTAATTGAAATCACAGACCGGTAAATTGGAAGAAAATAGCGGCGCGCATCACACATACGATATTCATCGCGGTCTTAAAGATTTCACATGGAAAGCAGATGTTGCACTGCATTGCACTGCATATGTAGATGGCTAAAACTGTAAAAAACGGCATTTTACGATTAAAAGCATCCGACGATACAAATAGCCATCGATAAATCCGACTTGATGATGGTAAAAATCTGATTTAACGGAGTAGGAAACCCAAAGAAACACATGCATATTTAGCTAGGATAATATCAGGTTGAAATATATCTGCCCCGAGAACAAGGCCGACAAGATGCATAGACAGAATCTAGTGTTTCCTTTCTCTTGCAACCGAAAGAAGAGGCGATAATAGATACAGTCATATCTCCTGATGGAGACCAGTGATGCCATACTGAGCTAATATCTCTTTGTGGTTCTCTTTACATTCTCACACAAGGCAGAAAATATCGTGTACGACACAATGAATCTCGGCAAAATAGATGTTCGTAGTAATTATCGAAAACAACATGCCTTGTCGCACTTATAAGCTAGCAGGCGAATTCACAAGTAGAGGTTATGGTGAAAAGATTAAAGCATTATACAAATAACTTATAGTTGCAAATGACATTCCAAAATCAACACTCTAAGATAGTGCATTTAATGAAACACATTAATTCAAGGGATTGACGAGAAAACGTCGGGCTTTCAATATTCTAGTTTATGATGTTTGTGGTATACAATTAAATTTCCCGGAGTAGGAAATCCAAGAGTAACACATGTATCTCTGGCTAGTATCTCCGGTGGAACTATATATGCCCCCAGAACAAGGCTGACAAGAAGTACAAAGAGATTTAGCACCCCCTTTTCTCTTGCGGCCGAAAGAAGAGGCGATAATTGGTAGTCATTTAGCAGTGCCCGACACATTAAGGCCTAGATAGTAAGATAATATCTTGCATTTAATCACTATGCATTGTTCTCATGGATTACAATAGCAAACGGTACAAAGAAACTAGAAGAATTTGACATTCGCGATCACATAAACCAGCATTTCCAAAATAAATGCTGCTTGTCATGCTTGTACCTAAATCATATTATGGAACTAGTAGTACGATCTCGAGTAAACTGGACAATGTCGTGCAGGTATGTAGAGTCTAAAAATAACATTTTACCGCAAAATGCATTGGAGCATTAAAATTCCCATCAATCAAGGCACAAGCAAATGACCGAGTAATTGTCTAAAAATAGAAGAGCTTAAAGCCTTACCGATCCTCACACCACCAGGAGCCAATGCACTGCTGTCCCCAAAGACAGCGTTTTTGTTCACGGTGATGTTGCAGAGATCACAGAGCTTCTCGACCTTGTTACCTGTAAAAGAACAATGAATGGCCAACAATTCTAGTTAGCGTCATGCGGCAAATCCAAGGTCAATGCAATCCAAAGGAAGCACCTATTACCAGTCAAACCAAGAGGACGAAGATCCCAAAGAATGAGGTGGTTCTCAGTTCCATCGGTAACAATCTTGTACCCCTTTTTCATCAGGTAATTTCCCAGCGCAGCAGCATTAGCCTTGACCTGCTTAGCGTATGCCTTGAACCCAGGCGTCATGACCTGTTTCAAGGCCACAGCCAGTGCGGCAATCTGGTGGTTGTGAGGGCCACCCTGGAGAGAGGGGAACACCGCGAAGTTGATCTTGTCCTCGAAGTCGTAGACAGCACCCTCGGGCTGCCCCTTCTTCGGAGGTTTGGGGCCCTTCCTGTAGAAGATCATGCCAGATCTGGGACCCCTGAGACTCTTGTGAGTGGTGGTAGTGACGACATCGCAGAACTCAAACGGGTCTGCAGCTTCCTGAATCAATGAGCAAATCACTTTTAATATCATCCGCAAACAAATCACTAACTATGGACTGCATTAAAAATTGGTTGGTTGCAATTCAAACTCTTGTATTCTTTGCCGATATCACATTTAACCGGTTTCAGATAAATTCTGTATTCAAAAGGTTGGTCATGAATCTTTTCATGAGAAAGGAATAATCATTTGTTACTAATTTTGTGATACTAATAAAAAACATGATCTATATTTTTAGAGAGATCAGATCTATGTTTGAAGCAACATTGCATCTAATGTCAAACACATCAGAAACTTTGGCTCTAGGTTCATCTGATACTGAATTAATGAACATAAACGAGACACGTCAATTTGGACTGCAGCATCCCGATTAAAACACCTTTAATCTACATCATTAAAATGTAGATTGAAACGTATTGTGATACTTATAACAATATGAATCTATATTTTTAGAGATATCAGATCTATGTTTGCAAGTAACATTGCATCTAATGTCAAACACATCAGAAACTTTGGCTCTAGGTTCATCTGATACTGAACTAATGAACATAAAAGATTTGGACTGCAGCATCCCCGATTAAAACGGCTTTAATCTACACAATTAAAATGTAGATTGAAACATAAAATCGCAACTTTCTACTCAATTCTCATGCTATGATTAAAAAAATGAATGTTGATTTGATCTAAAATGCCCTATTTTTGCATGATTAAGAAGGAAAAAACATCTTTTTTACTACCACAGTTCTATAAAACTTCGAATAAGTAAGCAATCCATGCATCAACCCAGATCTATTATACTAAAGGCAAGATCTGAACTTCAATCGAGAGACAAAAACCCTAAACTCAAACTCGGATCTATATACCTGAGCTGCGACGAGGCCGCTAATATGCGCCATATCACAGAGCAGCAGCGCCCCAACCTTGTCGGCAATGGATCTGAACCTCGCATAGTCCCAATCCCTAGGGTATGCGCTGCCGCCGCAGATTATGAGCTTCGGGCGGAAGTCGAGCGCCTTCTCCTCGAGCTTATCGTAATCGATGTAACCGGTGACCGGGCTGACCTTATACGGCAGGCTCTCGAAGTAGATCGACGTGGCAGAGATCTTCTTCCCGCCCGAGGTGTAGTAGCCGTGCGTGAGGTGGCCGCCGGAGGGGAGATCGAGGCCCATGATGCGGTCGTGGGGGTTGAGGAGCGCGGTGTAGGCGGCGAAGTTGGCGGGGCTGCCGGAGTAGGGCTGGACATTGACGCCCCAATTAGCGGGGTCGAGGCGGAAGGCCGCCAGGGCGCGGTCACGGCAGAGGTTCTCGATGCGGTCGATGTGCTCGTTGCCGCCGTAGTAGCGGTTGCCGGGCATGCCCTCGGAGTACTTGTTGGTGAGGGCGCTGCCGAGGGCCTCGATGACGGCGGCTGAGGTGAAATTCTCGGACGCGATGAGCTCGATGCCGCGGCACTGCCGGCGCTTCTCGAGCTCGATGAGGTCGTGGATCTCGGCGTCCACGGCCTGCAGCGGGGCGTTCCCCCACGAGCTCACCGCCTCCATTGCTGCTGCTTTCTCTCTCTAGCTTATCCCTCTACCTCTGCTTGACCCGTAGTAGGAGGAGGAGGAGGAGGAGGAGGAGGAGGAGAGTGGTGCGGCGAGCATGGAGGAGTTAAGGGGTATTTATAGGGAGGACTGGGGGTTGGGGTGCGCGGTGACTGGAGTGTTGCCGTGGGCAGAATTGGGGACGTTGGATTGAGATCGGACGGAGAAGAGGTCAGAGTTTTGGAGCGTTGGATGGAGATCGGATGGGAGGTGGGTGGGTGTACTGGAGGAGATCTGGGGAGGTGGTGGGGGAGTGGGTGAGGATGGGGATGGGCCAAGTTTAGTAAAGGGGTTTATTTTCGTGAATGAAAACGAATATTAATATATTCGTATTCGATCTTTTTTTCGTTTTATATATAATTTGATATTTTTATTTGTATTTGTTTTAAAATTGATACGGTATGGATATCAGTTTGATATTTTCTTATATTCATATTCATATAAGTATATCTATTTTCGTGCATAAGTATAATAATATATTTATTTATAATTAGATGTAATAATATTTTATGATTGCATTTACCATTGTTGGTATAGTTGTTATGAAAATAATATGTCTAGTATATCTATTTTATGTGTAAACCATCCTAGACATGTATATTTTCGTTAATCTATCAAAATATTTATGTTATTATTCGTATCCGATTCATATTTATTTTTAAGGATATGTTAACACATTTTTTTCATATCCGTCAATATTCGTATCCACATTCATATTTTAAAATAGATAATAATATAATTATACTTATATCCGCATCTGTATCTGACTGTTTTCATCACTAACCTTTCTCGTCAAAAAAAGTACAAATAACTACCACTTATCTAACAATTTTATTTAACATAACCCTATTAGATGTTGTTATCCTCTCCGACATAACCCTATTAGATGTTGTTATCCTCTCCCTCCTATCAAATATAGAGTAGCAAATAACCACTACTTGTCCCTCTTTATTCGACGTTGTTATATGTATCCGTCTTTTAGATAATTATCTACTAAAAATGGAAGGTCATATCGATTTCGATGTTGTGTCGATACGAGCTCTTCTGTGAAAGAAACGCTTGAAAAGGAGGAAATATCGTCATATCGGTACTCATATCGGTCTCATCTTGATATCAATATATCGTAGATATATCGCCGATATATCACGATATTTCCTTCCATGTCTAAAATTACGCTCGATGAAATCTCGATATTTTTAATATGAATCTTATAATTAAGGGATATTTACACTTATAACCCTGTATAATTTCATAATTACCACAGAAACCCTCTATAATCACGAATTACACCCATGACCTTCAATAAAGCTCCATTTTACACCCATAACTTTCGTTAGTTTAGTTCATAAAACTAAACCATATAGGTGGGTTAATCTAACCAACCTACTATCTAACGACTAGGATTAATCAACAATAAAAAAGAAAAGGAAAAGAATTTCTTGCGGGCGGGCTTGCAGGCAGTGACGGTTCTTGATGGCTATTGCAACGACGACGGAGGCTGTGCGTGGGGTGGGGAGGGGGGCTGCTTCATTGCAGAGATGGTGGAGGTTGGATCGGGTGGATCATTGCGAACTGGGGGAGGGGTTGGAGGGGAGTAGCTTCGTCCGGGGGTGTTGGGTTGTGACCTGGATGGGGAGGGGGACCGGGAAGGAGCTTCGTCAGGGGTGGGGGTGGTTTGCGACATGGGGGGAGGGGTGTCAGAGAGGATGAGCTTCGTAGGGGAGGAGCTTCGTCGGGGGTGGGGGTCACTGGGGGGAGAGGGGTCTGCTAGCACCAAGGATGGTTGAAGGGAGAGGAGGAGGTGGTCGGCTTCGTTGCAGAGATGGCGGAGGTTGGCTGCTGGGGGGAGGGGGGCTTGCTTGTGGCCAGCCAAAGGGGAGGAGCTTCGTGGGATGGGGGGCTTCGTTTACAGGTCGGGGGTTTGCCGGCAGTGGATGGTGGAGGTTGACCGAAGGAGGGGAGGGGCTTCGACGATTTTGGCGGAGGGGAGGGGAGGATGGTCGACGGGAGAGGAAGATGTGGTCGACGACGGCGACAGTCGGTGGGGGGTTGCCTGGTTGGAAGATGAGGAGGAGGTCGCTGGCTTTGGTTGGAGGAGCAAGAGATGTGGTCATTTGTAAATAACAAGAAGTAAAGGGTATAGAGTGTAAAATATTTAACGGATACTGTTGTTATAGTTAACGGAAAATTCGATAGAAGTTAACACGTGGTTTTGAATGTAAGAGTTACGCACTATTGGAGGTCGGGGGTATAATTCATGATTATAGAGGGTTTCTGAGGTAATTACAAATTATTCAGGGTTATAGATGTAAATATCCCTTAAATTAATTACTTATATTAAAGGAAATAGTAGGCGTCGGCGACGTCGGTGTTGTGTGGCTTTTGAGGAAAACGATGCAGAGATTCGAATATTTGGTCCTATAAACTTAAATTAAGTTTTTAATTAATTACGTCCCCATGTTTCGAATCACACAACTGTTTTTTCCGTATAAAATGGTATTATTATATATCGACCAAATTGCAAACATATTGCTTCAATTTTAGGATGAATTTCAACGGGATATCCGATTTTCAATGGAATAGTGGTCACGGTTGAGGTTCAATGGATATGGTGATCAGATCGGTTTCGAAGGTTTGATGATTTGTATTAGATTGGGAAATAGATCTGATTAGCTAGTGTTTGATTGGTATAGATTAAGCTAAAATCCGATCCAAATCGATCCATGTGCACTCCAGTGAATAGTACCTCTCCCTTCTTGTTTGAACTCCCACATTCACATGTGAAGAGATATTTCAAACCACCATTGTTTGCGTCCACTCTTCGATGTATATGTATATGAGTAGCTAGTTGACGTTGTCTAGTGTAAGCCGGAGTGACCCTATGTGCTATCTCAGCTCTGTTAGCCATGCTGCATAAGGTAAGACGGTGGTCGCCCAAGTTGGTGGTGACTTGGGGCAGATGCGCCTTGTGGGAGGTTGATGGGAGGTGACCCAAACCACTGTATGTAGGACGGATTCCTACATAATCGATTAGATCAACATCAACGAACCACACCTCTTTGGATGCTCGGTCGGCGTCAGGATGCGCAGAGTCCTCGATCTCAGTCAACGGTCACGAGCCATGCCTCTCAGGTGATGAATGTTGCATACGTGAATCGGTTGTTCTAGAAAACTCATAAACATATGCATAACTGAATGAGCATATAGCGTCGTCCTCTGTAGGTCTGTCATGGTGGCCCTTGTGTGATCTTACCGAGTGTGTGACCTATCACGCGATGCTAGGGTTTCGTAATGAAGATGTATTGCATGTCGGTGCACAAGAGGGTGAGGAGTTTTTCACCCTCATCGATATGAGTCAAAGGCTAGCATCCCTCTTTATCATAGTTCTAAACCCCTCCCAAGATCATTAGTTCATTAAAAAATGATCAATTTATATTCAATGGAGTTGGTGGGTTTAAGACCACATATCATTGTTGATAGTGGTCACCATCTCTACCAACACTACTCTTTGACACCAATCTCAATTTTTTTACAAGAATTGTGCATTTTACATGGAAATCTCTCATAAGTTATTTCTTTTCCAATATATTTAAATTTATGTGAATCACCGTGACAACTTGTTGTCTTTGAACTAATGTTATTGAAACCAGACTTGATGAGTCGTTCAACCGGTGAACCAGACTTGGACCGGTTCGTTTAATTGATTTTAACAGATCGGGTCAAACGAGAAAAAATTTATTTCGACCATAGGTCCAATCGAATATTTGCAACCCAATTTAACCCGAAACCACTCAACTACAATTCAGATTTGAATTTATATTAAAATAATTATGACTGTGCTGATTACTGAACTCATAACCTTTGGTTACCAATTACATATACCAACTAACTACTCCATCCTAACATTTTGAAAGGGTTGGATAATAAATACAATTAACATATTATTATCCTGGAGTATTTAGTTCAAGTATTATTTATATTTATTTGAATAATGTTTAATATTGCATATTCAAGAAAATATTTTATGTATAAAGAAAGACATTACATTATTTATTTATTTTATATCTATTTTAAGAGTGTTTGAGTTTGTATTTTGTACATATTTTAATTCATTTAGATTTAGTTATATGGTTCGAACATTTCCCCTTACCGGTTCGATTTAATCCAGTTTAAAAAAATAATGACATCATCGTTTGATGCAGTCTCCTATCAATTATTTGTTTGATTCAATGGTTCAACCATTATTTGTTTGATTCAATAGTTCAACCCGATTCGACCTTGTTGATGAGATTTCTGATGCAGTCTCCGATTCAGATTCAAAAATATTACTTTGAGCTGAATTGGTTTCGTCACAATTATTCAAAATGCATAAGCTTAAGTTACTGCTTTTTACTCTTATTTACTACTACAACACATCCTTATGTTTTTGGGAATATTTTACGTGGCACTATATTCGAGGTACCGTATTTGTGTTTCTACTAAAGGGGTGTTCGGTTCGGGAATAAGTAGGAATAAGGATGTGAAATAAGTAGAATAATGATCTATTCTCTGTTCGATTGAATGATAGGAATAAGGATAATAAAATGAAATAAAGGTAGGTAAGGTGGAATATAGATATGAATAAGGGTGGAATAAGATGAAATAATAGAATATGGATAAGAATAATCACACTCTTGAAAATGCGTCGGATGGAGAATTGATTCCTTATTTCAATGCTTATTCTCCAAATGAAGAAAACCTAAAGCTAGATAGGTCATGCCTGTAATTTCAAAAAGCGAGGAAGTTGGCTAAACTTATCGCGATATAAATATGGGTCCCCCACATTTATCTTTTTTTGGAAGGTAAAGTAGCTACTAATCTCTTTCTATTTCGAGTAATTATTATTATCTATCTCGTGTTAACACTAGTTATCTTCCGATAGCTGTTCCATAATATTATTTAACTTCCATATACTCACATAAACTGAGTTACGCAGAGAATCACAAATGGGCAGAATTATAATTATATTAACGAAGTTTTGCGATTTTTAAAAAAATAACTATCGTGTTATTTTACTATGTGTGTGTGTTTGTGTGTGTGTGAGAGAGAGAAAGAGAGAGAGTTTAATGAGCTACCTAGCTTCTCCTGCCTCATTTTCGACGTTTTTTTTATTAATATTTTCAAAAATATCGCCGTGTATATTTATCTATATATCCTTTTTATAAAGGGCATAAGATTCTCTATTTCTGACGAAATTCGAATGACATAAGAGAGATGCATAAATGAATACACGTGGTTTTATTTTGTAAAATAATAAAAAATACAGAAAAATAGGAGGGGCCCATAGGTGGATTAATTAGGGCAAGGCAGGTGGGAAGGGAACATGCCCCATCTATGACGCAGCTGAGTTCACTTGACGAGGAAGGGACGAAAGGCAGTAGCAGCAGCAATAAAGAAGACAGCCTGCACCCTACCTGTCATATAAGCCCCACTCCAATAATCAAAATAGGAGTACAGAGAACAGAGAAGACGCTTGGGTTTGTTTAGGACGGTTCGATTGCCCACGGCTACCTTTCCCCGAAAGGAAAGACCGGAAGAAGAGAGAGGAGAAGGCGAGGGTAGTCAGCCCTGCCCCATTCCCCAAACCCTGCAACATTTCCTTCTGCCTTTCTTGTTTTCCTTCCTAACTCCAGCCCCCTGTCCCTAGACCCGAATCGTCTCTCGTTGGCGCCCGCCGAAGAAGGTAGGGAGATTAGGCTTCGACCCAAGTCTCAGGCATTAACAAGTCCCCTGGTGCGAGCGAGGAATCTCTTTCCTGCTTTTACCGAGTGGCCATATTAAGACACCACACCGGGTAATCCTCTTCTTTCCCCTACCTTTATTGTATTTCCATCCTCCCATAAGCCCTCTCGTACTGCCCCGGGTCTCCTGCTTCTATCAAAGCTGCTCTATCTCCGAAATGTTTTGAGCTTTCTCTTCTCTAGCTGAACCACTCTTGGGAATCCAGACGGAAAAAGCCCCCTCGGCGAAAAAGATCATCGAGGCCCATTAGAATGTTCTGATAGTCTCTAACACGAACTCTTTCCCGGCCTCCTATAGTACCATCTTCTTTATTGATTTCTCGGAATCAGACGCGATTATTAGTTAACATTCTATTCTTCTTCCTCTCAGCTTTCTCTTGCATCGCTTCTCTCCCTTCCTGACCTCGCTCTCCTTACTGCGAATCACAGGGATTCCCCAAAATCTAGATAATGAGGTCTCTTCTTCTTTTCCCATCCCATGTGCACAGACTATGTGTGCTTCCCACGGATTCATCTCTTTCAGATCAGATGGGTCTTTCCAGCAGAGCCACTATTGTCAATGCTTCCTTTGATTTCTCACTCTGTACACTGGCGACTGACGAACTTCTCTCTCTCGTTCTTAGCCCGTGCCTTAGGCTGAGGTCAGACTCTGTAGGCTCCGGAGGTTAGAGCCAGCGACCATGCTCCATAAGGGCAAAGTCCATAAGTCAGTCTGTCTGTAATGCACCAGCTACCTTTGGGTTTCTGGTGGCCATTTTCTCGGATATGGTTGGTGCTTCTGGTAAGCCAGAGTGGTCGATGTCGAATGGGAAGTTCCTGCTTCCTGCCGTCTGAGTTGGTGCTCACTTGTAGGACTCAGAAGTGTCTTTTTTCTTTCGTTTGGATGTGTCCTGGTTCCGGAGAAAAGGGTGCCCCCCTCGGAAAAGTATACTCGGACGCTTTCTTTGGTGGGGGGTCTGGGGGGCTTGGTCCCGAGTCCTCAGCCGTCTCCCTGGATGGGTTTTCAGGAGATATAGAGCCCCTCTCTCTTTCTGCGGTTTCTCTCTTCCGGTGAGGCAATTTGCAAAGACACAAGATAGAAGATCTCTTTGGAAATATATGAATAATGCGGCGGACGTGGTATGTCCTAAATCGATCAATAAACCAGTGCTGCCACTGCTCGCGCAGACCCCCCTACTTCCAATAACACCACAAGATTTGATTGGGGGTGGAGGCTACTATATATTTGGGGGCTGAATCGATCATTCTCCCTCCCTTGATTTTTGAGAGAACGGAATGGAAGAAAAGTAATGAAACCCGCGATTGCTACTGAATAACCTCCTTTGACTTTATCAAGGATCAAGCCTTTGACCTTTTTGTTCGTTCGCCAAATCTTCTTCAGTTCCATCCAAGCGCGGATAAATCTGAATTTTCGTACCCAAGTGGGCTTATAAATTGGATCATGACCAAATGCTTTTTGGGTTGTCTCATGACTTGTAATTGGTGTCTATCTACACAATATCTCGATTCTTTTTACATACAAAGGATTTACTTGTTACTAATACAGTCTAGCCTCTATTCTTCCTTAGATCCCCTATTTCACTCCGATAGTATCATAGATCCGGGTCAATGCAAAGGAAATGAATGCAGTTCCATACTATAAATAAATGTAATAGATATAACATCATTTGGATGATGCTGAATCACTTATTCTACGGGATCTTACGGAGCCTGTTCATGCATTACATGGATTCAGGTATAATCATAGAAAGAATTCTCCTTAAGCAAACCAGCCTATCCTCTGCTACGTATACGTAGGAAGACTTACGTGTTGATTGGATGCGGAGGCACATTTAATTGTGATTTCCAATGTGGCGGATCAAATCATATATCCGCATGGCCCTATCAATAGTTCAAGTCACACACTCCCATAATCCATTTATTCTCTATGGCTGGTCAGTGTCAGTTAATGAGTCTTCTATTATATTAATAGCTGTGAGTCCTTTTGTCCTCCTTATATAAGTCAGTTTGTCGCCAACTCTCACTATATATCCAGGAAGAGAAGCTTGTGCGCTTTTCTGAGAGTCTCTGATTCTCTCGAAAGCCAGGAGCCAGAGCCGGCGGAAGGAAGTATAGGCACGTGCCAAGGGTCCCGGGTTCGCGGACTCTCTATCATCAGGTCCTGGGAAGCAGGATCCGAAGCGGTGGCAGCGACAAGAATGGAATATTCCAATGCATTGGTCGGAGGATCCAGTTAACGGAGAAGACTCTCCTTCCTGATCGAGCTACTTTGAAATCTGATGGTCTTTTTCGTAGTAGTCCAAGGGGGAGGAAAATGCAAGGGACAAACTCTCTATCCCTTGGACTACTACGAATATATTAGGGGGAAAGGGCGAGAAAGACTACTATATTATCTATTAGCCGAATCCTAAGCAACAAGATTGATTTATATGAGGTCATTTTTGAATCACATACCAGCTTATAGTGACCTTGGGAGGAAAGGCAGATCTCTGAACTAATGGTCGACCGCTGACTCTATAATGCAAAGTTCAGCTCCTTCCCCGAGACTCCAACATCGACTACTCTCACTACAGCTATGACGAAAATCATCCCTAACCTAGCTCCTAATAAGGATTTCTAAGTTCTGTTTATCTTGTCTTCCTTGTTCTTGCTCTTCCTATTATAGATCAGATAGGAGCCTCTTCCCTTTCCTCTTGCGCGGAGCTGTAGGCAGCGCAGTGACTTTCTTGATTGATAGTAGGACCGCCTTCGGCTCTATCTCATATATACATCTATATTTGCATCTATTATATTTACCAGATTCTCATTATATTGAACTATCATGAATTGGGATAAACTTAACAAAAGACAAAAAAAGGATTTCGAAAGCTAATCAATGATGACCCTCCATGGATTCACCTATATAAGCCGCAGCTAAAGTGGAAAAAATCAGAGCTTGAATACCACTTGTCAATAATCCAAGAAAGATGACAGGTATAGGAACTACCGAAGGTACTAAAGAAACAAGAACAACAACTACTAATTCATCAGCTAATATATTTCAAAAAAGTAGAAAACAAACAAGGTTTTGTTATATCTTATCTTTTGTGAATTGGTAAAAGTCTTTGAGTTGGTTGAATATCACCCGCATGGCATTTCGCCCTTCGCACGCTCACCTATACCTTGCACCATCAAAGGCCTCTCAGCCCTAGAATTCATGCTTGCCTCTTTCCTTAGATGAGAAAGCCAGCCTTGCGGCCAGGGTCAGATTAGTTGTAGAAGCCAAGTGTCTACTCTGACAAAGAAAATGAAAGAAAAGGACGTCACAAGACCACCCTGCCTACCTTCTTTCTTCCCCTGGAAAAGCGCTTTCTCTTTTCGCCGACTTGATCTTGCTTGAGAACAGCTTCGGGACTCTGATTGAAGAAAATGTTTCTTTGGCCGAAGTCGGACCAGCCCCTTTATTCATTCTTTGCTTTGAGTCTTTGATCTCGGGTCTACTCAGTGTCAATATATATAGAATAGGAAATGATCTTTCTGAAACAGTGTGAGGAATGAATCTACTAAAACCAATCGCCATTGATATGATAGTCAGGGGCTATTTAGATGAGTCTTCCCTGAACCTACTTCCTCATGTCCTTGCCTTGCGAGGCCTACCTCCCCATACCGCTCTGGACTGGGGCTCGCACCTCAAAGAGACCTTGCCCAGAGGGCCCTACTTGAACCCGCTAAGCTAGCCATAAGCGTACTGCAAGGGGCCTGCCAGCCGCTTTCAGAGCCTTTTCACATTTATACCTTATAGTCAGCGTCCAGTTCGATTAGAGATGTTTTTGGCCCAGAAATATGGGAGCCAATGGGGAGGGATACGCAGGAGGTCTGCGCGTCTGATTAGCTAGTTGGTGAGGCTACCAGGGGAAGAGAATCTGCCTGCTTCCCATTCATTCTTTTATAAGGATTGACTTCGGCGCATCGCTTTCGCTCTGACTCCCACTGACCTGAAGATATATACACTGATCAACAGTGTTTTCCGATGACATTTTCTTCGCTAAGATCAAAAGTAGCTTCTCGCTTGCTCCAGCAAGAAGAGCTCGACGTCCGCGTGTTAGATTACAAATAGCGAAGGCAAAGAGTGAGTGAGTGGGGGGGAAAAGAAGCCCTCTAATATAATAGACTCTCTGCGGACGCTTATCAAATCCCAGTATCAAATCCCTATCTGTATAAAAGAAAGAAAGAATGCTGGAGCCTATCGCGAAATAAATAAATGCGAAGGAGACATAGTCTAGGTGTATATCTGAATTGACTGGTACCTCTAACACAGCCCTCCCCTAGATCTGCATTCCTGTCGAGAAGCCAAAAAAGAAATTCTGACCTAAGGGAGGCTCTGTTCCATTGCTGAAACAGGGGAAGGGGAGTGGTGAGGTGGGCCCCTTCAAAGAAATATGAGGCCCACAGGCCGGCGTCGACTTTGACATTCCGTAAGCAACTCCGTGCTCCAGACGGGGGAAATGAAAGCAGAAACTAATGAAACAAGACTCTCTCTTCCCTCCCACATGTTCAATCTTTTTTTAGCGGTTTTCCCAGAGATCTTTCTCATTAACGCTACCTTCATTTTGCTCATTCATGGAGTTGTATTTAGTACCTCTAAGAAGGATGATTATCCACCGTTAGTCAGTAATGTGGGTTGGCTTGGATTACTTAGTGTTGCGCGCCTAGGAGGGCAGCGCGCTTGGGGATTGATGAATCTCTATTTCATCACCTTTATTCTATCATTTTGGCCTTAAAAACCCCAGCAAATGCATGTAAATAGCATTAATTTGTATAAAATAGCATTCATTATTAATTGTATTTAATGTACATAAAATAAGGTTTTTAATGCCAAAATTATAGAATAAAGAGAAGAAAAGAAAAAGGAATAAAATATTGCAAATATTTTATGACCCTAACCCCGAGACCAAGGCCAGCATGGAATTGGTCGACAAGGAATAAAGTAGGGGGAGATAAGGGCCAATTATACAATAAATATCTCATTTATTAATTCATTCATTTATGCATTTTTGGCACCTATTTTGTACATAATTATTTATTCATCAAATAAAGAAACTTTGTACATAAAAGTTGTAGATAATAATGTAAATAACAATACAAAATTGAGTTTGTATAAAAATAATTTTCAGTGTACATTTTATACACATAATAAAAAGCAAAAATCTCAACTTCACAGACCAATATCTTGCAAATAAAAACTCCAAATCACCCAAACTCACCTTTAATTGTATATAGCATTCCATGAACTATTTTATAAAATTGGTTTCATAATTTTTGGAGTCCACCTGTGAAAGTTAGATTTTTGGCCCTTCTTGTACATAATACCTGATTAAAATATTCATTTTATTCAATATTCATTATTTTTATAAATTCATATTTTTAGAATCTTGTAAATAATGTATATAATTCATATACATATTAGCCTCAGAATAAAACCCAAAAGAATTTGTAAATAAAATAAGTCTATGTAATATATAGACAAAATACCTATGAGGAGTATGTACATAAATAAAAGAGGAAAACATTCTTTAATTCTTTATTCCTTTATTTTTTTTTTAATAATGTATATATTATATATATCTTACCAAAAATACAAATCCATAATAAATACATATAAAATCCATTAAATAAATAAAATATATAATATACAGGTAAAATACCTATAAGTATACTAAGAAACACACAAACACATTTATTTAAAAATGTAAATAAACTCATAAAAATTAAATAAAAATATATTTATACTTACAAAAATAAGTTACAAATTTATAAAATAAGAAAATAAAATAATAAAAGAAAATAAACAAAATAAAATTAAATGTATATAAATATACTTATAAATACCATATTTTAATAAAACCGTAATAAAATAATTCAAAAAAATAAATAAAAATGGTAATTAAATATTACATTAATTTATAAACATTTTTTATTTTGTAAGTAAATTCTAAATAATTCATTTATTGCATTAAATAAATCAGTCAATTTCTGATTGACGTGGACCAATCAGGTCCTGGCGTTTGTTGACCGGTCGGTCAACTGCGCCCCCAGGCGCCTGAGTTGACGCGAACCATCTTTTCCCCCTTTTTCCTCCATTTTTCCCGCGTGGCTCAGTGATCCATCGCCCTCAGTCCCTTCACGAGATTTGTTCTCTGATCATCCAAGATGCTCGTCGTCCACTTAGATCCCTTGTACATAGCCCCGATTCCTTAATAATCGCCGGTCAATGGGGGTCCCTTGGACTGTAAATAAATAACTCCTTCCACCTTCTCCGCCGAATTTGGCCAATTTCTATCCCCTTTCTGCGCTCGATTCAGCTCCTGGCGAAGCCCTCGTGACAGGAGGCGCGTCCCAGCACCTCGATCGGCCGGAGATGGTGGGCAATTTTGTCGCGGTGGCGCTCCGGCGGCCACCCTGCTCCCTGGCGGCCCCCAGGTATAAGAGCTGCGCCTTCACTTTTCTTAGATAGATTTTCATATCAGCATTTCATTTCTGTTATTTATTTTGCATTTAGTTCAGTAGATTAGCTTAGATTAGGCGATTCGTAGTTCGCCGGAGCTCCGCTCCGGCGAGCTTTTCACCGTGATTTACCCGTTTCCCCGACTCGCTTCCACCCTCATTTCGTTCCCCTACGCCTTCTCCACCTTCCAGCCACCTTGCCCAACCGGATTCGCATCTGAATCCGCGAATCGATGCTCACCTCCTCCGCATCGCCGGAGCATCGCCGCCCTCACCCATCTCCTATGCTAACAGCTTCAGTTTTGGGCCGAGGAGCACCGCCTCGAGCCGAGCTTCGTTCCTGTGCAGGTTTGGTGCGTTGAGAAGCACCAGGAGACGCGTTACACGAACGCCGGAGGTACCTGGAGCCCCTTGCCTTCTCCGACCTCGCGGGGGCGCTCCAGTGAACCTCTGGTCGATCTGAGACCTCCAGCAACTAGAGGAACCTTCCAGGAAGCTTCTTGGACCTTCAGGCGCGAAGATGATCGGCGGAAGAGCGAGATCTCATCGGAGGAAGCTCGCCCCGGCGAGGCTTCTTCCCTGTTCTTCCTCGCAGCTCCTCCGCCGTTGGATGAAGATGAAGGCCCCAGTTTTGACCACAGCCGTCCGATGGAGTGAAGCAGCGACCGTCAGATCTCACGCGAGATCTAATCTCAAGCGCCCATCGACGAAGCGGTACCAGCCGCTGGATGAGCGACACGTGGCAAGTGAAGAAATCCCAACCGTTCGCCAGCGCGCATTTTAGGGGTAAATTGCATCTCCAGCCCCTTTACTTTTTGGATTTATTGTTTAATATTGTAAATAAAATATAACGTTGTAAATAAAGTGGAATTTTTGTACCTGACCCCCTATACTTCTTTGATAATACTTTTGGGTCCATTCCACGTCACCTCACGTGTCGTCCCACGTGAGGTGGGTATTTTGCATAAGACCCCCTGT
Organism: Ottelia alismoides; assembly: GCA_037367405.1. Classification (NCBI taxonomy): domain Eukaryota; kingdom Viridiplantae; phylum Streptophyta; class Magnoliopsida; order Alismatales; family Hydrocharitaceae; genus Ottelia; species Ottelia alismoides. The sequence continues at coordinate 792,669 of JAZKJV010000009.1, forward strand.
ATGTTTGTAAATATAATTTTAGTCCATGAAATAAAATTTCCAGTGTTATATTTTTATGAAGAATTACAACCAGGACCCTTAACTTTTCTGTAATTACATTTTGGTCCCTGTGGGTGCGGACCACGTGCAGTCCCACGTGGTGGGTAAATTTCAAGGGGGCCCTGGCGGGTTGCATATTTAATTTTAATCCATAAAATCGCAGAAAACGTTATAACTTTCTGGTATTTTTGCACTTGTGTCCCTGTAACTTATTTTATTTGCAAAAATACCCCTGTCAGGCTGTTTTCTTTTTGTCTTTTTATCTAATTATTAAAAATACCTATGAGGCTTCTAAAAATCCACAAAAATTAGGAGAGATGCTCCATACCATGCTAGTTCATGCCAACATTTTATTTTGCATTTTTTGCATTTTTCCTGATTATTAAAAATGAAAAAGGAGCCATTTTTGTACTGTCTAATTGATAAAATACAAAAAAATTAGAAAATGTTTTTGAAAAATCCCAAAAAATTATATATGGTATAATTATATATATATTGAGTCCAGAAAGTGAAAAAACCTAAAAATATGAAAAGGAAAATTAAAAAAATCAGAAAGCTCCAAAATCCAACAAAACAAATAGAAAAATCCATAAAAAACCCCAAAAATATATTTTTCTCTTTTATAATTACCTATATATTATTATTAATATCATAAAATTAATTTGGGAATTTTTGGAGCTTATTTTATATTTTTAAAACCCAAATTATATACGGCAATTTGATTGGTCCAATATTGTGGACAGTTTTGAATTTAAAAATACATAAAAATTAGAAATATTCCTGAAAAATAAAAAAAAGAGAGAAAAATATATAAAAAAAATATAAAATCTAAAAACAAAATAAAAAAAAGATAAAAAACAAAAATATAAAAAAATTACAAAACCCAAAACCCACTAAAACAATAAAAGGACATGAACAATGGTTTGAATAATGGAAGGATACATCACATACACTCCCTTCGCCTCCCAGTGTTCGACCTCTACTTGTGCTTACACCTATACACATTTTACATGTAGAGTTATAATAAATTTTAACTCCACATTTTTGGATATTCATTGCATATATTATTGTGGGTTAATTGTTGATCGATTCGGGATTCTGTCTGAGGTCAACTCAGCGACTGTCTCTCCGCCTTGTGGGAAGATAAGATCTCGGCAGAACCCCGGTTATCAAATGGCGCCGTTGCCGGGGAGGCAACGGATTTTGTATGATTTTGTGAGCTTATTTGTTCATTCATCCGATTGTTTGCTCATGTCCATGATTCATTTATTTGTTTGGTTTTTATTCCTATTTGATATTATTTTGACTACTCTGACCATTTCTTTCCTTTATCTTTGATGCGAGGGACCGCCAAGTGACGGAGGACCTCCTAGGAGGACCTATGCACCCCAGCGAGGCGGAGTTGGCTCTTCTATGCCCAGCCAACAGGAGAGAGCATCAAAGGGAGAGGAAAGAGAATTTTTGAAGACAGTCTCTATTTTTTTTATGCACATTATTTTATTATGTATATTCATGTGAGAGAGTGACACTTAGACTGTTGTAATAATACAGGACTCTCACAGGTACACTCCGATTCCCGAGGTCCATTGCCCGAGGGATTGTTCCCTTGAGGGCCTCGACGGTTTTGACGGTTTCTCTTTTTTATTTTATTTTTATTATTTTGTGTGAATGAGCCCTAGCTTAGGAATTGCTTGCCGATAGAACAAGGTCCAAACACCCTAATATATTTGCATGTACCTATAGTGCGTTTTGGACCTAGTCAAATCTAAACAGTCGGTTCATTTATCTCTTAACCCCTGTGCCGCGAGCGAGCCCCATCAAGCGCTACTCCTGAACTCGAGCGTGTCGAGAAGAGGAGGGGTGAGCCAAGACCGGACCCTTAGGTTAGGGATAAGTGACCGACTTGTGGTGCTTCACGATAATAGCAGTTACTATCCTAGGGCGATTTCTTCGGCTTGCATTTGCATATAGCATAGGTTTCAATTCTGTTATGCATCCCGCATGGAGAGAGCTGGGAAGCACTGTAAGTCTTCTTACTTAGCATGCATCATCGATTTCCGATTTGCATGGCTTTTCCGACTTCTCCCTATGTTTTTGACCACTTAGGATGCTTAGTGGAAATTGGAACCCCGATAGGCACGTGCATTAAAAATACCCAAAAACAGTGATAACTCAAATAAAATCGGGACTGCTAACTCTATGGACCTAATAAAAAGATGTAATGAATTCCTTGTCTTGGGGAGAGCAACCCCCTCATTGTATGCGTTTTAAATTGCTTACGTACACACTAAGGAGTAGAGCCCAAATCCTATCAAGCCTCCTACGTGATTGTACAATTTTTGTGATTCTCACCTAACTCTAAAAATGAAAAGATAAATGACCGTCACCTGATGGTCTTCACTGTGTTGAGTAGGTGAATTGGGGGTGTTGCCTTGTGTATTGATTGTGACTTGGAGTTCATTGTGTTTTCCATTATGAGAGTAGTCGGTCCCGCCCGTGTGAGTCATGCATTTTTCATCTTTGAGTCTCTCTATCTCTCTTATACATATATCTCTTCATCATACATCGAGTCGTGATATTGGCGCTTGAGCTCAATCATTTCTTCGCCAAGTCCTTTGTTCCCTCTCCTTCATCACTCTTAGTATTCTCCGTATCATCATCATTCTCTGGTTCAAGGAGAGCACTCTCTTCGGATCGCAATTTTGACGGTGTTCCCGCCTTGTGTGGAACATCCAATTTTGTCTATATCCCGATCTTTTCACCCGCCCGCCTCGTTCCCTCTGTATCACCCTTCTACCACCCACGGTATTGGCACGCCCGCTCAATCAGCTTCTTCACCCCATTGTGTACCTTTCTTATCCATCTTCCTCGTGTCCCCTGTTTCATCTCTCCCATTACCCGGGAATGCTGTGCATATTGATGAGGCCCGCATCGAGGATTATTTATACAGATTATTTGTGTACGTCGGGCATGATATTGCGGTTGCTGAGATCGATTTGGTGGATTTGATATCAGCATATGGATTTCTGGAGGATTTTTGTGATGCATAGGGCATATGTGTGGTGCATTATTGAGGAATTTTAGTTCTCGCACACCGGATTAAGGATGTGATGTGATGCGATGATTTGATGATGATTTCATGAGCATTGATTGATCCATCTCTTAGAGGTTCCACACATCTTGATTGTTGAGGATTGATTGATTACTCTACTTTGGACTTTTTGATAAAGGTGTACGGATCCTACATGATCTCTCATCTACCTGACATCCTTGATCTCCTGACTCTTTTATCCACCCTGGCACTTAGAGGATTCCTGACTATTTTTCGTGCCATCTCAGTTGACTGGATTGACCCAAGGGATGTTTGGTGAATGACATGATTATTCGCTCCCTTACATGATCTTATGCCCTCCGAATGATGGAATGATTTATTGCTTTTGAGGACCTGAGATGACTTGCCAGCATTCCCATGACCTTCATTGCTATAGCTCGCATTGCTCCCCGAGGACTATCTGCGGGAGAATGCGACAATTTCTAGGACTGCGGTTTCATTCACTGCTTGGGTCGCCATTGTGATGGGACCCGAAACCGAGTCGTACGATATGTTTGATTGGCCTCCCCCTGTGATTGTGTACTTGACCTGTTGGTACACGAGGCCAATGTATTTGACTCATCTGAGTCCGCTCTCCTTGACGGTCCTCGCAAGGCAGAGCTCCACTTTTCTGATTATTCCATGCCTGGTTCATAGCTCTCCGAGGGTTATCTGCGAGAGGCTATGACACATTATTGCTATAATGGTCTCTTCTACTGATAGACGGTCGGCCGTCTATCGAGACTATATTTCTGTGGATCCGTCTGATGGGTCCGGCTCCTTCGAGCCCTTCGCTCTCCTTGACGACCCTCGCAAGGATGAGATGTACTCTGATTATTCACTACATAGCTCACATCGCTTCCCGAGGACTATCTGCGGAAGGATGTGACACCTTCTTTACGACCGGCTTCACCCAGTTCTGGTGTCTCCTGTCTGTTGGAGCACGAAGCCGATTCGTCTGATTTGTGTTCTCGGTCTCCTCTTTCTGATTATGTGCCTGACTTGTTGAGGCATGAGACCGACTTGTTTAGACTCCTTTGAGTCCGCTCTCCTTGACGGTCCTCGCAAGGATGAGCTCTTATTATTCATTTGATTAGTTCGTAGCTCCCCGAGGGTTATCTGCGGGAGACTACGACATATTTCAGATCTGATTGGTCTCTTCTGTTGGTAGCCGCCTTGTCGACTACTGAGACCACTATGTGGATCCGTCTGATGGATCCGGCTCCTTTGAGCCCGCTCTCCTTGACGACCCTCGCAAGGTAGAGGCACTTTCTGACTATTCCCTGCCTAGATCGCAGTACTCTCCGAGGACTATCTGCGGGAGGCTGCGACACTCTATTTACGCTCGGTTCCCACCTTCTGATTGTGTCTCCTCTCTGTTGGAGCACGGAGCCGGGTCGTCTGATATGCAATACTTTTGGTCCCATCCTGAGTTGCCTATCCGATCTGCGGATCATGGGACCCATCTTATTAGACTCCTTTGAGCCTGCTCGCCTTGACGGTCCTCGCAGGGTTGAGTTTTTGATATCTGCTATTCCCATGACTAGTTGGCAGCCCGCTCCCCGAGGGTTATTTGCGGGACGCTGCCACACTTTCTCGATTTTTCGGTCTCTTCTGCTGGTAGCCGATCTGTCGCCTATCGAGACCGTCTCTGTGATCCGTCTGATGGATCAGGCTCCTTTGAGCCCGCTCTCCTTGACGACCCTCGCCAGGGTGAGCTTCTGTTCTGATTATTCATTGCTTAGCATGTACCACTCTCCGAGGGTTATCTGCGGGAGGGTACCTCATTTTCTAGGTACGCGGCTTCATTTCTGGTGTCTCCCCGATGGTGGAAGCACGAAGCCGGACCTTCTGACTTATGTACTCGGTTTCCTCCCTGGTTGTGTCTCCTGTCTGTTGGAGCACGGAGCCGAGTACTCTAATTATTCTCTGATTTTGCTCACCTTGAGGACCCTCGCAGGAGTGAGCCGCATATTGTGTTGTTCGGTGTATTCTTGTGACTTTCAAATTATATCAACACCGTGCAGCACACAGTCTCATATGCCTTATTTCTACTCTATCTGAGACCATGATTGACTAAGAGGAGTCTGTACTGATCTATCTTCCTCCCGGTCTTACGGTATCGGCTTTGTTACCTCATGATGACCTTAGGAGCCAATTGACTGCTTCATGCTACCGGACCCGATATCTATCCTTTCGATCTGTTGACCCCGGTAGCTGACACCCACTTGATTGCATATTCGGGTGTATTTTCACCTTCTGACCGCGTCCTCGTTCTCACAGGGAGACGACGACGAGAGCACGGTAGTCGCTTGTCAGATACCGTCCTGTACTTCACCAGTCTCTTCACCGCTTGTATATATGTGTATTCTGTTCATCCTTTCTCCCGCATGTTATGTGTGCCCTAGATCGATCGCCATATCTTTGTGACTACACTTAGGACGTACCTTGTCCTAAGTGTAGGGGGTACGCACCGAGTTGTTCTTTCCTTGCACATTTTTCGTCACTCCTTTTGTTGCCTATATTTAGGGATATCTCACCCTAAGTATAGGGGGAGTGATGTGTATATTCTCCACGATCTTTTCATCTATCTGTATATATATATATATATCTTTTCTTCTCCTTTTCTTCTTTTCTTCTTTTCCTTTTTCTATCTTCTGTATCTAAATAAAAGGTGTCACCCCTTTGTGTCGGTTTTCTGTACTTAGGACGTACTTTGTCCTAAGTATAGGGGGGTGCACCCCTGATTTGTTAATTCTTTCCCACCCTTGACCCTCCCTGCCTTGTGTACAGTCTGCTATACTTAGGATTATTTGATCCTAAGTATAGGGGGGATGGTCAACTTCTATTTCCTTTGTCTCTTATTCTTATTCTTTAGACTTGTCTATACTCAGTACGAGTTATGTCTTCTCTTTTTCTTTTCGATCTATGAGGACATAGCTCAAGCTAAGTATAGGGGGGTCGTATATACTATGTATATACTTTAGCCATAACTCGTACTTTCGTAATAATATGGCTAATAATTCTTTAAATTCGTTAAAAATCCTTAATAAAAAGATGGGATTATTCCTCAAATTCTTTTTGTATATACTGATTAATAAATCAGGTGAAAATGTTTTTTGCAAAATGTTTGAAAAATAGTTTGAAAAGTATTGTGAACATTTATTGAAAACTATTTTGAAAACGTTTTGTTACATGTTTTTTAACCTGTGTAAAGATGTGTGGTTTGTAAAGATTTATTTTCTTTGTGTGAAATAAAATGTTTGAAAAATGATTTGCAAATGGTTTGAAAAATGGTTGCAAAAATATTTTGAAAAATCTATATATACTGTTTTGAAAAACCTTTGCAAAATGATTTTCAAATGTGTGTACATGTTTGTAAAAATGTTTGTAAAAATTATTTTGGACTATAGTTTTCAAAAATTGTTTGAAAAATTTGTGTCAAATAAATTTGAGGAATAGTCACATATAATAATAACTAATATAATATATATTATGAATAAAAATAAAAATAAAAAAAATATATAATAAAAATAAAAATAATAAATAAATAAACACAATTCTTTAATAAGTGTACATATATGCTTATAAATAAAAACTAAATTGTAAATTCTTAATTCTTGTAAAATAAAGCGGCACGCCCGTGTAAATAGATGTACATATTTTATACTTTGAGTGCCAAAATTATTTGCAAACTTTTCTTTGTGTAAAAATTCCTCTCTTTGTTTTCATGTTCTTGGAAAAATTGCATTATTCTGTGCATATTTGTAAATAGCATTTGCATAGCATTCATATTCTTTTATTGAGCTTGATGATTGAACTAGTCCAATAAAGTCGAAGATTGGAGCTTGGTTGGACCTTACTGCACCTAACTACACTGGAACCCTACGGGAACTAGGTTTAAGGTACTTCAGGTCTATTCAGACTTAATTCTTTGAGAAATCAGGGCTAGGTTCAAGTCACCTCAGTGGATTAACTAGAACTTTTCGAAACACACGCATGACTCTTGTCGGCTGTGACCTAACTTGGACACTTGCACCTTTCACTTGGCTCAACTCAGTTGGAGTGGTGAGGGGGTTGGATTTGCCAGTCTGAGACGCACACGGGTGGAAACATTCATCCTCGTCTAGGGAGGGAAGTGCACCCCAACCTGGTCCAGTTTCAATGAAGTTGAATGACAGGAGAGTGTGGGTTGCAATAAAGCTTCAAAAGAGGGATAGTCTTCTGGCTCAAGAGGGAAAAGTCCTTATGTAAATGCTGCTGTACATAGTATGTTGAAAAAAAAAAAGTGGACAGGCTTGTAAATAAAAATAAAAGTGCCTGCAAGAGAATGTATATTTGTTGTATAGAAAATAAGCAAGCTTGAGCATCAAAGTTACACCATGTGAGCCTGCAGCTGGATGACTCGACTACACTGGTCTTGCATCCCCAGGATTGGTAGCTACACTGGCTACTGTCCATTTTTCTTTTCTTCACCCCCTCCTCTTGAGTTGGATGCCACTTGAACTTAGAAGGGAATACCCCGCTCCTTGACGGTAGAGGGCTGGATTGGGGAATCATTGGGTTGTCATTCTGGAGAAGTCAGTCTCCTTTGTCATTTCAGTTGGGGAGAGCCACTATCACTTACACTGTACAAGTCAGCTTCATAGTCATAAGGGTTTGCGTATGATGTAGGCTAGTTCTGACCTGGCTATTGAGGTGATTTGAACCAAGTTCTGTGACTATCGAAGGCTGTTGTGTTTTAAATTTGGTTCCCGACTAGGTTCCACACACATGCTCACACCAAGGTCTAACCTGAGCTCCAAACCTTGATTTTGTACAGATGAGTTAATAATCATGACCAATTCAATTTATTCTTTTAATTCTTTATTTTTGCTTTTTCTTTTCTTCTTATTCTTTGATTCTTTTTGTACTTATTGCATAAGTATTTGCTAGGGACTAGCAAAGGCAAGTATAGGGGGGTGATGAATCTCTATTTCATCACCTTTATTCTATCATTTTGGCCTTAAAAACCCCAGCAAATGCATGTAAATAGCATTAATTTGTATAAAATAGCATTCATTATTAATTGTATTTAATGTACATAAAATAAGGTTTTTAATGCCAAAATTATAGAATAAAGAGAAGAAAAGAAAAAGGAATAAAATATTGCAAATATTTTATGACCCTAACCCCGAGACCAAGGCCAGCATGGAATTGGTCGACAAGGAATAAAGTAGGGGGAGATAAGGGCCAATTATACAATAAATATCTCATTTATTAATTCATTCATTTATGCATTTTTGGCACCTATTTTGTACATAATTATTTATTCATCAAATAAAGAAACTTTGTACATAAAAGTTGTAGATAATAATGTAAATAACAATACAAAATTGAGTTTGTGTAAAAATAATTTTCAGTGTACATTTTATACACATAATAAAAAGCAAAAATGTCAACTTCACAGACCAATATCTTGCAAATAAAAACTCCAAATCACCCAAACTCACCTTTAATTGTATATAGCATTCCATGAACTATTTTATAAAATTGGTTTCATAATTTTTGGAGTCCACCTGTGAAAGTTAGGTTTTTGGCCCTTCTTGTACATAATACCTGATTAAAATATTCATTTTATTCAATATTCATTATTTTTATAAATTCATATTTTTAGAATCTTGTAAATAATGTATATAATTCATATACATATTAGCCTCAGAATAAAACCCAAAAGAATTTGTAAATAAAATAAGTCTATGTAATATATAGACAAAATACCTATGAGGAGTATGTACATAAATAAAAGAGGAAAACATTCTTTAATTCTTTATTCCTTTATTTTTTTTTTAATAATGTATATATTATATATATCTTACCAAAAATACAAATCCATAATAAATACATATAAAATCCATTAAATAAATAAAATATATAATATACAGGTAAAATACCTATAAGTATACTAAGAAACACACAAACACATTTATTTAAAAATGTAAATAAACTCATAAAAATTAAATAAAAATATATTTATACTTACAAAAATAAGTTACAAATTTATAAAATAAGAAAATAAAATAATAAAAGAAAATAAACAAAATAAAATTAAATGTATATAAATATACTTATAAATACCATATTTTAATAAAACCGTAATAAAATAATTCAAAAAAATAAATAAAAATGGTAATTAAATATTACATTAATTTATAAACATTTTTTATTTTGTAAGTAAATTCTAAATAATTCATTTATTGCATTAAATAAATCAGTCAATTTCTGATTGACGTGGACCAATCAGGTCCTGGCGTTTGTTGACCGGTCGGTCAATTGCGCCCCCAGGCGCCTGAGTTGACGCGAACCATCTTTTCCCCCTTTTTCCTCCATTTTTCCCGCGTGGCTCAGTGATCCATCGCCCTCAGTCCCTTCACGAGATTTGTTCTCTGATCATCCAAGATGCTCGTCGTCCACTTAGATCCCTTGTACATAGCCCCGATTCCTTAATAATCGCCGGTCAATGGGGGTCCCTTGGACTGTAAATAAATAACTCCTTCCACCTTCTCCGCCGAATTTGGCCAATTTCTATCCCCTTTCTGCGCTCGATTCAGCTCCTGGCGAAGCCCTCGTGACAGGAGGCGCGTCCCAGCACCTCGATCGGCCGGAGATGGTGGGCAATTTTGTCGCGGTGGCGCTCCGGCGGCCACCCTGCTCCCTGGCGGCCCCCAGGTATAAGAGCTGCGCCTTCACTTTTCTTAGATAGATTTTCATATCAGCATTTCATTTCTGTTATTTATTTTGCATTTAGTTCAGTAGATTAGCTTAGATTAGGCGATTCGTAGTTCGCCGGAGCTCCGCTCCGGCGAGCTTTTCACCGTGATTTACCCGTTTCCCCGACTCGCTTCCACCCTCATTTCGTTCCCCTACGCCTTCTCCACCTTCCAGCCACCTTGCCCAACCGGATTCGCATCTGAATCCGCGAATCGATGCTCACCTCCTCCGCATCGCCGGAGCATCGCCGCCCTCACCCATCTCCTATGCTAACAGCTTCAGTTTTGGGCCGAGGAGCACCGCCTCGAGCCGAGCTTCGTTCCTGTGCAGGTTTGGTGCGTTGAGAAGCACCAGGAGACGCGTTACACGAACGCCGGAGGTACCTGGAGCCCCTTGCCTTCTCCGACCTCGCGGGGGCGCTCCAGTGAACCTCTGGTCGATCTGAGACCTCCAGCAACTAGAGGAACCTTCCAGGAAGCTTCTTGGACCTTCAGGCGCGAAGATGATCGGCGGAAGAGCGAGATCTCATCGGAGGAAGCTCGCCCCGGCGAGGCTTCTTCCCTGTTCTTCCTCGCAGCTCCTCCGCCGTTGGATGAAGATGAAGGCCCCAGTTTTGACCACAGCCGTCCGATGGAGTGAAGCAGCGACCGTCAGATCTCACGCGAGATCTAATCTCAAGCGCCCATCGACGAAGCGGTACCAGCCGCTGGATGAGCGACACGTGGCAAGTGAAGAAATCCCAACCGTTCGCCAGCGCGCATTTTAGGGGTAAATTGCATCTCCAGCCCCTTTACTTTTTGGATTTATTGTTTAATATTGTAAATAAAATATAACGTTGTAAATAAAGTGGAATTTTTGTACCTGACCCCCTATACTTCTTTGATAATACTTTTGGGTCCATTCCACGTCACCTCACGTGTCGTCCCACGTGAGGTGGGTATTTTGCATAAGACCCCCTGTATGTTTGTAAATATAATTTTAGTCCATGAAATAAAATTTCCAGTGTTATATTTTTATGAAGAATTACAACCAGGACCCTTAACTTTTCTGTAATTACATTTTGGTCCCTGTGGGTGCGGACCACGTGCAGTCCCACGTGGTGGGTAAATTTCAAGGGGGCCCTGGCGGGTTGCATATTTAATTTTAATCCATAAAATCGCAGAAAACGTTATAACTTTCTGGTATTTTTGCACTTGTGTCCCTGTAACTTATTTTATTTGCAAAAATACCCCTGCCAGGCTGTTTTCTTTTTGTCTTTTTATCTAATTATTAAAAATACCTATGAGGCTTCTAAAAATCCACAAAAATTAGGAGAGATGCTCCATGCCATGCTAGTTCATGCCAACATTTTATTTTGCATTTTTTGCATTTTTCCTGATTATTAAAAATGAAAAATGAGCCATTTTTGTACTGTCTAATTGATAAAATACAAAAAAATTAGAAAATGTTTTTGAAAAATCCCAAAAAATTATATATGGTATAATTATATATATATTGAGTCCAGAAAGTGAAAAAACCTAAAAATATGAAAAGGAAAATTAAAAAAATCAGAAAGCTCCAAAATCCAACAAAACAAATAGAAAAATCCTTAAAAAACCCCAAAAATATATTTTTCTCTTTTATAATTACCTATATATTATTATTAATATCATAAAATTAATTTGGGAATTTTTGGAGCTTATTTTATATTTTTAAAACCCAAATTATATACGGCAATTTGATTGGTCCAATATTGTGGACAGTTTTGAATTTAAAAATACATAAAAATTAGAAATATTCCTGAAAAATAAAAAAAAAGAGAAAAATATAAAAAAAAATATAAAATCTAAAAACAAAATAAAAAAAAAGATAAAAAACAAAAATATAAAAAAATTACAAAACCCAAAACCCACTAAAACAATAAAAGGACATGAACAATGGTTTGAATAATGGAAGGATACATCACATACACTCCCTTCGCATCCCAGTGTTCGACCTCTACTTGTGCTTACACCTATACACATTTTACATGTAGAGTTATAATAAATTTTAACTCCACATTTTTGGATATTCATTGCATATATTATTGTGGGTTAATTGTTGATCGATTCGGGATTCTGTCTGAGGTCAACTCAGCGACTGTCTCTCCGCCTTGTGGGAAGATAAGATCTCGGCAGAACCCCGGTTATCAGGGATGCGGAGGAGCTCGTCTCGTTCCTGCTCGGAACACGCGGGCATACTCCTTGCTTCTGGGGGCATTGATTCAAAGCTCGAGTACGGTCCGTTCGCCGTTTTTCTCCTAACTATTGCCCATTTCTTCTGGAATCATTTTCTGAGGAGGGAGAATTCTACATATTTCTGCCAAATTCTTCCAAACTCTGGGGATGCAGGAATCCAATATGGAAAGCAGTCATACGACACTTCTGCCCTATTATATATTGATGGAATATCAAAGTCGAGGGAGGGGAAGAGAGCAGGTGGAGAGGATTCGACCCAGAAAGCGAGGAATGAAGATTCGACGAGGAACCCTCTATAATACCCACATCTCTGAGAGATCTGACCACGGAAAGGGAAAGCTAGACTGGCATTACAATAGTGGCCGATACGAAGTGAGACGAAAGAGGCTAAAATCAAGAAATATGGATAACCAAGAAGAATGAGGGGCGGAAAAGTCTATAGCTCGGAATCTCAGAAAGGGGAGGATGCGGAGACTCGTCAACCCAAATGAAAGAAGGCCGGAAAGGTGGAACATCATTCCATTATTCCCCTCCGGAGCGCCATAAGGTCCTATATCGGGTGTGGAGGTGATCGATTTTAGTGGATAATCAGGTTCTTTTATGGGCGGATGTGAAATAGTTCCCTGAATCCGGGACTATAAGACAGAGGTTCATTCCGGAAGTGACTATCTTGGTCTTTTTCTTCCTATCTTGGGTCGTTATAGGCTCTGCCGAGCTTATTCCGATTATCGGAATGGTTAGATTTTGTCTTTCTAACCTGGATGTATATAAAGAGAAGAAAACCACATCCTTTTATTGATACCCAAACTTATCAGATAAGCGGGGAGGGGGAGATCCCGCAATGAGAAGGCGCCCGGGACCAGAGCGGTTCTATAATGATATGGATTTTCTCTCGGGATCAAGAATCCGGGATCGTCAGAATCTTAATCAGGCTTGGTACTGGTATAGACTTCTTCGCATTCCCCCAGGCTATGTCTAGTATGTCCTGGGGGGCCGCGTAGACTATCTTTCTATATTTCGGAAAAAACCGCCTGTCATCTTCGGAGTCAGGAGTTCACGCGGAAATGGGACCGTGGGTTGTGGGAGAGCAATACAAGCGCTAGGCGAAGAGGCTATGGGAGTTCTAGTTAGAGCGAAGAACTATGCTTCGGGTCGTATGGATCTCTTAGTGCTTTCAGAGGATGTGGTGATATGGCAGTCAAATAATATGGATTGAGGATATCTTCTCGTAGGGGGTAGTACTAGATTGCAAAGAGAAAGAATGCCTATAACCTTCAGGTTGCTATGAAGGTTGTAGAAAACTTTGTGGAGGGGTCAGACAGGCGGAGCACAGGTTGAGTGAGGGGCCAGACATTCTAGCGATTGGACGAATTTTCCGAAAAGAAGTCGCTGACTATCCGGAGAAGTTGGACGAAGTGGGATTCCCCACTTTCTTCTTTCTCTCGCTAATAATATTTCCGTCGAATCGCGATAGCTCGGATTCTGCACGGAGTGAGGCTGACCTACTGGAATTGCTCTTTATATCTAGTTCGCCCTCTCACCATCTATAGAGTAGGTGTATGGGTATCCCCCTCTCCACCTCGCCTTCCCCTGACCAAAAGGTCGGGCCCGCCCCGAAAGCACTTTTTCATTCTTTCATATACTAGGGGATTTCACTTGGAAAAGAAAATGTTCCATACTAACGGATTCGGGTGTCCCACACAGAAAGAAAGAGCTAGGAGCCCCGGCCCAACCCGGAATTGATACAAGGGTAGGTAGCTAGTACTGTTCCCTATCCACGAGTTTGCCATTGTAATGGAAGAATTAGTGTGCAAGCGGGCGGGAAGACTCAATGTCTCTTCATTCCCAGTCCGAGGTAATGCTGGCATCGAGGTCTGTCAGTGAGGAAGCCAAAAAAGAGCGGCGGAAACATGCGCAATGTAGCTCTGAAACAGTCTATCCTAGTAGCTAGGGTTAGGGAGGGCTAGCTCGCCGTGGTCGTGATTTCCGCATGTGGCCTTGGAAAGTCGGAAGCTAAGTCTAGAGTGGAAGCAGAAAGCCCTTTCTAATCATTCTCTCTCAAAGGATGCCGCCTAACACATGCAAGTAGGACGGGAAGTGGTGTTTCCAGTGGCGGACGGGTGAGTAAGGCGTAAGAACCTGCCGGGAACAACAACAGGAAACGGTTGCTAATAGCCCTACGGCTGAGGAGCAAAAGGAGGAATCCGCCCGCTCGCGTCTGATTAGCTAGTTGGTGAGGCAATGTCTTACCGCTGGTCCGAGAGGATGATCAGCCACACTGGGACTGAGACAGGGCCCAGACTCCTAGCTTAGCTTCTCTCATCTTAGCCGCGGCTACTGAAACAACCATTTCCGAGTTAGATCTTCCAAGCAAGATACTAGTATATAGCTTGGGAAAGTCCTTTCTAAATTGCTTGACTTTCTCACTTTTGAAAATAAGGAAGTTGGGGGTCTTAGGGGCTAACTAGTTGCTGTCTCCCTGGACTCACTCGCTTTTTTCCCTTCTCACTTCCATACCTCTTTCTTCGCCTACCCTCACCTACACAGGGTTCCTAGGGATGAAGAGAGGGAATAGAACTTCTTTTTCCTAACAGATCACTTTTTCCAAATAAGCTGGGCAGGTGGGTCTGAGGGGGGGAAAGAGTCCTTTCTTCGCTTGGGAAAGAAAAGATTTGTCCTCTTACCCTTGCCATTCGGGTCCTTTCACGCTCGTCAGGTATGCTTAACTCTTTGCGCAGTTTCATAATGTTCCTCGCATTCGCCATCTATATATGTTCTTCAAAAAGGACTTGCCCTCTTCTCGATTCCTTTTATGCTCTTGGACAGGTGAACTTGGTGAATTGGTCATCTGTATGCTCACCTATGAAGGAAGGGGGTCGTCGGAGGACCTTAAGATAGGGAATTGGTCCAAAATCTAGTGACCGAAAAAAACCACGGGGCACTCCATACAGAGCAAGCGACGTCGTCAGGGATGAGGCGCCCGCGCAAGGCCCATTGGCTGCCTACTAGGGGCAGCCCCATTATTCTATATATATATATATAGAGAGAGAGAGAGAGAGAGAGGAAAATGGGGCTGCCCCCTAGGGGGAGCTAACTTAGCTCCCCCGCCCTATTTTCTTCAAATTTTTTTATTTTTTTTGAATTTTTTTCCGTGAATATTCATCACTATATCCCTATATTATGTCATAAAAATTTCATGTGAAACAGAGACTCCTACGGCCTCCATCCAGACAGTCATTTTTTTAACGGTAACAGGATTTTTAAATCGACCCCGTTTGGATGGAGGTCGTACAAGTCTCTGTTTCGCATGAAATTTGAATGACATAATATAGTGATTTAATAATGAATTTACACGGTTTTAGATTTCAAAAAAAATAAAAAAATTTTGTGAAAAAAGGACGGGGGGAGCTAAGTTAGCTCCCCCTAGGGGGCATACACATTTTACCCATATATATATAGGGTAAAATGTGTATGCCCCCTAGGGGGAGCTAACTTAGCTCCCCCCGCCCCTTTTTCACCAATTTTTTTTATTTTTTTGAAATCTAAAACCGTGTAAATTCATTATTAAATCCCTATATTATGTCATTCAAATTTCATGCGAAACAGAGACTCCTACGACCTCCATCCAAACGGGGTCGATTTAAAAAATCCTGTTACCGTTAAAAAAAGACTGTCTGGATGGAGGCCGTAGGAG
Organism: Ottelia alismoides; assembly: GCA_037367405.1. Classification (NCBI taxonomy): domain Eukaryota; kingdom Viridiplantae; phylum Streptophyta; class Magnoliopsida; order Alismatales; family Hydrocharitaceae; genus Ottelia; species Ottelia alismoides. The sequence continues at coordinate 808,459 of JAZKJV010000009.1, forward strand.
TCTCTGTTTCACACGAAATTTTAATGACATAATATAGGGATATAGTGATGAATATTCATGGAAGAAATTTTCAAAAAAAATTAAAAACATGGAGAAAATGGGGCGGGGGTAGCTAAGTTAGCTACCCCCTGGGGGCAGCCCCATTTTACCCATATATATATATATATATATATATATATATATAGGGAAAAATGTGTATGCCCCCTAGGGGGAGCTAACTTAGCTCCCCCCGCCCTTTTTTGACATAATTTTTTTATTTTTTTTGAAATCTAAAACCGTGTAAATTCATTAATAAATCCCTATATTATGCTATTAAAATTTCGTGCGAAACAGAGACTCCTACGACCTTCATCCAAACGGGGTCGATTTAAAAAATCATGTTACCGTTAAAAAATGACTGTCTGGATGGAGGCCGTAGGAGTCTCTGTTTCGCACGAAATTTTAATAGCATAATATAGGGATATAGTGATGAATATTCATGGAAGAAATTTTCAAAAAAAAATAAAAAAAAATGGTGAAAATGGGGCGGGGGAGCCAAGTTAGCTCCCCCTAGGGGGCAGCCCCATTTATCCCATATATATATAGGAACCATAATGTTACTTTGAACTTCTACGTCCTTTTATAAATTTAGTTAGTTACAAATGGGTAGAATTATAGGTATATTAAATAAACCTTTTGTAAATATCTAAATCGAGTATTGTATTTTACTGCACACATTTATATTTATTTATATGATCTTTTACACTTGTATCCTTTCGAATTTTCATAGCTTCCCTCCTGCTCTTATCTTTTTCGCAATAACATTTGTGCTCATATCACTTGTGCCTTGAGATTAGTTATTTTTGTTTTCCTTTAAAATGAACGTTAAATCCAAGGCATACACGTAATTACAAAAAAAAGCACATGCACAAGTGATGCCCATAGCCTCCTCCTTCCTCGATCTCCCTCACCAGCGGCACTTCCCTCCCCTTCGAACCCTTCTCCGACCCGAGGTCTTCCTGCCATTTACATCCTCTCCTCCCCCTCCCCTCCACCCCGAGCCCCCTATCTGTATCCATCACAACGAGCTCCCCTCTCCTTCGAGCCTCACTCGATCTCCAACCTCCTCTTTAATGGACATGTGAAAAAGGATGCTTCAAAATATGTTACATAATAGAAGCCACGGACTCAGGGATATAAATGAAGAGGGAAAGGTCATTCTGGATTTTGTAATGGTTTATGATATTTTCATAGCAAACACTCTCTTCAAGAATAGGGAGCATGGCGGCTAGAGAGGGATGAAGCAAGCAACATGGAATTGACTGAATAGAACAAATGCATGTTTCTTACATCATAGTATTTGTAACATGCATGTCAGAAGTTCATCATGTTTTAAATATTTAATGTTTCTTTCATTTAAAATTTATTTCTTTGTATGCTATTTTTTGTAAAATGGTAGAATAGCTTTTTAGTGTGTGTGTGTGTTCATTTAGATAAGTAAAGTTATAATACTAAATCCATTGATTTTTTTGAAAAAAAAATCATTTAACTCTGTTCAATGAATCTTACATTTGATACAAGGAAGCGAGGATTAACTATGAAAACTCGAAAGAGTAGAAGGGTAAATATCTCATTTTAAAATATAAATTACATAGACAAAATCCGATATTTATACAAAAGAAATACAAGAGACTACATAATCGTGTATTGTATGTTTATTTAATTGGGTGAATCACAATTAGGGTCTCTATCTATGGGTCCGATCCCATAATAGGTCTCCATCTTTAAATTGTAATGATTCGGGTCCCAGAGCCGTTTAAGAAACAGAAATTTTGGTGTTCATGATGAATATGCTCTTGACGGGAAGGGAATGGAGATTGGGTTCCAACTTTTAAACAAGGGCATATTCATCATTGGACCTAAAAAATTCATTACGTTAATGGTTATGAGATCCGAATCGTTACAATTTAAAGTTCGGGACCCATTCTGGGATCAAAACCATAGATGGGGACCCAAATTATAATTTACCTTATTTAATTTCATATTCGAATATCCCTTTGGTATAATGAGAAATTATGCCATGATGTTTTAAATATTTGTCAACATTTTGATAATTTAATGAAGAATTTTCACTAAAGATAACGCAGAAATATCCACCGGAGTAAGTCAAAATTTACCACATGATAAAACTCAATAGGATAGAATATCAAATATCACATTTTACAAAAATTTGTTCTTGCGTCATTGATATGCGTATAGATTATCATTTGGAAAAAAAAAGTTACATCAATAATGAAATATTCAATATTTTCACCATTTATACGATCATTCGAATAAGAGTCGATAAATAATAGAATTTTTATGGGTTGTGTCCCTCTAAGATATTGCAATATCAGTTATGCTCCTTTCTTTTTGTAATATTAGTTGTGCCCTCGACTTCTTGTCGTTCTATCACTTGTGTCTCTTGGGTTAGTTACCGTCCATCTCCAACGCAGACAAACGTTAACTTTGAGGGCACAAGTGGAATTACTTTAAAAAGGGAGGGTTGTAAATCGTCCTCATCATCTTCATCTTTCTCCCCCATCTCCTTCTTCTATCTCCTCCACTACCTCCTCCCTCACCCCTAGCTCCTTCCTCTGCTCCCAACTCCTCCCCTTTACCCTCGTGCCTCCCCCTCCGCCCTCACTAGTCCTCTTCTGATGCCTCCTCCTCCCTTAAGCTCCTCCTCCTCACCCCCATCGCCCCTTACTGCCTCCTCCATCGACCACCTCCTCCTCCTAGTTCTGCCACCTCCCCCCAGCCGACCCCGTAACTCCTCCTCCACGCCATCCTCCCTAGCCTGCTGCCTCCATTCCAGCCCCTCCTTCCGCCCTCTCCTACCTAGCCCGACCCTCTCTAGCCCCTCCTTCTACCCCCTCCTCCCCAACCTGCGACCGAACCTCCTCCTCCTCCCCAACCCACCCCCTCCATCCACTCCTTTCGCCCCCTCTTCCCAAGCCCGACCCCCTCTAGCCATTCCTCCCCTATCATCGCCCCTCCTCCCTAGCCCTCCCCACCATCCCGTCCACCAACCACCTCCTCCTCCAAGTCACGCCCCTCCTCTCCAATCTGCCCCTCCAACCCATCCTCCTCCCCCAACCCCGCCTCATCCAGCTCCACCTCGCCCCCTCCCGACGGTCTTGTCGAGGCCCGACCCAATGCCACGCTCCTTGCACTTCCGCTGCAATCATAGATGTCCTTCACCATCAGGAGATCCATGATCAAGAAGGCCCTCGGAGGAGACGGCTACGTGCGACAGCAACATGAGAGGAGGTCGAGCTTTTGGGGCTAGGGGGAAACGAGGGAGAGATTTTCTTATGATCATAACACCCATCTAACCACATCATGATTTGAATAAACTATGATTATTTTAATTATTTGACGGCTAATCCGATCCCTTCATCCTTACTTATTTTCATATTTACACCATGCCACTGATTAAACCTAATTCTCACCCCTCATCCTTGTTGATTCTCAATGACAAGAGTGCATGTGTAAATCCAAAAAATTTATAGGACTTCTGTTATAAATATGAAAACTTAAGAACATAAGTATAATTTCAATATTTGAAAGAAATTATTTTCTATTTTTTAAGGAAAGATAGTGCAAAGCCATAGGGCGAACACCCAAAAAGTTTATATTCACAAGTTAAATTTCGTAATTAGGAGGGCCAAGAATCCCAAAGGATTCCAGCATGTTCTGTAACATACTCTACACAGAACCTCTCTCCTCAAAATAAAACACTAATTCTTGATACTCATATTGCCCATAATGTGGTTGTTGTTTGAACCTTTACACGTACATGTACATTACTCGATGTCCTTATAGATTTGCTAAAATGACTGAGAGTTCTCTGTGGTAACCCCATTGAGAGTTATTTCCTCCCAGATAACTCTAGATGTGGACATGTAAAGAACAAATGATCAATATCATCCATACACCCATGACAAAGGTATTCGGACAGTGGAATAATCTGGCCCTTTGTGCAACTGTCATCACCATGTCTCTCCCTAACATCTATAAAAAAATCTTCACTCGCTTCGAGATCCTCCATGTCTAAATATGACCAAGGTCGTAAAGCGATCCCCAAATAAAAAACAAAAGAAGCATATTGATTAATCGTAAATCCGCTATCTTAATATGATCTTGTTGTAATACAGTTGGTTAAGAACTAATCAGAACCAATCCATAATTCTCCATGAAGAGGGCTCGGTTTAATTAACCCGGATAAGTACATTATCGAACATAAGGACATGAGTGTATTATTTTTTTTAGTTAAGGTCTAAATAAAGTAGGTTAAGTGATTTTCAATGTTATCTAGATCAAGATGCATACACCGTAATAAATGCATGGATTTTTAAGGTTTTTATATAAGTCAAATAAGTGATACAATGCGACATAATGAGATATTATGCATTACAAATTCACATCAAACAATAGTCTAAAACATTACTTAAGCTCGTGATATAGTTTTTAATTAAAGAAATCCAATGGATGAAATCACATCTACATGGATTAAAATGGGTATCTAAATCCAACTAGATTGATTAATGTCCTTATTTCATTTAGCAATAATTTACTTAATAAACCTTCATCATTCAATAAGATAAGTGATGTATAAGTACACGAATGAGATCCCTCAATTCAATTATAATAATATGGTTCAAATAGGGAATCAAATAAAACAATCAACAAGGATGATACTGACTCATGATCATTAATTCAATTAATTAAAGAAATCACCATTCTTTGATTTTTAATGCACTAAATATCAGTCAAAATAGAAGTATATGCTTATAACATTAAAGAGATTTTAATACAATTTAAAATGAGACCAATTTTAATTAATTTAGATCTATGTACTCATGTTATTAAGGACATAATACATGGGCTTACTCATAAATAAATATGAATTAAAAATAACACAAAACGTTACAAGTAGGCCCATAAAAGGGTACATATGTAAATACACAAATCTGGAAGGGTATGAAGTGTAAATATTACCGTTCCTAGAGTCTTTCGATTTAGGATATTCCACTCCTCATCTTTCATGGCTTCGGGCTTCTTCCCTTCGATCGAAAGATAGAGATCCTTCTGATATAGAACGTCTTCAATCTGCATCTTTCAGAACGTGAAGTTTGATTCATCGAACTTCTCGATCTTGACCTTTGATTCTTCTACCATCTGTGTAGAGGTTGATCTCCGAATATAGCTCTGATACCAGTTGTTGGGGATGGATCCGATCAAGCACCACACGAACTACGATCGAAGAAGAAAGCACGCACAATCGCACAAGACAATGATTTATCATGGTTCGCCAATATGCCTACTCCACTTGTTCATACCAATCTCTCTCTACTATTTCTTGAATGATGTTGGGATATGATATGTGGTGCCACATGGCTCCTTTTATACTAAAATAAAAGTATACCAAGCATTCAACAGTCCCCACTATCAACTCTCAGCCATTCATGATGTATGATGTGTATTAAGCATCTCAACAATCCTACCCAATACTTCTCAATCAATCAGGATGTAGAAGGTGGATCAGACACCTCAGCAATCCAGGCCAAGAGCACTCAACCAATCAGAAGGCAGGAGGGTGATTAGCCACATCGGCAATGCTCTTCACTTGTATTCAACTAATCGGTCTTCACAAGATAAATCTCAATAGTGACTTGGGCGGAGAGCCGAGGATCACACCAGAGTCTAGGTCTCGGTCGTATCTTGATCTTACACCTAATATCTATCATCGAAGGATAGAGAATGCTCGGAGAAGATACACAAAGTGTGGATCGATGTGCAGTTGATGAAGGAAGGTGTTTTGTTCGGTGAGGGGAGCAGTTGCAGGTGGTGGTTTCAACCACATCCAAAGGTTCCACGTGAGGGATGGAGGCCTTGAAGGTTAGTACGAAGAAAAATAATGGATGAGCGACAAGATGACACCATAATTGTTAGCAATGTGAGCCCCAAGCGAACCATTTCTACAATAAATATATTGTAGTGAATAAATTATCAATGAAAGTTATTGATTATTTTTCACTCCCTTTCTGAGATTAAATGAATGAATGCACTATAGGGTCCCTCTGTACAATAAGGGTTATGTACCATGGCCAACTTGATGATCATACAGCTGATGATTCATTTGATGAATCATAGAGGCTGATGCTTGGATGAATATCTAAGGAATTAGATAGATGACTCATCAAGCATCATCAAATGATTGTTAAGTGATTATCTCCAACCTGAGTAGGAGATGGCAATCTTATCTCATATGGATGATATCTGACTGACCTCTTGATGCAGGTCCTCTACATGTGAATAGTGATTCGGAGGTGTCAGGTTAGTTGAGTCAATGGGTTGACTTCACGAGATCAAGATAACCAAAGACCTATATTGAATACTGTCACAACATAGGCATGCATCCTCTGACCGGAGACAGATGTGTTGCTATATGTCTGAGTGTGTACATTTGGCAGACCAATAGGTTGATGACCTAACCAAGGTCTATACACTGGCGAGCTGGTGTGCATGTAAGGACATATGAGTAATACGATCTCTCAAAGGGATCATACAGGTTCACTTGTTAACCGGGAGACATGATCTCACTCATGAGGTATTGGGACTGAACAAATTCCATGCATAGTCGTCATGCTTTGGAAGCATGACATGAATTTGAAGGTAAGATATATGCTTTGTGAAAGCATATGATCTATACCAAATCCCAATGACCAAGATTGAGAAACTTTATGATCTAACCCTAAAGACGACAGTGTAAAAGTGATCTTTATCTTCAGAATGATCATAGGTATTCCAGTATGCATGATGTACATGTATTGGGAATACCTGAGGGTGATATGATCATATACGATTGTATAACCATGACGCTTCCATTCCGAGGGAGTGATGAAACAGGTTTGGATTTTAGTGTCTCCTCTCATTAGAGAAGTGACCTAATCTTAATCCATGAACTGGACATTGATCTGAATGAGATTCAGATGCAATAAGAAGATTAGGTCTACGATCTTGATTTGATCAAGCATCAGTGAGAGGTCCATGGGATTTGGATTTGAGATATGATCTTAACATCCAAGTCACTATACGTGGAACAATACAATCGTCATGTCCTTATCTCCAAGTATCTGCGGAGAGATTGCATTATTCTTGAAGGGTTCAAGAATAATTCCATAAGATCTAAGCAATGAAGAAATGATGATTAAATGTAATTTTATCATCTTGATGTGTGAAGAAATTATCCAATATAATTTAATGTGATTTAATTAATGTGGATAAGAATAACGTAGATAGAGATATCCAATTATTCATAATATATTATAAATATGATTTATAATGTATTAGAGGGAGATAATTATAATTTATATGTGTTGATTAATTATTATGTGTATTGGATACATATTGTGTAATTAATTGACAACGTAAATTATATGTTGTTTTGGGTTGTGAATATGATTCACAATTTTTTCCATGGCAAGATTGCAATATTCTCAAATATAATTGTGAATTATTTTTGAAGAATAAAACCCAACAAAATTTGTTGCAAATAAATAAATAGATATTTCCATGGAGATATGCAATCTCATGAATTATCATGAGATTGCCCTCCATTAGGAAAGGGTTGGGCGGCACCCATGTCCTATTTGGAATGGGTGGTCGTCCACCATGTTATACATGGAATTGTAATCTCCATGTATATATTATCTCCTTATTTATTGGTTTGATTTAGGATTGATTTATATTTGATTTTTTCAAATATATTTTAATCCAAATTTGTTGTTTTTGACAATAACAATCTTGACCATTGGATTGACATAAATCAATCTCACCCATTGATTTTATATGTCCCATGGATTGAGATCCATGGATCCCAAAACCCTATGAATAGAGAGGCATACCATGCTCTCTCTTTATATGCAATTTTGTAGCTCTCTCTCTCTCTCTTCATACACGACAACCCTCTCTCCCTCTATTTTTGATGGCCGTCCACCATACCCTACATGAGAGAATCGTCGACGCTCTCACCACCATGCCATCGCTTCGACGTTCTTCGGTTCTCCGTCTTCTTGGAGTGCTACACTCACGAAGGAGACGTTCGATCTCGTGCGATGAGATCAGGAACAACTACGCTTGGATCAACTTCTTGGATTGCGAGGACAACACGTTCATCCCCGCGCTTGCAAGCGGTCTCACCGATAATCAGACTTGAGACAGGAGGTCTCTTCTCTTAGAGACTCGATCAACCACGCTTCAAGAGGTACTGCATTATACTTGTTGTGGTTATAGATGAAACGATCCGAGAATCTTTCTCGGATAATGTGGTTTCATCGAATGATAAATTTTAAATTCCGCTTCTCAGAACTACTAGTACGACTAGTCGTTCCTCGTCGTATCCGATACGACGATCACGCTTCCGTGATGCGCTTGAGGATAATTACATATCCTTCAAGTGGTATCAGAGCTTTAGGTCGACGGTTTCGAATATGATTCGAAAATCGAGGACGACTTGGGTTCGTTATGGTCGCGAAAGTTTTTATCGCATTTGATTTCGTAGATCTATTTAGTAAATAATTTCGAACATGTTTAAAGTAATTAAGCAAGAATTATTTCTTGGATTTTGTTCCCCATTAAATAATGACACCATAAGATCTGAGTTTACGTAAATCGGATTTCGTATGCTCTAGATATGGTTGTTTTAATGAACATGTATGCACTGTTGCGGGAACAATAGATTTTAACATGATTAAGGAGTTAATTGATGTTATCATCTGCCTCGAAATGCATGAAACATCACTTGGATTCTGTACTAAATCAAGTTAACAATCTTCGAAAATTGTTTTTGTCTAATTTGGATTTAAATTGATTTATATATGTTAATTATAGTGAGTAGGGGTCACTACTAAAATTGCAGTCCTAATCTAGAATCAAGTGATTGTCAATTAGTGAAATTAATTGTTAATTTCGTGAGATAATCATGAAAAATATTTGTGAAATATTGGAAGATGATTATTTATCTAATTGACTTGGCCTCAACCAAATAATAGATTGGATGTGATCTAAATCATAATTGGAAATCACAATCTTCAAACTTGATGCTTGAATAGGATTGGGAATTTGTGTCGCAAATTTCATTATAATCAAAAATATTTTGATTATTATTATATGGTACAATTTCGATTGAAAAACTGATGATCATCTCAAGTACAAATTGATATATCTGGCATTATGCTTTCCCGAGGCAGATATGGTGACTAGTCGGAGAGCATTGGGGTTGCGGGTTGCAACGTATGTGGTCCGTCCCACTCTCATCGGTACTGGCCATGATAGCGGGTAGGGACTGTATAATACTGGAGAAAATCAAGGTATATTTTCTAATTATTAAAATTCAAATTAACACGTATTTTGAGATATTACCATATATATATTCAAGTAAAATAATCAAGTTTGTTGTTTGAATTGGATTGATAATTAATTTAATATGATTAAATTGATTATGTCCAATTGAGACACTCTATTATGAATAGAGTTATTATTTCCCTTGGAAGAATTAATTATGTGAATGCGATTCATGATAATTAATTAAAATTTGAATATCAGATGGAGGATCACATAAGTGACATCCATGGTCTCCCGTCAAGGTGAAGAGTTCCGTCGCCAGGGATTGCATGTGGGAGACGCCTGTCCGAAGTGACAGTTCTCATATGCAAGCGCATCTGGATCGGGCTCTTTGCTTCTCAAAAGAGTAAGGCCGTATGCGTAGTGACTCCAATATAGGATCCTCGTATTATTGGGACGATATTGGATTGCGCATAGCGAGTACTATTCTTGTTGACGGTTGGTTCAATTAACGACGGGTCAACATTGCCTTAGGGGTGGTGGGCTCGGGTGTTAAAGATCGAATTGGGAAATGTAAGTTGGACTTGTAAGGAGGAATGTGTTCCCGCTTCTCTTTATTGGAGTCGCAGATTCTCATATTATTGGGATGTGACAAAGATAAAGAGGAGATCCCAATTCTTGCTAGAGATATAGCGGTAAGTATATCTCTTACTTTGAAAGTGATTAAGGGAATGAACTTTCAAAGTCGAGAATGCAAGAATAATTTGATTTAAAATACCTTAATCAAATGTTATAAATATGAATATATTTTTTTATTCTAATATAGTGCATTCTTAATTTCAGAAAATGAAGTCTTTGAACCTGCTTAATAGGCTTCTTGAGGTCAACCAATTGACCGGCCCAAATTACTCGGATTGGATCCGTAATTTGGAGCTTGTTCTCTCTGCTGAGCGCATAAGTTATGTTCTCTCTGAGGACAAGCATGAGAACCCTAAATCCAAGGAAGAAAAAGAATTCAATGACAAGTATGATGAAGATCATGTCTTGGCTACATGGTATATCCTAGGTTCTCTTTCCAATGTTCTGCAGAAGCAACATGTGGAGATGAGTACTTGCCAGGAGATAATGCAGAATCTTAAGGATATGTTTGGTGACATTAACCGCACCCAACGGTACAATGTTATGAAAGAACTCATTCGCTGCAGGAAGCAGGAAGGGACTTCGGTCCGTGAACATGTACTCAAAATGTTTGGGTACTTGTCGGAGCTGGAGACTTTTGGGGCAACAATGGATGCAGACATGCAAGATGACTTCATTCTGCTGTCGTTACCCAAATCTTTCAATAACTTTGTAGTGTCAGTCCACATGAATAAGCTAGAATTGACAAGCGCGGGTCTTCTTGCCACATTGAAATCTGCGGAAGATGTAATGAAGAAAGATGGTCCCGCTGGCTATACAATAGTTGCACATGTCAGAAGGAAGCACGGTCGGAAGCAAGGTTCTCGGAAGGGACCATCCCAGAAGAGAAAGAAGAAGGGACAAAGTGTTGGCTCTTCTTCCAATGCATCCACTCTTATGGCGTCGAAGAAAACCGACATCTGTCACTACTGCAAAAAGCCGAGGCACTAGAGGCGTAACTGCCCAGAATACCTGAAGTCTTCAGACAAAGGTAAAGCCCCAGCAAGTATGAAATCTACTTTCATCATTTAAACTAGCTTTCTCGTCGGATAAGAAGGAAGTTGGGTTATAGATTCTGGTGCTTCGGTTCATGTATGCAATTTGTTGCATTTGTTTCAGGAAACTAGAAATCTGGAGGAAGGGGAGATAGTCATCCAGATGGGATCTGATGCAAGTGTTGCAGCAGTAGCCGTCGGGACTTGTCGACTATCATTATCTAGTGGTACAGTCCTTATACTTAAAGAGTGTCTTTATGTACCCAAGTCAGAAGGAACTTGATATCTGTATCTAAGCTTGTTAGAAGCGGATATTCATTCCTTTTCTGTAATAAATTAGTCATAAATCGTTATGATAAATATATTGCGGATGGTGTTTTGACTTCTGGTGGACTCTATGAGTTGTGCATTGATAAATGTATCATGAATGTGACAATCACTAATAAAAACCCTAAAAGATCCATGGAGGATAAAAACATCTCAAATGAGATTTGGCATCAAAGGCTTGGTCATTTATCTGTTGATAGGATCAATAGATTGATAAAGGATGGGCCTCTAGATTTTCCACAGGTTCAACCTTTGTCCACTTGCAAACATTGCATTCAGGGTAAAATGACTAGGACGCCTTTCCGTAACAAGGTTATGAGATGCGAAGGTATTATTGACCTAATACATACCGATGTATGTGGTCCCTTCAGTACCGCGACTCGAAATGGATATCGATATTATTTGACGTTTATTGATGACCATTCGCGATACGGGTTTGTCTTCCTATTACGTCATAAGTATGAAACCTTTGAAAAATTCAAAGAATTCAAGGCTTTGGTTGAGAACCAAATCGATAGGAAGATTAAACGGATTCAATCTGATCGAGGTGGCGAGTACCAATCAGATGAATTCAAGGAATACCTTAAGGAGAATGGAATTGTTTCCAATCTCACTCCTCCTGGAACTCCCCAACTTAATGGTGTTGCTGAAAGACGCAACAGGACCATCATGGACATGGTCTGTTCAATGATGAGTAGAGCACATTTACCTCTTAGTTTCTGGGGATATGCAGTAGAGACTGCAATATACATCCTGAATAAGATTCCTAGCAAATCCGTGCCTAAGACTCCTCATGAGCTATGGTATGGAACCAAACCTAGTGTTAATCACTTGAGGGTTTGGGGTTGCTTGGTCCATACGAAGAACGTGGACGCAAGTAAGCTAGAATCTCGCTCTCGTGAGTGTTACTTCATTGGGTATGTTAAAGATGGTATTGTCAATACCAACTTTATGACCCTGAGACCCAAAAGGTTTTTGTTTCTAGAGATGTGAAGTTTCTGGAGAATGATTTCCTTAAAGGTCAAGACAATAATGAATTAGAGGAACTCATTAAATCCCCTGAGGATTCTGAGCTTCCTAGACCAGAAACTGAAGAGATAAATAAAGATGAAAAACCCATACCTCTTCGAAGGAGTTCAAGGGTGGTTGCACCACCAGAAAGGTATGGATTCCATGTGTCAAGTGAGGCTGACATCGATCCTACTTCAGTTGACGAAGCACTCGCGGATCAAGACATGGATAGATGGATGCTAGCAATTAAGTCAGAAATTGACTCCATGCATAAGAATGGTGTATGGACCCTCGAGGATCCACCTAAAGGGGTAAAATCCATTGGGTGTAAATGGACCTTCAAGAGAAAGAGGGGACCTAATGGGAAAGTAGAGACTTTCAAGGCACGGCTCGTAGCCAAGGGCTACACACAGAGAGAAGGCATCAATTACGATGAGACATTCTCTCCTATGGCTATGCTTAAATCCATCAGGGCACTGCTAGCTATAGCTGCATATCTTGACTACGACATCTGGTAGATGGACGTCAAGACGGCTTTCCTCAATGGATACCTCGAGGAGGATATCTACATGGAGCAGCCCCAGGGATTCATGACTGAGGATGGCAAAGTATGCAAGCTGAAGAAATCCATCTATGGGCTCAAGAAAGCTTCTCGTAGCTGGAACATTGATAAACACAGATTTCAAGAGAGCCTAAATGGTGTCTCACACAAGGCGGAGACAACCGTCGCTGTGGCGACTCTCAAATGAAACATGTATTTAATCAACAATTAACCCACACTAAAGATAAATAAATTAGAAATAATGTGGAGTTAAAATTTATTTTTAACTCTGCACAAATGATGTAAAGGGCAAGTACGTAGAGAGTTCGAACACAGGGAGCAAGCAGGGTAATTCAAACAAGTGTGCACAAGTGAGTGTGTGTGATGTCTACACTAAGCAGGCAAGCAAAGAAATTTGTGGGTTTTTAATTTTTTAATTTTTTAATTTAATTTTTAATTTTGTATTTTGGTTTTTAAATTTTCTGATTTTTATATTTTTATATTTTATATTTTTTTTATTGTTCAATATTGGAATTTAAAACAATGTAATAAAAGACAAGATAGAGTATTTATAAAAGTATGCAAAAATCACCAAAAATTCAGAAATAAAATGTTTTTGATATTTTTAGGATTTTTTTACTGTTTTTTGTGATTTTTGGGGATTTTTCAAAGTGTTTTTGGTATTTTTAAATACTGAAATAAGGGAAAACAGTGGAAAATGTGCTGGTTGTGAGTAAAAATGGGAATTAAAATTAGCAAACAGGAACCAAAATTTTTCACACTAATTTTCAAATAAAGAGAATGGAATATCGAACAAACAGCAACTGAATTTGTATTTTTCTGAGTTTCTTTGATTTTCTATATTTTTTTGAAGTTTTTATGTATTTTTGAAATTTTAAGGTTTTTCTTTTGAGATTTTTAATGGTTTTTGGACTAACACTAGAAAATGGTAGAACACACAAAATATAATTTTTTTGGAATTTTTCAAAACGTTTTTATAATTTTTATGGATTTTCTAATGCAAACAGTGAAATAAATGCATGTTTTTGATTTTTAATAAATATGAAAATGCAATAAAAGTGCAATGCAAAAATATGGCGTGCAAGTACAAGTAAACAAGAGTTCAAGTTCAAATTTTTAGAATTTTTCGCATTAAAATGAAAGTCCAAATATCTAATACAAGCACACAATCATTAAACAGGCCTGGCAGGGGTGTATTCGCAATTTCTCAAACATACAGGGGCAATCGTGCAATTTTTCACAAAAATTTACACTACATATTCAATTTCCAGAACCAAGTACAAAATACAAAACCCGCAGGGGTATCCTAGCAATTTTTCCCTCCAGGACGCATGACTTGCACGCACCTGGCGGGACCAAAAAGTAATATTCCAAAATCCTGGGGGATTACTTGCAATATTTCCAAAAATATAGCACGTGATATGAAAGTGTTGGTACTGAAAAGAAATAAGACAAAGACCGAGGGTACCCTTGCAAAATGCCCACACCTCATGTGAACTGGTCACGTGAGGTGACGTGGCAGGGGACCTATATGTGAATGTTAAAAACCTGAGAGTCTTTTCGCAAATATTACAAAAATATAGCACTGCAGATGAAAGTTTTAGGACTAAACTTTAAATACAAAATGCTCGAGGGTGTAGATGCAAAATACCCTCGACGCGCGATCCAAGGGCGATGAAGAAGCCACTTAAACACGTGGTGCGTTGTGGACGGCCGATGACGGTTCGACGATGCACGGCTGAGATCAGATCTCCCACGAACGATCAACGGTCGAGGCAGGGGGTGATCCAACGGTGGTTGTGTGGTCTGGGGTGGCTCCCTGATCCAACGGTGCAGGCGCGCGGAGGAAGAACAAGGAGGAGCGCCGGCGAGGCGAACTTCCTCGCTCCAGATCTCCGCGCTCCGACAAGCTTTGGGCGTCAAAATCGGGCTGCAGCTTCCTCAGGTCCTCCTCTAGCTGCTGGCGACGACAAAAAGCCTTGGCGACGGCCGAGGGGCTCGCTGAAGGTCGGTGGAGCTGTAGAGCTCCGTTCGCTCCGGCGAAGCTCCAGATTTGCCTCCAGGTTCCAATACGCGTGCGTTGACCTGCAAAGAGGTTAAATGGGACCAGGGAAAAATGCCTGGACCTCAGGATGGGTGTGTGGATGCGTGAAGCGAAGTGATGGCTAACGGCCGGAGATGCGCTCCGGCCAAGATGGTGAATATAGCGATTCAAGCGAAGGAACTCGGATTTCTTTGGGGTTTTTAGATCCTAAAGCTAACAGGAATGAAATGCATAAAAAAATGAAAGGGGAACGGCCCTCGATGGTCGGAGCCAGAGGAGATAGGGTACCTCGACCGTCGCACTTGCGGGAGGTGCTGGAGACGCCTCCGACCTCGGTCGCCTTGGCTGAGGGTACTGCGATGGAGTTGTCACCTCCAGGAGTGTCCTGAGCACGAAAGAGGCGAAGAGGGGTGGACCGAAGGTGTTCAAAATTCAAATCAAACATGGGGGGTCATTATATTTAGTTTGACCCCTGACCAAAGTGCTCCAAAGATCAAGGCGCATGGAGCATCACGTTGATCCAAGGCCCGAGGTAATCACAGGGCGAGATAGACCAATGATCGAGGTTTGGTTTTGCAAAAGGAACCATCACGAATAGTGCAAGGATTAGCCGCGAAAAAGCCAAAAAATGGCTCAAAAATCGACTTCTGACAGGGGTACAGAGGGTAGGGCGTCCAGTTGACCGAAGTCAACTGTTGACGCCTCCTGGTTGGTCCACGTGGACCAACCAGGAAAAACCCTGATAATTATTTTAAAAATTCAATTTAAAATAGAAAAAGACCGAATCAATTAATGATTATAAAATAAAAAATATTCGTTATTTCATGTAGTATTTTATTATGATTTTTAATTTATTTTATTAGGTATATTTTTACAAGTTTACTTTTTAGCCCTATATAGGTATATTACCTATGTATTTTAGTATTTTATTTTTTTCTTTTGTGTATTTTAATATTATTATTTTTATTTCTTATTTTGTAAAATTATAAAATACTTTTAAATATACAAATGCATTTTTATGTTATTTTTCTGATATGTTTTGCATATTTAATAAAATATAAGAGTGTGTTATGTAGGTATAAGTACAGGTATAGTATCTATGTATAACCTATATATGTTTATTTTTATTTTTATTTTTCTTTGCATTTTTATTCTAATTTTAATGAACATAGTTATTATAAGTAATATTTACATAATTATAAAAATATAAAAATACAAAAATAATGAATAAAGAATAAATTGAATATTTTATTCAGTACAGGTATACAATGTGGGTCCAAAACTCAACTTTCACACCGTAGCTCCACCAAATGCGAAACCACCGCCATTAAATAGCTTATTTTATTCTATATACAATTAAAGTGAGTTTTCTACGTTTGGAGTTGTCAGTTGTGAGATACGGGTCTGGGAAGTTGGGATTCTGGATTTTTATTCAGACCATAACTTTTTATCTGTACATTATTTTTCTGTGAAATCAATTTTGTATTTTTCTTTATAAAATTATCTACAATTTTCATGTACAAGATTTCTTTATTTGATGCACAAAAAGTGGAACCAAAAATAGGTCCCAAAATGAATAAAGAATGAATAGGTATTTTATCTGTATTTTGACCCTTATCTCCCCCTACTTTATTCCTTGTCGACCTATTCATCAAGATGCCTAGGTCTCGGGGTTTCGGGTCATAAAATATTCACAATATTTTATTCTTTTTCTTTTCTTTATTTATTCTATAATTTTGGCTTTAATTACAATATTTTATACACTAATTGAATGCACATGCATGAATGCTAAGATGATGATTTTAATGTTATTTACAGGTATTTGCTAGGGTTTTTGGTGCCAAAATGATAGAATAAAGATGATGAAATGTGGATTCATCATCCCCCTATACTTTACCTTTGCTAGTCCCTAGCAAATACTTATGCAATAAGCGCAAAAAGAAAAGAAAGAAAAGGAAAAGAAGAAAATTGGATGAAGTTTAATCATCGAATCTTTTCTTCACAAAATCAAAGTTTGGAGCTTAAGTCGTACCTTTGAAATTTTAGTGCGGTCGGAACCTTAATGAGAATCAAATTTGAAATTCAACAGTCCTTGAGAATCCCAAAACTCTGTCCAAGTCTCCTTAATAGCCAGGTCAGAAATATCTCAACTCATACGCAAACTCTTACGACTATGAATCTGACTTGTACAGTGTAAGTGATATGTAGCTCCCCATCTCAGAAGTAACAAAGAAACAACCTCCCCCAGTCTGGTAACTCTAATGCCTCGGTCTAGCAACTCTTTCCTCGAGAAGCGGGGTATTCCCTTCTAAGTTCAAGTGCAACCGGCTCAAGAAGAGGGGGAATAAGAGGTATAGAATTTTGGGAGCTCAACCAGTGTAGCTAAGTCTCCCGCTGCAAGCTTCATGAGATGTAACATGGATACCATAAGTTTTTGCTTTATTGGACTATATACACTCCGGTGGGGTTATTAAATTTTCAATCCGACCCACCACTTTTTTGGAGTTCTCTTTTTTTTTCTTTTTTTTTCTTTTTTTCTTTTTTTCTAAGTGCATCTGTACAACATATCTACATGGTGCAGCATATATACAAGAAATTTTCCTCTTGAGCCAGTAGACTATCCCTCTTTTGAAGCTTTATTGCAACCCACGGCTTCTGTCTTTAGCCTTCATCACCACTAGACCAAGTTGAGGCGCACTTCCTTCACTAGAAGAAGAAGAGAGGTTCCGCCTAGAAGTACTACCCTCATATGCTACCCCAAGCTAAAGGAAACTGCCTCCTCACCACATCATCCGTGGAGAGCTATGTGAAAGGTGCAGGTGTCCAAGTTAGGTCATTATCAACAAGAGTCGTGCATGTGCTCCGAAATACTCTACTTAGGCAGTCAAGAATCCATTGAACTAAGTCCCGTGATCCTCAAAGAATTAAGTCAACTAGACCTGAAGTACCTCAAACCCAGTTCCTATAAGGTTCCTGTTATTAGGTAGATTTTAAGGTCCAATCAAGCTCCAATCTCCAGATTTTACTTAGACTTGTTCAACTATCAAACTCAATCCGAAAAATGCTCATGCTATGCAAATGCGATGCAGAATGCAGAAAATCTTTTTGTGATGCAATTTTCAAAGATTTTTAGCTTTTTATGGATTTTTGAAAAGATGATGCATGCATTTTTTGTATTTTTCAAAAAGATCTTTCAAATGTTTTTGGATTTTAATTTTACAAATGTTTTTGGGATTTTTTTTGAAAAGAAAAAGTTTTGTCTAAAAACTAGGTGAAAAATATGTACACGGGAGTGCTTCTTATATATACAAGAAGTGGGTTTTAAGAATTTACAAGGGTAAGTGATCGATTTTATACATATATATATATAGTGGATATTGGTGTGATTCAAATATTCCTCAAACTTATTTGACAAAAGTTTTTCAAACAATTTTTGAAAACGATAGTCCAAAATAATTTTTACAAACCTTTTACAAATATGTACACATATTTGAAAATCATTTTGCAAAGGCTTTCAAAACAGTATGTATAGATTTTTCAAAATATTTTTGCAACCATTTTTCAAACCATTTGCAAATCATTTTTCAAACATTTTATTTCACACAAAGAAAATAAATTTTATAAATCACACATTTTTACACAGGTTGAAAACATGCAACAAAATATTTTCAAAATAGTTTTCAATAAATGTTCACGAAGGTTTTCAAACTATTTTTCAAACATATTGCAAAAAATATTTTCACCTGATTTATTAATCAGTAAATACACAAAGAATTTGAGGAACAAAACACCTTTTTATTAGAGATTTTTAATAAAGTTTAAAGAATTATTAGACATATTATTATGAAAATATAAAAGTACGAGTTATGGCTAAAGTATATACACAGTATATACGACCCCCCTATACTTAGCTTGAGCTATGTCCTCATAGATCAGAGAGAAAAGAGAAGACATAACTCGTACTGAGTATAGGAGAATCTAAAGAATAAATGGATAAGAGATGAACAAAAGAATGAGAAGTTGACCGTCCCCCCTATACTTAGGATCAAATAATCCTAAGTATAGCAGACTGTACACAAAGCAGGGAGGGTCAAGGGTGGGAATGAACAGATCGTACTCAGATTGTCTCCCCTATACTTAGGGTAAGATATCCCTAAGTATAGACAAGAAGAGGAGACAATGGAGAGGATCAAAGAATAGAGAAACTCGAGGTGCACGCCCCCCTATACTTAGGACAAAGTACGTCCTAAGTATGGAAAACTGTCTACTAGGGCGGCACCTTTTTGATAGATACAGAAGATAGAAATGGAAAAGAAGAAAAGAAGAAAAGAAGAAAATAAATCAACAGATGAGATAGTGATATGAACAGATGGATCTGTACAGCGGAAGATGGAATTGATCACCATGTATGAGATGCAGATGATGAGAGTCAAAGGACACATCTCATACCAGCAACGTCAATGGTCGGCGGATCATGATCTAGATATAGTTTCAGGCGTTGACCATTGACACGGAAGGTAGAAGAGGATGACAGTTCGGATATGTCTATGCTGCACCCCGCTACTACCTTTGATGGTCGGAGACCACCTTGCATTTACAATCTTTCGTACGTCATTCTATGATGATTCAACCCGACTGCTAATGAAGATGCCTTTATCCGTAGAGGTCCTTCCCGTCCGCATCCATTCGACCAGCCCCCCATGTCATGTACCTTCCTGACCACATAGGGACCTTTCCACTTGCTCTACAATTTCCCTGTGAATAATTTCAGCCTGGAATCAAACAACCATAATCTCTGATCTGGCTCAAACTGTTTATGGCTGATATGCGAATCATGCCATGTCTTCACTTTCTCTTTGTACTGTAGGCTGTTGGAAAAGGCTGTATCTCTCAGTTCTTCCAGGGCTGCCAATTCTGCTCTTCTCTGGTCTCCTATACTCTCGGGATCTAACAACAACTCAGTGACTGCCCAAAAAGATTTGTGCTTGATTTCTACTGGCAGATGGCACGGCTTGCCATAAACGAGACGAACGGGAGATGTCCCCAATGGATTCTTGAAAGAAGTCCGATAAGCCCACAAGACCGAGTCCAAAAGCTGTGACCAATCCTTTCGGTCTGGGCGGACAACTTTCTGCAAGATAGTCTTTATCTCCCGATTCGATACTTCAGCAAGACCATTAGTCTGAGGGTGATATGGAGTGGCAACCCGATGGTCAATGCCGAACTCGTTTGCAAGGGCCCTAACCTTGTCATTGATGAAGTGAGACCCCCCGTCTGAAATCAAGACTCTAGGTACCCCGAACCGTGAAATGATATTTTTCCTCAAGAATTTACACACGGTTTTAGAATCTGTGGCTCGGGCAGGGATGGCCTCAACCCATCGACTGACATAATCCACAGCGAGCAGAATATGCTCGAATCCCTGACTCTTAGGAAATGGGCCCATGAAATCAATCCCCCGTGCATCAAAAACCTCACAGAAGTGAATGGGTTGCATGGGCATCATGCCTCTCTGTCCGCAGGTTCCCATTTTCTGATATTCAGTACATCTCTTCACGAATTCATCAGAATCCTTGAAGAGAGTAGGCCACCATAGGCCGGATTGAAGCACCTTCTGTGTTGTCCTTTTTCCAGAATGATGTCCTCCTGCCTCGAGCTTGTGGCAATATGTGAGGACGCTCTGCTGCTCTTCTTGAGGAATGCACCTCCTCCAGATACTGTCCCCTCCTTCATGATAAAGGACGGGATCCTCCCAATGGTAAAACTTGGCCTTAGCTAGGAAGGTCTCAAGTTTCTGCCTGGGCCAACCCTAAGGAACTATTTTGGCGATAAGATAGTTTACAAAGTCAGCATACCATGGGAGTGAGGTGACCGCCAAGATCGCCTCGTCTGGAAATGTTTCTGTAATAGGTGCACTGGGCTCAGATTCCTCAAGATTCTCCAATCTGGAGAGATGATCCGCCACCACATTCTTGACTCCAGGCTTGTCCTTAATCTCAATATCAAATTCCTGGAGTAGAAGGATCCATCTGGTGAGATGTGCTTTGGCATCCTTCTTAGACATTAGGTACCAGATGGCGGTGTGATCAGTGTAGATAGTCACTCTAGATCCGAGAATATACGATCGATACTTATCAAGAGCGAATACTACGGCCAGCATCTCTTTCTCAGTCACGGTATAATTCCGCTGAGCGGCATCCAAAGTACAGCTGGCGTAGTGAATGGCAAAAGGTAATCCATCCCTCCTCTGTCCAAGCACAGCCCCAACGGCAAAATCTGAAGCATCCGTCATGATCTCGAATGGGAGAGACCAATCAGGTGGCTGAAGGACAGGAGCTGAAACAACCATCTCTTTGAGAGTTTCGAAAGACGCAAGACACTTATCATTTACAATAAACTCAGTGTCTTTTGTCAGTAAGTCAGTGAGCGGTCGGGCAATTCGACTGAAGTCCTGAATGAACCGTCGGTAAAAACCGACATGCCCCAGAAAAGACAGCAACTGACGCAAGTTGGACGGTGGATTGAGTTTTCTGATGATATCCACCTTGGTCGGATCGACCTCCATGCCCCTGTTGGAGATGATATGACCGAGGACCGTCCCTTGAGTCATCATGAAATGACTCTTCTCCCAAGATAAAACAAGGTTGACCTCTATGCAGCGCTGAAGCACACGGTCTAGGCAGTCAAGACAAGCATCGAACCCATCGCCATAGACCGAGAAGTCATCCATGAAGACCTCTAAACAGTCACCCACCATGTCCGAGAATATGGACAACATGCACCTCTGGAATGTCACTGGAGAGTTACATAAACCAAAGGGCATCCGTCTGAAAGCATAAGTCCCAAACGGACAGGTGAATGTCGTTTTCTCCTGGTCTTCAGGCGCAATGGCCACTTGATTGTATCCAGAGTACCCGTCAAGAAAGCAGTAATGACTCTTCCCGGCTAGCTGCTCGATAATCTGATCAATGAAGGGTAGCGGGAAGTGATCCTTCTTGGTGGCCTCATTCAATCGTCTGTAGTCCACACAGACCCTCCAAGAAGTGGGCACTCTGGTAGCGATCTCCTCTCCAGACTCGTTCACCACTGTAATGATGCCCGTCTTCTTGGGCACCACATGTAACAGACTAACCCATTTAGAGTCGGAGATGGGGTAGATAAAATCGGCGCTCCACCACCTCGATATTTCCTTCATGACCACATCTCGAAGATTCGGATTCAGCCGTTGTTGGAACTCACGCGACGGCCTAGCACCCTCCTCAAGATAGATATGGTGGGAGCACAGAGCTGGACTAATCCCCTGGAGATCAGCTATACTCCATCCTATTGCCTTGCGGTTTCTTTCAAGAACCTCCATCAGACGAGATTCTTGTTCTCCAGTCAAATCTGCTGAGATAATGACTAGGTACATGTCTGGCTCACCAGCAAGGAATCTGTACTTCATCGACTGCGGTAGAGATTTCCGTTCTGGACAACTGGGAGGTGGCAGATCTGGCTTTTGATATGTCTGTGTGAAGGCGACCAGGTCTGCATGTGAGAACTCTCGCTCTGCATGGATTTCTAACGAAGGGCGGCTAACTGAATCATGAATGAACTGCACTGCCTCGCACTCTGTCATGGTTGTTGGCTCAGAAGGAATCAGACAAGGTAAATATTCATCAAAATCATCCCAGTCAATGTCTGAATCCGAGGGATCAGAAGAAGATGAGCAAGAATGAAAATCATCGGCACCACTCGTCCCGACAATGTCAGCCTCAGGTTTATCCTCATCCAGGGATGTGCTCTCCCGGCTCTTGACTGCCATGAGCTTGAGATATAGTGAATCTGTAGGCAAGGCGAGGGTCGGTGCTACAGGATCTGTCCAGTTGGATTCATCATCAGTCATCACGAAATCACACACCTGGTGGATGTCTAGCTCGTCCTCTGTCATCTGCTCAGCTTCACTGGATTGCTCTGAGCATGCCATCTCTCTGGCTCTGATCTGGTCGATCGTATCTATTTGTATGCTTTCATCCTCGACGCGAAAACATACCATCCTACTGTCATGGTCGGATACTGCCTTGGCAGTGGCCAAGAATGGACGTCCAAGTATGATGGGGGCATCAATTACCGACTCAGGGATCTCCATGTCCAATACAACAAAGTTCACAGGGAATTCCAGGCCCTGAATGGTAACGACCACGTCCTTCAACAACCCCTTCGGCCTCTTAATCGACCTATCAGCAAACTGAAGGACCGTTCTGCTTCGAAGAAGAGGGCCAAACTCGAATTGCTTGAGTAAGGCTGTCGGAAGTAGGTTGATCGAAGACCTGCTGTCTAATAGCGTACGATCGAACCTCTGCTCCTGGATCTCGCATCTGACATAAGAGTCTCCTGTATCAGGTCTCTTGGCTGGCAATGTGTTCTGAATGGCGCAGCAAGTGTCATGAGTGAGCATATGGATTTGATCTCTGTGCCTTCTCTTCCTGCGGATGGTAGTCTTCTCTTTCAGGTTCTTCTTGAAGAGGGGGATATGCTCAAGTGCTTCTTGTAGAGTCAGCTGAATATGGAATCTGTCTATCATCTGATTGCCGAACTCTACCTGTTGCTCTTTTTTGGGATTTTCTCGTTTATTCCCCTTCGCTCGGCGGAGTGCCTCAGGGAAGGGGATGGTAGGGGGCCTCCACAGATGGAGGGATAGGAATAGGTCCCTGTGCCTGTGAGGAAGAAGGATCCACACAATCATCATCATGCAACACATATGGATCCGCAATGTGAACAGAAACCTTTCCTTTATTCATATTTTTGTTCTTTTTGTTGTTAGCACAGTCCATAGATACAGCAGGTGGTAACATCACAGAGGGAGACTCAACAAAAGTAGGAATGGTGGCCTCAGCACCACCACTGGCACCTGTCTCTACGGCATCAGCACCGCTCTCTAGCTCAGCATCCAAAATGGTGGCTTCAACACCACTGTCTGCATCTGGTGCCACGACGGCTTCAGTGCCGTCGTCCGGAACTCCATCATTGGTGGCATTAGGACCACCGTCTTCAACATCATAATTAGCGGCATCAGCACCGCTACTCTGCTCCTCTGGCGCTCCTGATTCAGCTGGTTGTTGTCGCTCAGAAGAGGCGCCGCCGGTGGGCATCCTACCGCTCCTAGTAGTCACAAAATCAGCATCATAGAAAGAATATGACATATTGCTCAAATAGTCGCTAGGAGAGGTATCCTCTATAAACTCTACCTGATCAGACTTTCTTTTCAGATTGTTCGGGTTAGGTTCAATCTGAGCGGGTATGGAGGCCTTCCCTTTGATAATCTCCCTCATCTTCTGCCGGAATTCATCCATTTCTTGCCTAAAGGATGCTCGCTGTTCGGAGAGCAAGCGGGCAAGATCATCGAGAGCTGGGTTCTCAAAAGCAGGACCCTGAGAACCGGATGGTTGTCCCTGCTGGAAATGGGGTTGTTGCTGCTGTGGTTGATACTGGGGGTGATGGGAATAAGACTGCTCAGGCTGCTGACACTGCCTCCACTGTTGTCCCTGATAGGCGGGACGAGGACCACTCTGATACTGCTGCTGCTGGGCATACTGGGGCTGCTGTGGTTGCTGGCTGTTCTGTTGTCCTTGGGCAGGACTCTGCTGCTGGGAGGAGGAGCCACCGTTGCCCCAACGGAATCCGGGATGATCACGACGAATCCCGGGCTGAGGGTACCGGTCGTACCATATCCCATTGACTTCCATCAATGGTTCCTGCTCATAGGAGGATGGAGGAAGAACTGCCAGTGGCTGCTCCGGCTGATAGACCACCATCTGCGTGTCCGAAGATGGCGGCTGCGCTGGGTAGTACTGTAGCAGGGGAACCGGCTTTGCCTGGATATGATTCACCTGGCGGTATGAGGTAGAGGGTTGGTTGGAACCACTACTGCTGGAGTCGGCCCGTGACCTGGGAGGCTGTTGTAACTGAGCTTGTGCCTCCTGAATGCATAGAATTTGAGTTTTCAGGTCACTCATAGTTTTGGTGAGAAGGTCCATCTGGGCAAGACCTTGGTTCTGCTTCTTCTAGAGGATCTCCATGCGGTCCAACTTCTCAATGATAATGCCCATGTCGGTTGCGGCTGATTCGGCTTGAGCTGCGGCTACTGACGATGTATTGGGACCGGCATCGATGCGGGTGATCCTCTGGAATGATCCTCCTCCCTGCGGTGGTTTTTGTTGTGTGTAGACTCTGGCTTGGGTCATCACAGTTGAATTTTCTGCCATGCCTTCATAGATGGCCCAGACGTCATCTTCACCCTTGGAGAAGTATGATCCACCGCAGGAGGCGTTGACAAGCCCCTGCAGCTCCGGTGTCAGCCCACAGAAGAAACTTTGAACCAGGTTGGGCTTGGATATATGATGATGTGGACACCGGTCGATGAGCTCTCTGAACCGATCTCAGGCTTCATGGAATTGTTCATTTGGGATCATGACAAAATTGCTGATCATGGCTCTAGCTGCATTGGTCCGGCCGAGAGGATAGTACTTCTTCAGACATACGGTCCGGAGATCTGCCCAAGTGTCGATGAATCGCCCGAGGTGTTTGAGCCAATATGCGGCTCTGTCAACCAATGAAAATGGGAAAGCGATCATCTTGATCGTGTCCTCAGTCAGCAGCCTATCATGGATGGTGCTGCATATCATCTCGAATTCTTGGAGGTGGAGGTGTGGCTCTTCGGTCGGCAACCCATGAAATTTGGGTAGAAGCTGAATTGTGTGGGGCCGAAGCTCGAAATCTCCATGGATCGGTGGGAGTCTGATCCAGCGGTGAGTGAGGGATGCAGCTGGGTTGTGCAATTCCCTCATAATGGTCTGTGGCGGTCTTTCGACGTCTGGATCACCTCCTCCTGCATCAGGTCCTCCTCCTCCTCCACCGCCACCGCCCCCAGGTCGGTTTTCTCGCATCTGAGCTATCTCTCTCATCAGATCACCCATGAAGGTACCCTGGTCACGGATCTGTCTCTGCATGGTCTCCAGGGGCGCTAACAAGGAATTGTTGATGGCCACCTGATCGATTATGAACGGAGGGTGATCATGATCATCTGGGTGCTCGCCTCTATCTGCCATCACTGGATTCTCTGAAAAAGCAAAAGAGGCCATCTCAGGTGCTGTCGAATGGTCTGAACTCTGTGATGCACTGAATTCTGAAACAATTGGACTGAGGGACGGAGAATGGGAAGGGTGGTCGAGGGGGAACAGGGTGGAGGAAAACTCAGGCTCGAAGAGCGGACTCTCCGAGGTAGTCCTAGATGAATAAGGAGGAGTGCTGGATAGCGGTGCCGACAAAGTCGGCCTAAGAGATCTCCGTCCCATCATCTTGATTATTGGCAAGAGCAGAGGGAATGCAGAAGAAGAAGAAGAAAGAAATGAGAAGCAAAATTGCGCACAATTGTGCTGTGTTTTTGATCTTGACCTTAGGTAAAACTAGCAATCAAACACAAGACAGGGGTGAATTCACCAACTCAACACATGAAGCCGTGAAGGTTTGGCTTTTATCTTTTCGGTTTTAGCTTGAATTCAGGAATTAATCTTTTCAAGAGTCCTTAGAGCGCTACGCCTAAAGGAGAGAGAGTACTACCGGAAGAGTATCCCGTACTTGTCCTCCTCCTGTGTAACCTGTAGCTTGCACTTTTTAAGGTCCTTGTAACCCTTCCTGGATCCCTACTCAACCAAAGAATAAGAGAGGAAGCCAATAGGCGAAACTGATACTTCGGAACTCGCTCGCAACGGAATCACCCGTGAGCGTGCAAGAACCTACTCGGACGCGAGACGATGAGACAAACACCCCCGTGAAGGCGTGGCCTAGGCTCGATACTTCGGACAAGGTCGATGCTCTACACAATAGAGAGTCACCAATGTTGACCAAGCCCTACTCGTCCACGTACGATAGAAGCGCCAATACTTCGGTAATCCAGGCGATACACAAGGCAGCCACAAGCTGGGATTTTGGCTCTATTCCTTACGAAGCGCTCACCTCACTTGGAAGGAGACCTTCCCATGCAACCTGAAAACAAGTGAAGGTGTTACTCTCCCCAATCAATGAATCCAATTACCAATTTCTTTTTTGGTCTAGGTTTTCTTAGCAGTCCCTTTTTTTAATTTTTTTGGTGTTATCGCTTCTTTTGAGTTGATTCAAACAAGCGCCTAACGATTTTTGTATTTTCTTGATCCTACTTTGTCCAAAAACAGAGGGAGAATAGAGTCGGAAAAGCCGTGCAAGTCGACACAAAGATGGAAATCTCACCTTTGTGCCTAAATGATGGATGCAAAGTAAGAAGACTTACAGCGAATCCCAGCTCTCTCCATACGGGATGCAAAGCAGAAATTTATAAACCTAGTCTATATGCCGACATGCAATGCGGAAATCGTCCTAAGATAGGCAACTGCTAGCGTGAAGAACCACAAGTCAACTACCAATCGTCGATCCTAAGAGTCCGGTCTAGACCCTCCCCTTCTCTTCTCGACACATCGAGTTCAGGAGTAGCGCTTGATGGGGAGGGCTCGCGACACGGTGGATCTAAGAAAGGGAGCTAACTGTTTAATTAAACTAAGTCCAAGTACGAACTATAGGTACATGCAAAGGTTATTAGTGTGTTTGGACCTAATTTAATCGATCAAGCAGGCCTAGATCTGAGGGCTCAATCCACAAAGAAAGTGAAAATGAAATCAAAACCGGCAAATGACAGCGGGGGAAACTCGACAAAAACCGCGGTGAGCCCCCAGGTGAACAAACACCCGGAAATTAGGCTCGGAGTGTCCAAAAGTCC
Source organism: Ottelia alismoides (assembly GCA_037367405.1). Lineage (NCBI taxonomy): Eukaryota > Viridiplantae > Streptophyta > Magnoliopsida > Alismatales > Hydrocharitaceae > Ottelia > Ottelia alismoides. The sequence goes on from JAZKJV010000009.1 coordinate 836,232, forward strand.
AAGTACCTGTATTATTACAAATTATCAAATCTCTCTCTCACAAAAAATAAATTGCAACTAATCTACCACTCTTTCTCACTCCTCCTGCTCTCTCTTACCAGCTTGGCTAAAGAAAAGCCGGCTCCGCTTCCCAAGGATGCTCCGAGTCACCTAAGCGATCCGCCTTGCTCCGCGGTCCCTCGCAAGAAGACAAGAAAAGGATGGTCAGAATAGCTCAATCAATATATGTATCAAAAGTGCAAGAGAGATAACTGAAGCTATGGTAGGCAACAATCACAAGCAAACAAAAATGAGAACTACTCGCTGTTGCTCCCCGGCAACGGCGCCATTTGATAAACATAGATTTCAAGAGAGCCTAAATGGTCTCTCACACAAGGCGGAGACAACCGTCGCTGTGGCGACTCTCAAATGAAAGATGTATTTAATCAACAATTAACCCACACTAAAGATCAATAAATTAGAAATAATGTGGAGTTAAAATTTATTTTTAACTCTACACAAATGATGTAAAGGGCAAGTACGCAGAGAGTTCGAACACAGGGAGCAAGCATGGTAATTCAAACAAGTGTGCACACGTGAGTGTGTGTGATGTCTACACTAAGCAGGCAAGCAAAGAAATTTGTGGGTTTTTAATTTTTAATTTTTTTAATTTAATTTTTAATTTTGTATTTTGGTTTTTAAATTTTCTGATTTTTATAATTTTATATTTTATATTTTTTTTCTTTTTCAATATTGGAATTTAAAACAATGTTATAAAAGACAAGATAGAGTATTTATAAAAGTATGCAAAAATCACCAAAAATTCAGAAATAAAATGTTTTTGATATTTTTAGGATTTTTTTACTGTTTTTGTGATTTTTGGGGATTTTTCAAAGTGTTTTTGGTATTTTTAAATACTGAAATAAGGGAAAATAGTGGAAAATGTGCTGGCTGTGAGTAAAAATGGGAATTAAAATTAGCAAACAGCAACCAAAATTTTTCACACTAATTTTCAAATAAATAGAATGGAATATCGAAAAAACAGGAATTGAATTTATATTTTTCTGAGTTTTCTTTGATTTTCTATATTTTTTTGAAGTTTTTATGTATTTTTGAAATTTTAAGGTTTTTCTTTTGAGATTTTTAGTGGTTTTTGGACTGACACTAGAAAATGGTAAAACACACAAAATATAATTTTTTGGAATTTTTCAAAATTTTTTTATAATTTTTATGGATTTTCTAATGCAAACAGTGAAATAAATGCATGTTTTTGATTTTTAATAAATATGAAAATGCAATAAAAGTGCAATGCAAAAATATGACATGCAAGTACAAGTAAACAGGAGCTCAAGTTCAAATTTTTAGAATTTTTCGCGTTAAAATGAAAGTCCAAATAATTAATACAAGCACACAATCATTAAACAGGCTTGGCAGGGGTGTATTCGCAATTTCTCAAACATCCAGGGGCAATCGTGCAATTTTTCACAAAAAATTACACTACATATTCAATTTCCAGAACCAATTACAAAATACAAAACCCGCAGGGGTATCCTAGCAAATTTTCCCTCCAGGACGCGTGACTTGCACGCGCTTGGCGGGACCAAAAAGTAATATTCCAAAATCCTAGGGCTTACTTGCAATATTTCCAAAAATATAGCACGCGATATGAAAGTGTTGGTACTGAAAAGAAATAAGACAAAGACTGAGGGTACCCTTGCAAAATGCCCACACCTCACGTGAACTGGTCACGTGAGGTGACGTGGCAGGGGACCTATATGTGAATGTTAAAAGCTTGAGGGTCTCTTCGCAAATATTACAAAAATATAGCACTGCAGACGAAAGTTTTAGGACTAAACTTTAAATACAAAATGCTCGAGGGTGTAGATGCAAAATACCCTCGGCGCGCAATCCAACGGCGATGAAGAAGCCACTTAAACACGTGGCGCGTTGTGGACGGTCGATGACGGTTCGACGATGCACGGCTGAGATCAGATCTCCCACGAACGATCAACGGTCGAGGCAGGGGGTGATCCAACGGTGGTTGTGCGGTCTAGGGTGGCTCCCTGATCCAACGGTGCAGGCGCGCGGAGGAAGAACAAGGAGGAGCGCCGGCGAGGCGAACTTCCTCGCTCCAGATCTCCGCGCTCCGACAAGCTTTGGGCGTCAAAATCGGTCTGTGGCTTCCTCAGGTCCTCCTCTAGCTGCTGGCGGCGACAGAAAGCCTCGGCGATGGTCGAGGGGCTCGCTGAAGGTCGGCGGAGCTGTAGAGCTCCGTTCGCTCCGGCGAAGCTCCAGATTTGCCTCCAGGTTCCAATACGCGTGCGTTGACCTGCAAAGAGGTTAAATGGGCCCAGGGCAAAATGCCTGGACCTCAGGATGGGTGTGGGGATGCGTGAAGCGAAGTGATGGCTAACGGCCGGAGATGCGCTCCGGCCAAGATGGTGAATATAGCGATTCAAGCTAAGGAACTCGGATTTCTTTGGGGTTTTTAGATCCTAAAGCTAACAGGAACGAAATGCATAAAAAAAATGAAAGGGGAACGACCCTCGATGGCCGGAGCCAGAGGAGATAGGGTACCTCGACCGCCGTACTTGCGGGAGGTGCTGGAGACGCCTCCGACCTCGGTCGCCTTGGCTAAGAGTACTGCGATGGAGCTGTCACCTCCAGGAGTGTCCTGAGCACGAAAGAGGCGAAGAAGGGTGGACCGAAGGTGTTCAAAATTCAAATCAAACATGGGGGGTCGTTATATTTAGTTTGACCCCTGACCAAAGTGCTCCAAAGATCAAGGCGCCTGGAGCATCACGTTGATCCAAGGCCCGAGGTAATCACAGGGCGAGATAGACCAATGATCGAGGTTTGGTATTGCAAAAGGAACCATCACGAAATAGTGCAAGGATTAGCTGCGAAAAAAGCAAAAAATGGCTCAAAATCGACTTCTGACAGGGGTACAGAGGGTAGGGTGTCCAGTTGACCGAAGTCAACTGTTGACGTCTCCTGGTTGGTCCACGTGGACCAACCAGGAAAAACCCTGATAATTATTTTAAAAATTCAATTAAAAATAGAAAAAGGCCGAATCAATTAATGATTATAAAATAAAAATATTCGTTATTTCATGTAGTATTTTATTATGATTTTTAATTTATTTTATGAGGTATATTTTTACAAGTTTACTTTTTAGCCCTATATAGGTATATTACCTATGTATTTTAGTATTTTATTTTTTCTTTTATGTATTTTAATATTATTATTTTTATTTCTTATTTCATAAAATTATAAAATACTTTTAAATATACAAATACATTTTTATGTTATTTTTCTGATATGTTTCGCATATTTAATAAAATATAAGAGTGTGTTATGTAGGTATAAGTACAGGTATAGTATCTATGTATAACCTATATATGTTTATTTTTATTTTTATTTTTCTTTGCATTTTTATTCTAATTTTAATGAACATAGTTATTATAAGTAATATTTACATAATTATAAAAATATAAAAATACAAAAATAATGAATAAAGAATAAATTGAATATTTTATTCAGTACATGTATACAATGTGGGTCCAAAACTCAACTTTCACACCGTAGCTCCGCCAAATGCGAAACCACCGCCATTAAATAGCTTATTTTATTCTATATACAATTAAAGGTGAGTTTGCTACGTTTGGAGTTGTCAGTTGTGAGATACGGGTCTGGGAAGTTGGGATTCTGGATTTTTATTCAGACCATAACTTTTTATCTGTACATTATTTTTCTGTGAAATCAATTTTGTATTTTTCTTTATAAAATTATCAACAACTTTCATGTACAAGGTTTCTTTATTTGATGCACAAAAAGTGGAACAAAAAATAGGTCTCAAAATGAATAAAGAATGAATAGGTATTTTATCTGTATTTTGGCCCTTATCTCCCCCTACTTTATTCCTTGTCGACCTATTCATCAAGATGCCTAGGTCTCGGGGTTTCGGGTCATAAAATATTCACAATATTTTATTCCTTTTCTTTTCTTTATTTATTCTATAATTTTGGCTTTAATTACAATATTTTATACACTAATTGAATGCACATGCATGAATGCTAAGATGATGATTTTAATGCTATTTACAGGTATTTGCTAGGGTTTTTGGTGCCAAAATGATAGAATAAAGATGATGAAATGTGGATTCATCAAACATCAGATTTGACGAAACCATAAAGAGTTATGATTTCGTGCAGAATCTTGATGAACCCTGTGTATACAAGAAGACTAGTGGAAGAGCCATTGTGTTCATCGTGCTTTACGTAGATGACATCCTTATCATTGGGAATGATACAGGGATGATGACCAGTGTAAAGATTTGGCTATCCCATACCTTTAAGATGAAAGATCTTGGAGAAGCATCTTACATCTTAGGCCTGAAGTTGTTCAGAAACCGAGAAAATAGGATTTTGGGATTGTCACAACAAGGATACATTAAGAAGATTCTTGAACGATTCCGTATGGATAGTTCTAAGAAAGGATCCCTACCCTTAAGGCATGGTATCCACCTGTCTAAAGGAATGGCTCCTCAAACTGTTGAGGAAAAGAAGGCCATGGCTGGATGTCCTTATGCATCAGCCGTAGGAAGCTTAATGCATGCCATGATGTGTACTGGGCCACATATCTGCCATGCAGTGGGAGTGGTAAGTCGTTACCAATCCTGCTATGGAGAGAAACACTGGAATGCAGTAAAAAACATATTCAAATATCTAAGACGGACGCAAGATTACATATTGGTATATGGGTATGGTGATCTCCAAGTCTTGGGATATACAGATTCTGACTTCCAATCGGATGTAGATGATCGAAAGTCGACATCAGGGTTTGTATTCTTGTTGAATAGTGGTGTTGTGAGCTGGAGAAGCAAGAAGCAGGACACTACTGCAGATTCAACAATAGAAGCTGAATACATTGCCGCATCGGATGCTGCAAAGGAGGCAGTGTGGTTGCGTAAGTTCGTCCTGGAGCTCGACGTAGTTTCCTCGAATACTCCCATCCCGTTACTCTGCGATAACACATGAGCCATTTCCCAGGTAAAGGAACCCAGATGGCATCAAAAGAGCAAGCACGTGGAAAGGAAATACCACATCATTCGAGAGATACAAAAACGTGGTGACATCATCATCACCAAGGTGGCCTCTGCCGACAACGTTGCTGATCCCCTTACTAAACCTCTGACACAGAAGTTTTTTGACCAGCATCTAATGAGTATGGGTTTAAAGATTGTAGCTGAATGGTTCTGAGGGCTAGTGGGAGATTGTTAGCAATATGAGCCCCGGGCGAACCATTTCTACAATAAATATTATTGTAATGAATAAGTTATCAATGAAAGTTATTAATTATTTTCACTCCCTTTCTGAGATTAAATGAATGAATGCACTATAGGGTCCCTTTGTATAATAAGGGTTATGTACCATGGCCAACTTGATGATCATACAACTGATGATGGACGAATGATAGAGGCTGATGCTTGAATGAATATCTAAGGAGTTAGATAGAGGACTCGTCAAGCATCATCAAATGATTGTTAAGTGATGATCTCCAGCCTGAGTAGGAGATGACAATCTTATCTCATATGACTGATATCTGACTGACCTCTTGATGCAGGTCCTTTGCATGGGAATAGTGATTCGGAGGTGTCAGGTTAGTTGAGTCAATGGGTTGACTTGACGAGATCGAGATAACCAAAGACCTACGTTGAATACTGTCATGACATAGGCATGCATCCTCTGACCGGAGACAGATGTGTTGCTATATGTCTGAGTGTGTACATTTGCCAGACCAATAGGTTGATGACCTAACCAAGGCCTATACACCGGCGAGCTGGTGTGCATGTAAGGACGTATGAGTAATACGATCTCTCAAAGGGATCATACAGGTTCACTTGTGAACCGGGAGATATGAGCTCACTCATGAGGTATTGGGATTGAACAAATTCCATACATGGTCGTCATGCTTTGGAAGCATGACATGATTTTGAAGGTAAGATATATGCTTTGTGAAAGCATATGATCTATACCAAATCCCAATGACCAAGATTGAGAAACTTAATGATCTAACCCTGAAGATGACAGTGTAAAAGCGATCTTTATCTTCAGAATGATCATAGGTCTTCCAGTATGCATGATGTACATGTATTGGGAATACCTGAGGGTGATGTGATCATATACGATTATATAACCATGACGCTTCCATTCCGAGGGAGTGATGAAAGAGGTTTCGATTTTAGTGACTCCTCTCATTAGAGAAGTGACCTAATCTTAGTCCATGAACTGGACATTGATCTGAATGAGATTCAGATGCAATGAGAAGATTAGGTCTACGGTCTTGATTTAATCAAGCATCAGTGAGAGGTCCATGGGATCTGGATTTGAGAATGATCTCAACATCCAAGTCACTATACGTGGAACAATACAATCGCCCTGTCCTTATCTCCAAGTATCTGCGGAGAGATTGCATTATTCTTGAAGAGTTCAAGAATAATTCCATAAGATCTATGTAATGAACAAATGATGACTAAATGTGATTTAATCATCTTGATGTGTGAAGAAATTATCCAATATAATTAAATGTGATTTAATTAATGTGGATAAGAATAATGTGGATAGAGATATCCAATTATTCATAATATATTATAAATGTGATTTATAATGTATTAGAGAGAGCTAATTATAATTTATATGTGTTGATTAATTATTATGTTTATTGGATACACATTGTGTAATTAATTGACAATCTAAATTATATGTTGTTTTGGGTTGTGAATATGATTCACAATTTTTTCCATGGCAAGATTGCAATATTCTCAAATATAATTGTGAATTATTTTTGAAGAATAAAACCCAACAAAATTTGTTGCAAATAAATAAAGAGAGATTTCCATGGAGATATGCAATCTCTGAATTATCATGAGATTGCCCTTCATCAGGAAAGGGGTGGGCGACACCCATGTCCTATTTGGAATGGGTGGGCGTCCACCATGTTATACATGGAATTGTAATCTCCATGTATATATTCTCTCCTTATTTATTGGTTTGATTTAGGATTGATTTATATTTGATTTTGTCAAATATATTTTAATCCAAATTTGTTGTTTTTGACAACAACAATCTTGACCATTGGATTGACATAAATCAATCTCACCCATAGATTTTATATGTCTCATGGATTGAGATCCATGGATCCCAAAACCCTATAAATAGAGAGGCATACCATGCTTTCTCTTTACATGCAATTTTGGAGTTCTCTCTCTCTCTCTTCATACACGACAACCCTCTCTCCCTCTATTTTTGGTGGCCGTCCACCATACCCTAGAGGAGAGAATCGTCGACGCTCTCGCCACCGCGCCGCCACTTCGACGTTCTTCGGTTCTCCGTCTTCTTGGAGTGCCACACTGATAAACTCGGATTTCGACGGTCTTAAGTTCAACACAAAGCGTGAACTCAGTCGCAGTGTCGACCAATCAAAATCCGAGTTTGATCAACAGTTAACCCACACTAAGATCAATAAATTAGAAACAATGTGGAGTTAAAATTTATTTTTAACTCTGCACAAATGATGTAAAGGGCAAGTATGCAGAGAGTTCGAACACAGGGAGCAAACAGTGTAGTCCTAGCAGAAGCTAAGTGTGTGAGTGTGTGATGTGTCTACACTAAGCAAGCAAGTAACTACAATTTTTGTGGGTTTTTAATTTTTAAATTTTTTTTATTTGATTTTTAATTTTGTATTTGATTTTTGATTTTCTGATTTTTATATTTTATATTTTATATTTTTTTTTGTTTCTTTTTCAATATTGGAAAGTAAAGGCACTATAAGACAAGGCAAAGTGAAATATTTATAAAAATGCACAAAAATGCTCCAAAATTCAGAAAATAAATGTTTTTGGTATTTTTAAGGTTTTTTACTGTTTTTATGATTTTTGGGGATTTTTCTAGGTGTTTTTGGGATTTTTAAAAGCTGAAATAAGAGAAAACAATGCAAACAAGGCTGGCTGTGAGTAAAATGTAATTTAAAAATAGCAACCAGTAGCAAAAATATTTCACACTATTTTTCTAATAAAAGTAACAAAATAAGGAAGAAACAGAAGCTGAGTTTGCAATTTTTGGGTTTTTCTACTATTTTTTATATTTTTTTGAAGTTTTTGAGTGTTTTTATATTTTTAGTGTTTTTCTTTTGAAATTTTTAATGATTTTTGGACTGACACTAAAAGATGATAAAATAGACACTAGGTGATTTTTTTGGAATTTTTGGAGTTGTTTTACTATTTTTTTTGGTATTTTCTAAGGTAGACAGTGCACAAAATGAGAGTTTTTGATTTTTAATAAATATAAAACTAAAATAAAATCAAAAACTAAATAGATGGCGTGAAAGTATAGGTGCACAGGAGCTTAAGCCTATTTTTGTGGAATTTTTGGAGATAGAATGATATTTCAAATAATTACAACAAACATCCAATTACTAAACAGTCCTGGCAAGGGCATAAGTGCAAATAGTAAAACATCCAGGGGCAAACATGCAATTTTCCACAAAATATTACACTAAAACTTGCATTTCAAGGATTAAACACCAATATCCAAACCCGCAAGGGTATATGTGCAATTTACCCACAGGACGCGTGACTTGCACGCGCCTGGGAGGGGTATTTTTGCAATATTACAAAGCTCAGGGGGTTCGATGCAATTTCTCCAAAATATTACAACTTGACATAAATGTTCATGGACTTAAACGAAATAAACAAAACCCCAGGGGGGTCCCTGTAAAATACCCAGCCACCTCACGCGCACGGGCACGTGAGGTGACGTGGATTGGACCCGAGTGCAAATAAGTAAACAACGGGGGCCTTCGTGCAAATATTACAAAAATATTTAAACTGCCGAGGAAAGTTTTGGTACTATTAAAATATTACAAAAAATGGGCGGGGGTTTGTAGCAAAATACCCACGCCAAAGTGGGAGCGGACGGCTGATATCGCTTCACTTGAACACGTGTCCTGCTCTCGCGCGCCGATGACGCTTGGGCTTGTGCGGCTGAGATTAGATCATCGGGAATCCATCAACGGCTCGGGGCAGTGTTGATCCTACGGTGGTTGCTTCGTCTGGAGCGGGCTCGAGATCCGACGGTGTAGGGTCCCTCTCCAAGAACAGGGACGAACAGGCGGTGGCCCGAGCTTCGATCGACAAATAGATGCTCCTCCAGCCTCCTCCTTCGCCTCAGAAGCACGCCAGAGATTCCTGGAAGGTCCCTCGAAGTCGCGGCAGGGCCAAAATGGGCGGGGAAGCTCTGATGCGCCGCCGCGAGCTTGAGGACGAAAGGGGGCTCCAGGTAGCACGGTTCCTCAAAATCGACCCCCCAGATGGGGTCTTTCTGGCGCTAGGACCTGCAAAAAGTGGTGAGAAGGCCCAGGGCAAATTGCCTGGGCCTCGCGGAGGCGTGGGGGTACGCGATAGATGAACGGTGGTGATGGTGGTCGGAGGTGTCTCCGGCGAGCAATCGACTTGGCGAATCGATGCGATAATGAAGTGGATGATCGGGGGATAATGGAGCTGGAAACGCAAGGGATGCAACTACGGAGAAAAACTAAGGAGTAACACACGACCTCGAACCCAAAAGGGTGAGGGAAAAGTACCTCGACGGCGGTCGCCGGAGGTTGGAACACGCGGCGCTATCGACCCTCTCCCGCCGCTTGGATGCGCTGAGCTCGAAGCTGTCACCTTCGGGCGTCGATGGCTGGACCAAGGGGGGTGGTTCACTGGTGATTCGCGGTTCAACCCGAGAAAGGAAGATGGTGGGTTGTATTTGAAGAGCGTTGGGTGCGTGTTTTCGAGGCATGATCACGGGTGGAGGAAGAAGATCTGAGTGGATCTGATGGAGCGGCGATGGAGATGGATCAGAGCGGCGCAACTTCCATGAAGGAAGCGGCGGCAAAGGACGAGCGGCGCGACCTAGGAAAATCCACCAAGGTGGGCAAAAACCCAGGCGCGCCAGAGCTACAGTAGACGAAGGACGGGCTGTTGACCTGCTGGTCAACAGTCGCTAGCTTCTGGTTGGTCCACGTGGACCAACCAGAAAAAGATAATAAAAAATGTTTTGTTAATTCATTTAAAAATAGAAAAAGGCCGAATTAATTTTTGGGTAAAAAATAAAAAATGTTTATTTTTTATGTAGTATTTTATTCCGATTTTTATTTATTTTTATGACTGATATTTTTACAAATTTACGTTTATACCCCTATATAGGTATATTATCTATGTATTTTAGTATTTTATTTTTATTTTGTGTATTTAATCTACTTATTTTTGTTTATTATTTTCTAAAATTATAAAATACTTTTATATACACAAATGTATTTTTATTTTATTTTTATGAATTGTTTTGTATATACATATAGAAAGTATAGGTATAAGTACAGGTAATATACCTATGTATTCTTTATACAAGTGTTTTGATTTTGAGTTTTATTTATATTTTTATTCTGATTTTAATGTACATAATTATTATAAATAATATTTACAACATTATAAGAATATAAAATTGGATAAATAATGAATAAAGAATAAAGTGAATATTTTAATCTGTACACTTATACAATGAGGGTCCAGAACTCAACTTTCAGACCGTAGCTCCGCCAAATGCGAAACCACCACCACAAAATAGATTATTTTATTCTATATACAATTAAAGGTGAGTACGCTGCATTTGGAGTTTTTAATTGTGAGATACGGGTCTGGGAAGTTGGCATTCTGGATTTTTATCCAGACCATAACTTTTTATCTGTACATTATTTTTCTGTGAAATCAATTTTGTCTTTTTCTTTATTAATTTATCTACAACTTTCATGTACAAAGTTTCTTTATTTTATGTACAAAAAGTGGAACCAAAAATAGGTCCCAAAATGAATAAAGAATGAATAGATTGTATAGGTATTTACACTGTATTTCTGACCTTATCTCCCCCTACTTTATTCCTTGTCGACCTATTCATCAAGATGCCTAGGTCTCGGGGGTTTTGGGTCATAAAATATTTACAATATTTTATTCTTTTTCTTTTCTTTATTTATTCTATAATTTTGGCCTTAATTACAGTGATTTATACATAATCTGAATGCACATGCATGGATGCTAAGATGATGGTTTTAATGCTATTTACAGGCATTTGCCAGGGTTTTTGGTGCCAAAATGATAGAATAAAGATGATGAAATGTGGATTCATCATCCCCCTATACTTTACCTTTGCTAGTCCCTAGCAAACACTTATGCAATAAGTGCAAAAAGAAAAGAAAGAAAAGAAAAAGAAGAACTTGGATTTTATTTGATTATCAAACTTGTCTTCGTAAAATCAAAGTTTGGAGCTTAAATCGGACCCTTGGAAATTTAGTGCGGGTGGAACCTTAGTGAGAACCGTGTTTGAAATCCAACAGTCCCTGAGAATCCCAAAACTCTGCTCAAGTCTCCTCAATAGCCAGGTCAGAAATACTTCAACTCATACGCAAACTCTTACGACTATGAGTCTGACTCGTACAGTGTAAGTGATATGTAGCTCCCCACCTCAGAAGTGACAAAGAAACAACCTCCCCCAACCTGGTAACTCTAATGCCTCAGTCTAGCAACTCTTTCCTCGAGAAGCGGGGTATTCCCTTCTAAGTTCAAGTGCAACCGGCTCAAGAAGAGGGGGAAGAAGTATAGACTTTTGGAAGCTCAGCCAGTGTAGCCGAGTCTCCCGCTGCAAGCTTCATGAGATGTAACATGGATACCATAAGCTTTTGCTTTATTGGACTATATACACTCCGGTGGGGTTATTAAATTTTCAATCCGACCCACCACTTTTTTGGAGTTCTTTTTGCATTTTTTTTTTCAATTGCATCTGTACAACATATCTACATGAGCAGCATATACAAGAAATTTTCCTCTTGAGCCAGTAGACTATCCCTCTTTTGAAGCTTTATTGCAACCCACGGCTTCTGTCTTTAGCCTTCATCACCACTAGACCAAGTTGAGGTGCACTTCCTTCACTATAAGAAGAAGAGAGGTTCCGCCTAGAAGTACTACCCTCATATGCTACCCCAAGCTAAAGGAAGCTGCCTCCTCACCACCTCATCCATGGAGAGCTATGTGAAAGGTGCAGGTGTCCAAGTTAGGTCATTATCAACAAGAGTCGTACGTGTGCTCCGAAATACTCTACTTAGGCAGTCAAGAATCCATTGAACCAAGTCTCGTGATCCTCAAAGAATTAAGTCAACTAGACCTGAAGTACCTCAAACCCAGTTCCTATAAGGTTCCTGTTATTAAGTAGATTTTAAGGTCCAATCAAGCTCCAATCTCCGGATTTTCCTTAGACTTGTTCAACTATCAAACTCGATCCGAAAAATGCGCATGCCATGCAATGATATGCAGAAAATATTTTTGTGATGCAATTTTCAAAGATTTTGAACTTTTTATGGGTTTTTGAAAAGATGATGCATGCATATGCAGATGCATTTTTTTTTGTATTTTTCAAAGAGATTTTTCAATTGTTTTTGGATTTTAATTTTGCAAATGTTTTTGGGAATTTTGAAAACAAAAAGTTTGGCTACAAACTAGGTGAAAACTATGTACACGGGAGTGCTTCTTATATACAAGAAGTGGATTTTAAGAATTTACAGGGTAAGTGATCAATTTTATACATATATATACAGTGGATTTTTGGTGTGATGTGAATATTCCTCAAACTTATTTGACACAAGGTTTTTCAAACAATTTTTGAAGACTATAGTCCAAAATAATTTTTACAAACATTTTTACAAACATGTACACTCATTTGAAAATCATTTTGCAATCGGTTTTCAAAACAGTATATATAGGTTTTTCAAATATTTTTGCAACCATTTTTTAAACCATTTGCAAATCATTTTTCAAACATTTTATTTCACACAAAGAACATAAATTTTACAAACCACACCTTTTTACACAGGTTGAAAACATGTAACAAAATATTTTCAAAATAGTTTTCAATAGATGTTCACAAAGATTTTCAAACTATTTTTCAAACATTTTGCAAAAAACATTTTCACCTGATTTATTAATCAGTAAATACAAAAAGAATTTGAGGAATAACCACATCTTTTTATTAAGGATTTTTAATGAATTTTAAAGAATTTTTAGCCATATTATTAAGGAATATACGAAAGTACGAGTTATGGCTAAAGTATATACGTAGTATATACGACCCCCCTATACTTAGCTTGAGCTATGTCCTCATAGATCGGAGAGAGAAAAGAAGACATAACTCGTACTAAGTATAGACAAGTCTAAAGAATAAATAAATAAATGAATGAGAAGTTGACCGTCCCCCCTATACTTAGGATTAAATAATCCTAAGTATAGCAGACTGTATACAACGCAGGGAGGGTCAAGGGTGGGAATGCACAGATCGTACTCAGATTGTCTCCCCCTATACTTAGGGTAAGATATCCCTAAGTATAGACAAGAAGAGGAGACAATGGAGAGGATCGAAAAGAATAGAACAACTCGGGGTGCACACCCCCCTATACTTAGGACAAAGTACGTCCTAAGTATGGAAAACTGTCTACAAGGGCGGCACCTTTTTGCTAGATGAAGAAAATAGAAAAGGAAAAGAAGAAAAGAAGAAAAGAAGACAATAAATCAACGGAAACAGAGTGATATGAACAGATGGATCTGTACAGCGGAAGATAGAATTGATCACCATGTATGAGATGTAGATGATGAGAATCAAAGGGCACATCTCATACCAGAAGAATGGGGGCAACGTCAACGGTCGGCGGATCATGATCAAGATATAATTTCAAGCGTTGACCGTTGACGCGGAAGGTGGACGAAGATGACAGTTCGGATATGTCGATGCTGCCATTGTCATGTACCTTCCTGACCACATACGGTCCTTTCCACTTGCTCTGTAATTTCCCTAGAAACAATTTCAGCCTGGAATCAAACAACCATACTCTCTGATCTGGCTCAAACTGTTTATGGCTGATATGCGAATCGTGCCATGTCTTCACTTTCTCTTTGTACTGTAGGCTGTTCGAAAAGGTTGTATCTCTCAATTCCTCCAGGGCTGCCAATTCTGCTCTTCTCTGGTCACCTATACTCTCGGGATCTAGAAGCAACTCAGTAACTGCCCAAAAAGATTTGTGCTTGATCTCCACTGGCAAATGGCACGGCTTGCCATAGACGAGACGAAAGGGAGATGTCCCCAATGGATTTTTGAAAGAAGTCCGATAGGCCCATAGGACCGAGTCCAAAAGTTGTGACCAATCCTTTCGGTCTGGGCGGACAACTTTCTGCAAGATCGTCTTTATCTCCCGATTCGATACTTCAGCAAGACCATTAGTCTGAGGGTGATAAGGAGTGGCAACCCGATGGTCAATACCGAACTCGTCAGCAAGGGCCCTAACTTTGTCATTAATGAAATGAGACCCTCCGTCAGAAATCAAAACTCTAGGTACCCCGAACCGTGAAATGATATTTTTCCTCAAAAATTTGCAAACGGTTTTAGCATCTGCGGCTCGGGCGGGGATGGCCTCAACCCATCGGCTGACATAATCCACAGCGAGCAAAATATGCTCGAATCCCTGACTCTTAGGAAATGGGCCCATGAAATCAATTCCCCATGCATCAAAAACCTCACAAAAGTGAATGGGTTGCATGGGCATCATGTCTCTCTGTCCGCAGGTTCCCATTTTCTGACAGTCAGTACATCTCTTCACGAACTCATCAGAATCCTTGAAGAGAGTAGGCCACCATAGGCCGGATTGAAGCACCTTCTGTGCTGTCCTTTTTCCAGAATGATGTCCTCCTGCCTCAAGCTTGTGGCAGTATGTGAGGACGCTATGCTGCTCTTCTTGAGGAATGCACCTCCTCCAGATACTATCCCCTCCTTCATGATAAAGGACGGGATCCTCCCAATGGTAAAACTTGGCCTTAGCTAGGAAGGTCTCAAGTTTCTGCCTGGGCCAACCCTGAGGGACTGTCTTAGCAACAAGATAGTTTACAAGGTCAGCATACCATGGGAGTGAGGTGACAGCCAAGATCGCCTCATCTGGAAAAGTCTCGGTTATAGGTGCAATGGGCTCAGATTCCTCAAGATTCTCCAATCTGGAGAGATGATCCGCCACCACATTCTTGACTCCAGGCTTGTCCTTAATCTCAATATCAAATTCCTGGAGTAGAAGGATCCATCTGGTGAGACGTGCTTTGGCATCCTTCTTAGCCATTAAATACCGGATGGCGGTATGATCGGTGTAAATGGTCACTCTAGATCCGAGAATGTAAGATCGATACTTATCAAGAGCGAAGACTACGGCCAGCATCTCTTTCTCAGTCACAGTGTAATTCCTTTGAGCGGCATCTAAGGTCCGGCTGGCGTAGTGAATGGCAAATGGTAACCCATCCCTCCTCTGTCCAAGCACAGCCCCAACGGCAAAATCTGAAGCATCCGTCATGATCTCGAATGGAAGAGACCAATCGGGTGGCTGAAGGACAGGAGCTGACACAACCATGTTCTTGAGAGTCTCAAAAGATTCAAGACACTTATCATTAACAATAAACTCGGTGTCTTTGGTCAGTAAGTCAGTGAGCGGTCGGGCAATTCGGCTGAAGTCCTGAATGAACCGTCGGTAGAAACCGACATGCCCCAGAAAAGACCGTAACTGACGCACATTGGACGGCGGATTGAGTTTTCTGATGATGTCCACCTTAGCCGGATCGACCTCCATGCCCCTGTTGGAGACGATATGACCAAGGACCGTCCCTTGAGTCATCATGAAATGACTCTTCTCCCAGGATAAGACAAGATTAACTTCTATGCAGCGCTTCAGCACACGATCTAGGCAGTCAAGACAAGCGTCGAACCCGTCGCCATAGACCGAGAAGTCATCCATGAAGACCTCTAAACAGTCACCCACCATGTCCGAGAAGATGGACAACATGCACCTTTGGAATGTCGCCGGAGCGTTACATAGACCAAAGGGCATCCGTCTGAAAGCATAGGTCCCAAACGGACAGGTGAATGTCGTTTTCTCCTGGTCTTCGGGCGCAATGGCCACTTGATTATATCCAGAGTACCCATCAAGAAAGCAATAATGGCTCTTCCCGGCTAACCGCTCGATAATCTGATCAATGAAGGGAAGCGGGAAGTGATCCTTCTTGGTGGCCTCATTCAATCGTCTGTAGTCCACACAGACCCTCCAAGAAGTTGGTACTCTGGTAGCGATCTCCTCTCCAGACTCGTTGACAATTGTAGTGATACCCGTCTTCTTGGGTACCACATGTAAAGGACTTACCCATTTAGAGTCGGAGATGGGATAGATGAAATCAGCGCTCCACCACTTCGAAATTTCTTTCATGACGACCTCTCGAAGGTTCGGGTTCAGCCGTCGCTGGAACTCACGCGATGGCTTAGCGTCATCCTCGAGATAGATGTGGTGGGAGCACAGCTTCGGGCTCAGCCCCTTGAGATCAGCTATATTCCAACCGATTGCCTCGCGGTTTCTTTCAAGAACCTCCATCAGGCGAGATTCTTGTTCTCCAGTCAAATCTGCTGAGATGATGACTGGGTGCATTTCTGGCTCACCCGCAAGGAATCTATACTTCATTGACTGCGGAAGAGGTTTCAGTTCAGGACAGCTGGGAGGCGGCAGATCTGGCTTCTGATAAGTCTGTGTAAATGCTACCAGGTCTGCGTGGGAGAACTCTCGCGTTGCATGAATTGCTGACGAAGGGCGGCCTGATGGATCATCAATAAACTGCACGGGCTCGCAATCCGTCATGGCTGCTGGCTCAGAAGGAATCAGACAAGGCAAATAATCATCAAAGTCATCCCAGTCAATGTCTGAATCCGAGGGATCAGAAGAAGATGAGCAAGAATGAAACTCATCTGCACCACTCATCACAACACTGTCAGCTTCAGATGTATCCTTATCCAGGAATGTGCTCTCCCGGCTCTCGACTGCCATGAGCTTGAGATACAGTGAATCTGTAGGCAAGGCAAGGGTCGGTGCTATAGGATCTTTCCAGTTGGATTCATCATCAGTCATCTCGAAATCACAAACCTGGTGGATGTCTAGCTCCTCCTCTGTCATCTGCTCGGCCTCGCTGGACTGCTCTGAGCATTCTGCCTCTCTGGCTCTGATCTCTTCGATCGTCTCTATTTGTATGGTTTCGCCTTCTACGCGAAAACATACCTTCCCACTGTCATGGTCGGTCACCGCCTTGGCTGTGGCCAAGAATGGACGTCCGAGAATGATGGGGGCATCAGTTACCGACTCAGGGATCTCCATGTCCAACACAACGAAGTCCACGGGGAATTTCAGGCCCTGAATGGTAACGACCACGTCTTTCAATAACCCCTTCGGACTCTTAATCGACCTATCAGCAAACTGAAGGACGGTTCTGCTTCGAAGAAGAGGGCCAAACTCGAACTGCTTGAGTAAGGCTGCCGGAAGGAGGTTAATTGAAGAGCCGCTGTCTAATAGAGTACGATCAAACTGCTGCTCCTGAATCTCGCATCTGACATAGGGAGCTCCTGCGTCTGGTCGCTTGGCTGGCAATGTGTTCTGAATGGCGCAGCAAGTGTTATGCGTGAGCATATGGATTTGATCTCTGTGCCTCTTCCTTCTTCGGACAGTAGTTGTTTCTTTCAGATTCTTCTTGAAGAAGGGAATATGCTCAAATGCTTCTCGTAGAGTCAGCTGAATATGGAATCTGTCAATCATCTCGTTGCCAAACTCTACCTGTTGGTTCTTTTTGGGATTTTCTTTTTTACTCCCCTTCGCTCGGCGGAGTGCCTCAGGGAAGGGGATGGTAGGTGCCTCCTCAGATGGAGGTCTAGGAATCGGTCCCTGTGCCTGTGAAGATGGAGAATCCACACAAATATCATCATGCAACACATATGGATCTGCAATTTGAACGGGAACCTTTCCTTTATTCATATTTTTGTTCTTTTTGTTACCACAGTCCATAGATACAAAATGTGGTAACACCACAGTGGAAGGCTCAGCAAAAGTAGAGGTGGTGGCCTCAGTACCACCACCGGCACCTGCATCTGCGGCATCAGCACCGCTCTCTGGTTCTGCATCAAAAATGGTGGCATCAGCACCACCGTCTTCATCTGGTGTCACGACGGCATCAGCACCGTCGTCCTGAACTCCATCATTGGTGGCATCAGCACCACCGTCTTCAACATCATCATTAGCGGCCTCAGTACCGCTCCTCTGCTCCTCTGGCGCTCCTGGTTCGGCATCGGGTTGTCGCTCAGAAGAGACGCCGCCGGCTGGTATCCTACCGCTCCTAGTAGTCACAAAATCAGCATCATTCACAAACGAAGACATATCATTCAAATTGTCACTAGGAGAGGCGTCCTCTGTAAACTCTACCTGCTCAGATTTTCTTTTTAAATTATTAGGATTGGGTTCGATCTGAGCGGGTATGGCGGCCTTGCCTTTGATAATATCCCGCATCTCCTGCCGGAACTCATCCATTTCTTGCCTGAAAGATGCTCGCTGTTCAGATAGCAAGCGGGCAAGATCGTCAAGGGCTGGGTTCTCATAGGCTGGACCCTGAGAACCGGATGTCTGTCCCTGCTGGACATGGGGCTGCTGCTGATATTGCTGGTGATACTGGGGGGAAGGCTGGGCATAAGAATGCTGAGGCGGCTAACGCTGCCTCCACTGCTGTCCCTGATAGGCGGGACGAGGACCACTCTGATACTGCTGGGGCTGGTTGTACTGGGGCTGCTGGTGTTGTTGTTGTAGCTGGCTGCTCTGCTGTCCTTGAGGAGGAGGATGCTGTTGAGATGAGGAACCACCATCACCCCAACGGAATCCGGGGTAATCCCTGCGAATCGCTGGCTGGGGGTATCGGTCATACCAAATCCCGTTGACTTCCATCAACGGTTCCTGCTCAAAGGAAGGTGGAGGAAGAACTGCCAGTGGCTGCTCCGGCTGATACACCACCATCTGAGTCTCCTGAGATGGCGGTTGCTCTGAATGGTACTGCAACAATGGAACCGGCTCTGCCTGGATATGGTTCACCTGGCGGTATGAGGTGGAGACCTGGTTGGGATTGTTGCTGCTGGAAGCAACCTGTGACCTGGGAGGCTGTTGTGAATGGGCCTGCGCCTCCTGAATACAGAGAATTTGAGTTTTTAGGTCACTCATTGTCTTGGCGATCTGGTCCATCTGGGCCATGCCTTGGTTCTGCTTCTTTTCAAGGATCTCCATGCGGTCCAGCTTCTCACTGATGATCCCCATGTCGGCTGCTGCTGATTCAGCTTGGGCTGCGGCTACCGACGATGTATTGGGACCGGCATCGATGCGAGCGATCCTATGAAATGATCCGCCTCCTTGTGGTGGCTTTTGTTGGGTGTAGACACGGGCCTGAGTCATCACTGTAGAATTTTCTGCCATGCCCTCGTAGATAGCCCATACATCATCTTCACCCTTAGAAAAATAGGATCCACCACAAGAGGCGTTGACAAGCCCCTGCAGCTCCGGTGTCAGCCCGCAGAAGAAACTCTGAACCAAGTTGGGCTTGGATATATCATGATGTGGACACCGGTCGATGAGCTCTCTGAATCGATCCCAAGCTTCATGAAATTGTTCATTTGGGATCATGACAAAATTGCTAATCATAGCTCTAGCTGCATTGGTCCGGCCGAGAGGATAGTATTTCTTCAGAAATGCGGTCCGGAGATCTGTCCAAGTGTCGACGAACTGCCCAAGATGCTTGAGCCAATATGCGGCTCTATCAACCAAAGAGAATGGAAAGGCAATCATCTTGATTGTGTCCTCGGTTATCAACCGATCATGGATGGTGCTGCATATCATTTCAAACTCTTGGAGATGGAGGTGCGGCTCTTCGGTCGGCAGCCCATGGAACTTGGGTAACATCTGAATTGTGTTGTGCCGAAGCTCGAAGTCTCCATGGATTGGTGGGAGTCTGATCCACCGGTGAGTGAGGGACGAAGCTGGGTTGTGTAGTTCCCTCATGATGGTCTGTGGCGGTCGCTCACCGTCTGGGTCGCCCCCTCCTGCATCGGGTCCTCCTCCTTCTCCGCCGCCACCGCCCCCAGGTCGGTTTTCTCTCATCTGAGCAATTTCCCTCATAAGGTCGCCCATGAATGTGCCCTGGTCACGAATCTGTCTCTGCATAGTCTCCAGGGATGCTAACAAGGAGTTATTGATGGCTGCCTGATCAAATAAGAATGGAGGGTGCTCATGATCATCCTCATGCTCGCCTCTGTCTGCCATGGCTGGATTTTCTGAAAAAGCAAAAGAGGCCATCTCAGGTGCTGTCGAATGAGCTGAACACTGTGATGCACTGTATTCTGACACTCTTGGACTGATGGAAGGAGAATGAGAATGGTGGTCGAGGGGGAACAGGGTGGATGTAAACTCAGGCTCGGAGAGCGGACTCTCCGAGGTATTCCTAGATGAATAAGGAGGAGTGCGGGATAGCGGTGCCGACAAAGTCGGCCTAAGAGATCTCCGTCCCATCATCTTGATTATTGAGAAGAGTAGAGGAAGGGCAAGGGAAGAAAAAGAAGAATAAGAGTAAGATGCGACAAAATTGCGCACAATTGTGCTGTGTTTTTGATCTTGACCTAAACAAATCTAGCAATCAAACACAAGGCAGGGGTGAGTTCACCAACTCAACACATGAAGCCGTGAAGGTTCGGCTTTTATCTTGTCAATTTTAGCTTGATTCAGGAATTTATCTTTTCACGAGTCCTTAGAACGCTACGCCTATAGGAGAGAGAGTACTGCCGGAAAAGTATCCCGTACTTGTCCTCCTCCTGTGTAACCTGTAGCTTGTGCAGTTGAGGTCCTTGTAACCCTTCCTGGATCCCTACTCAGCCAAAGAATAAGAGAGGAAGCCAATAGGCGAAACCGATACTTCGGATCTCGCTCGCAACGGAATCACCCGTGAGCGTGCAAGAACCTACTCGGACGCAGCCGGTGAGACAGACACCCCCGTGAAGGCGTGGCCTATGCTCGATACTTCGGACTAGGTCGATGCTCACACAATAGTGAGTCACCAATGGTGACCAAGCCCTACTCGACTACGTACGATAGAAGCGCCAATACTTCGGTAATCCAGGCGATACACAAGGCAGCCACAAGCTGGGTTTTTGGCTCTAATCCTTACGAAGCGCTCACCTCACTTGGAAGGAGACCTTCCCATGCAACCTGAATACAAGTGAGGGTATTACTCTCCCCAAGAAATGAATCCAATTACCGTTTTTATTTTTGGTTAAGTTTTTTTAGCAGTCCCTTTTTTAATTTTTTTGGTGTTATCGCTTCTTTTGAGTAGATTCAAACAAGCGCCTAACGTTTTTGTATTTTCTTTATCCTACTTTGTTCCAAAAACAGAGGGAGAAAAGAGTCGGAAAAGCCGTGCAAGTCGACACAAAGATGGAGATCTCACCTTTGTGCCTAAATGATGCGTGCAAAGTAAGAAGACTTACAGTGAATCCCAGCTCTCTCCATGCGGGATGCAAAGCAGAAATTTATAAACCTAAACTACATGCCGGTATGCACACGGAAAGCGTCCTAGATTAGGCAACTGCTAGCGTGAAGAACCACAAGTTAATTATCAACTCCCAATCCGAGTGTCCGGTCTTGGCTCACCCCTCCTCTTCTCGACACACTCGAGTTCAGGAGTAGCGCTTGATGGGGCTCGCTCACGGCGCGTGGATCAAAAGTGGATAACCAACTGTTTAATTAGTCTAAGTCCAAAACGTATCTATAGGAACATGCAAAGATTATTAGGTGTTTGGACCTATTCTACTCGAGTCAAGCAGGACCTAGATCTAGGAGCTCAATCCACAAAAGAAAATGAAAAATAAACACAAAACCGGAAAATGACAAGCGGTCAAAACACGATAAAAACCGCGGTGAGCCCCCGGGTGAACAAACACCCGGAAATTAGGCCCGAATGTCTAAGTGTCCAAGGTACCTGTATTATTACAATTTAAATGAATCACTCTCTCACAAAATTAAAGAAAAGCTAACTAATCCCTCTCTCTCTCACTCCTTGCTCTCTCCTGCCGGCTTGGCTAAAGAAAAGCCGGCTCCACGTCCCAAGGTTGCGTCGGTCGCCTAGGCGATCCGCCTCGCTCCGCGGTCCCTCGCAAGAAGACAAAGAAGAGATGGTCAGATAACTCAATCAAGATATATCAAAAATGTGAGAAATGGAAAACAATGCTATGGTAAACAATTCACACAATCAATCAAAATGAACTACAAGCTGTTGCTCCCCGGCAACGGCGCCATTTGATGAACTCGGATCTCGACGGTCTTAAGTTCAACACAAAGCGTGAACTCAGTCGCAGTGTCGACCAATCAAAATCCGAGTTTGATCAACAATTAACCCACACTAAGATCAATAAATTAGAAACAATGTGGAGTTAAAATTTATTTTTAACTCTGCACAAATGATGTAAAGGGCAAGTATGCAGAGAGTTCGAACACAGGGAGCAAACAGTGTAGCTCAAGCAAATGAATGCACAAGTGTGTGAGTGTGTGATGTGTCTACACTAAGCAAGCAAGTAACTACAATTTTTGTGGGTTTTTAATTTTTAAATTTTTTTTATTTGATTTTTAATTTTGTATTTGATTTTTGATTTTCTGATTTTTATATTTTATATTTTATATTTTTTTTGTTTCTTTTTCAATATTGGAAAGTAAAGGCACTATAAGACAAGGCAAAGTGAAATATTTATAAAAATGCACAAAAATGCTCCAAAATTCAGAAAATAAATGTTTTTGGTATTTTTAAGGTTTTTTACTGTTTTTATGATTTTTGGGGATTTTTCTAGGTGTTTTTGGGATTTTTAAAAGCTGAAATAAGAGAAAACAATGCAAACAAGGCTGGCTGTGAGTAAAATGTAATTTAAAAATAGCAACCAGTAGCAAAAATATTTCACACTATTTTTCTAATAAAAGTAACAAAATAAGGAAGAAACAGAAGCTGAGTTTGCAATTTTTGGGTTTTTCTACTATTTTTTACATTTTTTTGAAGTTTTTGAGTGTTTTTATATTTTTAGTGTTTTTCTTTTGAAATTTTTAATGATTTTTGGACTGACACTAAAAGATGATAAAATAGACACTAGGTGATTTTTTTGGAATTTTTGGAGTTGTTTTACTATTTTTTTTTGGTATTTTCTAAGGTAGACAGTGCACAAAATGAGAGTTTTTGATTTTTAATAAATATAAAACTAAAATAAAATCAAAAACTAAATAGATGGCGTGAAAGTATAGGTGCACAGGAGCTTAAGCCTATTTTTGTGGAATTTTTGGAGATAGAATGATATTTCAAATAATTACAACAAACATCCAATTACTAAACAGTCCTGGCAAGGGCATAAGTGCAAATAGTAAAACATCCAGGGGCAAACATGCAATTTTCCACAAAATATTACACTAAAACTTGCATTTCAAGGATTAAACACCAATATCCAAACCCGCAAGGGTATATGTGCAATTTACCCACAGGACGCGTGACTTGTACGCGCCTGGGAGGGGTATTTTTGCAATATTACAAAGCTCAGGGGGTTCGATGCAATTTCTCCAAAATATTACAACTTGACATAAATGTTCATGGACTTAAACGAAATAAACAAAACCCCAGGGGGGTCCCTGCAAAATACCCAGCCACCTCACGCGCACGGGCACGTGAGGTGACGTGGATTGGACCCGAGTGCAAATAAGTAAACAACGGGGGCCTTCGTGCAAATATTACAAAAATATTTAAACTGCCGAGGAAAGTTTTGGTACTATTAAAATATTACAAAAAATGGGCGGGGGTTTGTAGCAAAATACCCACGCCAAAGTGGGAGCGGACGGCTGATATCGCTTCACTTGAACACGTGTCCTGCTCTCGCGCGCCGATGACGCTTGGGCTTGTGCGGCTGAGATTAGATCATCGGGAATCCATCAACGGCTCGGGGCAGTGTTGATCCTACGGTGGCTGCTTCGTCTGGAGCGGGCTCGAGATCCGACGGTGTAGGGTCCCTCTCCAAGAACAGGGACGAACAGGCGGTGGCCCGAGCTTCGATCGACAAATAGATGCTCCTCCAGCCTCCTCCTTCGCCTCAGAAGCACGCCAGAGATTCCTGGAAGGTCCCTCAAAGTCGCGGCAGGGCCAAAATGGGCGGGGAAGCTCTGATGCGCCGCCGCGAGCTTGAGGACGAAAGGGGGCTCCAGGTAGCACGGTTCCTCAAAATCGACCCCCCAGATGGGGTCTTTCTGGCGCTAGGACCTGCAAAAAGTGGTGAGAAGGCCCAGGGCAAATTGCCTGGGCCTCGCGGAGGCGTGGGGGTACGCGATAGATGAACGGTGGTGATGGTGGTCGGAGGTGTCTCCGGCGAGCAATCGACTTGGCGAATCGATGCGATAATGAAGTGGATGATCGGGGGATAATGGAGCTGGAAACGCAAGGGATGCAACTACGGAGAAAAACTAAGGAGTAACACACGACCTCGAACCCAAAAGGGTGAGGGAAAAGTACCTCGACGGCGGTCGCCGGAGGTTGGAACACGCGGCGCTATCGACCCTCTCCCGCCGCTTAGATGCGCTGAGCTCGAAGCTGTCACCTTCGGGCGTCGATGGCTGGACCAAGGGGGGTGGTTCACTGGTGATTCGCGGTTCAACCCGAGAAAGGAAGATGGTGGGTTGTATTTGAAGAGCGTTGGGTGCGTGTTTTCGAGGCATGATCACGGGTGGAGGAAGAAGATCTGAGTGGATCTGATGGAGCGGCGATGGAGATGGATCAGAGCGGCGCAACTTCCATGAAGGAAGCGGCGGCAAAGGACGAGCGGCGCGACCTAGGAAAATCCACCAAGGTGGGCAAAAACCCAGGCGCGCCAGAGCTACAGTAGACGAAGGACGGGCTGTTGACCTGCTGGTCAACAGTCGCTAGCTTCTGGTTGGTTCACGTGGACCAACCAGAAAAAGATAATAAAAAATGTTTTGTTAATTCGTTTAAAAATAGAAAAAGGCCGAATTAATTTTTGGGTAAAAAATAAAAAATGTTTATTTTTTTATGTAGTATTTTATTCCGATTTTTATTTATTTTTATGACTGATATTTTTACAAATTTACGTTTATACCCCTATATAGGTATATTATCTATGTATTTTAGTATTTTATTTTTATTT
Source organism: Ottelia alismoides (assembly GCA_037367405.1). Taxonomy (NCBI): domain Eukaryota; kingdom Viridiplantae; phylum Streptophyta; class Magnoliopsida; order Alismatales; family Hydrocharitaceae; genus Ottelia; species Ottelia alismoides. Next base: position 861,398 of record JAZKJV010000009.1, read on the forward strand.
TGTGTATTTAATCTACTTATTTTTGTTTATTATTTTCTAAAATTATAAAATACTTTTATATACACAAATGTATTTTTATTTTATTTTTATGAATTGTTTTGTATATACATATAGAAAGTATAGGTATAAGTACAGGTAATATACCTATGTATTCTTTATACAAGTGTTTTGATTTTGAGTTTTATTTATATTTTTATTCTGATTTTAATGTACATAATTATTATAAATAATATTTACAACATTATAAGAATATAAAATTGGATAAATAATGAATAAAGAATAAAGTGAATATTTTAATCTGTACACTTATACAATGAGGGTCCAGAACTCAACTTTCAGACCGTAGCTCCGCCAAATGCGAAACCACCACCACAAAATAGATTATTTTATTCTATATACAATTAAAGGTGAGTACGCTGTATTTGGAGTTTTTAATTGTGAGATACGGGTCTGGGAAGTTGGCATTCTGGATTTTTATCCAGACCATAACTTTTTATCTGTACATTATTTTTCTGTGAAATCAATTTTGTATTTTTCTTTATTAATTTATCTACAACTTTCATGTACAAAGTTTCTTTATTTTATGTACAAAAAGTGGAACCAAAAATAGGTCCCAAAATGAATAAAGAATGAATAGATTGTATAGGTATTTACACTGTATTTCTGACCTTATCTCCCCCTACTTTATTCCTTGTCGACCTATTCATCAAGATGCCTAGGTCTCGGGGGTTTTGGGTCATAAAATATTTACAATATTTTATTCTTTTTCTTTTCTTTATTTATTCTATAATTTTGGCCTTAATTACAGTGATTTATACATAATCTGAATGCACATGCATGGATGCTAAGATGATGGTTTTAATGCTATTTACAGGCATTTGCCAGGGTTTTTGGTGCCAAAATGATAGAATAAAGATGATGAAATGTGGATTCATCACACACTCACAAAGGAGACGTTCGATCTCATGTGACGAGATCAGGAGCAACTACGCTTGGATCAACTTCTTGGATTGCGAGGACAACGCGGTTCATCCCCGCGCTCGCAAGCGGTCTCACCGACGATCGGACTTGAGACAGGAGGTCTCTTCTCTTAGAGACTCGATCAACCATGCTTCAAGAGGTATTGCATTATACTTGTTGTGGTTATAGATGAAACGATCCGAGAATCGTTCTCGGATCATGTGGTTTCATCGAATGAAAAATTTTAAATTCCGCTGCTCAGAACAACTAGTACGACTAGTCGTTCCTCGTCGTATCCGATATGACGATCATGCTTCCGTGATGCGCTTGAGGATAATTCCATATCCTTCAATAATCATGGGGAGATGACATGTAGATTGACCGTGGTAATTGGGAGAAAGCCACCAGTTACACAACAATTAGAGGGATGGGGTGAAGAGACGTGAGGTGGAAGACATATCCTCAATCATCTTATCGTGTGACCAATGGTGGAGAAGGAGGCACATGGGGGTGGTCTAGATCCGCAAATGATCAAACGGTACAAAGAGGCAGAGTTAAAGTGACCTGAGTTGTGTGATATTGAGATTAGACGACCCATAGAATGGGCGACTGAGTGTAAAGATCCTGTTCATGTGGCACACCCAGATGCGGCCATGTGGCCCAATTGGAAAATTAAAAATATGTTAAATTTTATAAAATAGAATTAAAATAATGAATGGTGTCAAATTAAAAAGTGTTCAACATGAAAGTTGTGTATCTTTTAAAGATCTACAACCTTTCATTTATAACTCAAAATCTAAATACATCATATGCACATAGTATTATTTTTACAAGTATTTTTTATGAATAAAAACACTTATTTTATTTATTTTATTTTTTATATGTATATACAAAATTTATGAGATTTTTAATATAAAAGGAATAAATGGAACCATACAAATAATATTTAATCTTAATTATTTAGAAGGCATTAAATATTATATGTAATTAACTAATAGTTAAATGAATTAATTAGCTTCAAAAAGAGAGATAATTAAATTAATATAGACGATTATGAACATGATATTTATCACGTATAATATTTTTACGCCTTTTTCCACTGAAAATTGACTCTCAACCCATGCCCAATAGTCTATTTTCAGATGAAGGCCCCTCCATCCATGAGAGCATCTCCCTTAGATTTTGCGAATCCAAGACATGTTGACATAAGGGCTCCAATCGAAATTGGGGTGACCATGCACTATCGATCCTAGCCTCCCCTACTACATCTTACGATCCGCAATCATCGAAAAAAATGCATGAATCATTCACATAAGATCCCACGACGAGCCAATCCTCCAACCATAAATGAAAGGTATCTCCAGTACGAAGGTACGACTGAAGGGACAACGAGATGAGACCTAGAACATAAATAATGCCCCTCCAAAAGTTCGATACCATAGTCATCCTCCAAGAAATGGCCCCTCAAACATCATATGTCCTTCGTATTAAAGAACAAACGAGGTCTCTGAAACACTCCCCTATATCCTCACTACCCATTTCGTCAGAAAAGCATTGATTTTATCTAGATCAACACCTAGACTACCATCATTCTCGAAAAGCATAACTGTCTTCCATCCAACCAAGGAAACACCTCGGGATTCTCCGGATCGAGACCAACGAAATTATCGCATCAACGTCTCCAAACGTTTCCTAATCTCTAAATATTATCTAATTATGTTCTAAACCCTATAATCTTTCTAATTATACTACAGCCCTTGTAGATTACACCGATTCTATAATCTTACTAGCTCATACACCACAACCCTTCGGCGGGGTCATACATGTTAAACATATAAAGATTACAGGAGTAACATAGCAACTACAAAGACAACAGAGGTTATGGTTTAAACTTCTTAATTTTTTTAAAAAAAGCAAAAGGGCAAAAACATAAAAAGAGGGAGACCCCGCGCGCTATTAGCCTATTACGATGGGTTGGTAGCAGTCAACAACACCTTTAATTTCCAGCTATATTCTATTGTTCTCACGAGCAAGATTGCATCACACACTCCAAACATTTCCAATATATATATATATATATATATATATATATATATATATATATATATATATATATGGGTAAAATGTGTATGCCCCCTAGGGAGAGCTAACTTAGCTCCCCCGTCCTTTTTTTTACAATTTTTTTTATTTTTTTTCGAAATCTAAAACCGTGTAAATTCATTATTAAATCCCTATATTATGTCATTCAAATTTCATGCGAAACAGAGACTCATACGACCTCCATCCAAACGGGGTCGATTTAAAAAATCCTGTTACCATTAAAAAAATGACTGTCTGGATGGAGGCCGTAGGAGTCTCTGTTTCACACGAAATTTTTATGACATAATATAGGGATATAGTGATGAATATTCACGAAAAAACTTCAAAAAAAATAAATTTTTTTGAAGAAAATAGGGCGGGGGGAGCTAAGTTAGCTCCCCCTAAGGGGCAGCCCCATTTTCCTCTCTCTCTCTCCCTCTCTCTCTCTCTCTCTCTATATATATATATATATATATATATATATGGGATAAATGGGGCTGCCCCCTAGGGGAGCTAACTTGACTCCCCCCGCCCCATTTTCACCTTTTTTTTATTTTTTTTTTTGAAAATTTCTTCCATGAATATTCATCACTATATCCCTATATTATGCTATTAAAATTTCATGCGAATTAGAGACTCCTACAGCCTCCATCCAGACAGTCATTTTTTAACGGTAACAGGATTTTTTAAATCGACCCCGTTTGGATGAAGGTCGTAGGAGTCTCTGTTTCACACGAAATTTTAATAGCATAATATAGGGATTTATTAATGAATTTACACGGTTTTAGATTTCAAAAAAAATAAAAAAATTATGTCAAAAAAGGGCGAGGGAGCTAAGTTAGCTCTCCCTAGGGGGCATATACATTTTCCCTATATATATATATATATATATCCATTATATATATATTAAAGCCCGTCAAGGCATTACTTTTCAGCCAAAAAATTCCGATTTTAACCTTTAGAATTCCACCTACAGCCTGCCCCCTGCCGTCATTTTATCTGCAACCTGCCCCCAGCCGTCATTCCATCTCTGTCCTCGACTTTTCGAGGGAATTACACAAAGTCACCTCGCGCCCTTTCCCCTTTCCCTTTGTCGATGTCACTGTTCTTCTTCCACAAGGGATTCCCCAATATCTCCTCCTTGCTCCTTCCGTCCTTCGCTCGCTGCACGAGTCTATGCTCCTCCTCCATGCTCTCCACCAACCTCACCCTCCTCCGCTTCTTTATCGGCTTCTTCTTCCACTTAAGCGGTGTCTTCCTGGTCAGCGAAGGGGAGAATGTCGGCTCCCTCATGGCTAAAGTCGCCGCCTTTGGGGTCTCCGAGCATCTGCACTGGAACTCGAAGGGTGTGCCAGGGAGGAGGTAGGAGAGGCCAGAGTCGCCGATCACGACGATGCCGGCGGTGGCGCCGACAGAAATGACGTCCCCCGTGCTATTAACGGAGATGGGCTTGTACTACTTGGTGCGGGAGTGCAGGGGACTTAAGGGCGGGATTAGGGTTGGGATTTTGGGGCTTGGGTTTGTAGGGCCGCCAACGGGAAGTGGACGAGAGGGGTGGGAGTTTGGGGAAGTGGGAGCCGTTGATGGCGCACTTCCGCCGACATCCATTACCTTCGCATTTCCGAAATGACATTCATGTCCTGATATTGCACCGTCATGGACTCCCAAATGTGTACGATCGAACACCTGCCGCTCTCATGCTCTACGGTGGCAATCAGATTCCCAGAAAAGAGGGTCTACCCAGCGGGAGCGACCGATTCCCGGAGCGGTAGCTCAAGGTAACTCTTGACGGGCCCTTCCAAAGAGGTACGCTTCATGCTCTCCCTCTTCCGTTTCTCCTTCTCCTGTCCCTTTCTCCACCTTTGTTTCGCGAGCTAGCGATCCTGCTCGCTTGGTTATATCACATATGGATATTGTCGGTGACTTCTCTATTATTTCGTTTGATATAGTTATTCCTTGGGTTGCAGCTGATTTTTGCAGTATTAAGGTGGACGGAATGTGCGACGCGCTACAGACGAAGGTGCCTGACATTGTTGGAGAATACGTCAACTTCTATGTGTCGTATGACAATCTCGGCTGCCTTCCCACGAATCATGTTAATTGGCCTCCATAAAGCTCCTCACCATTAATGATATCGCCCACCTCTTCCCATCACCATCTTCGACTGTGTCATCGGGGCAAAGAGAGAAATCATGTCGGAGTCGGAGACCACCGCACAACACCCAGTCGTGGCCGATGACCTACTTCTAACCTCCCGACCTCCAAACGGTCTTACCTAAATGCGAGGGTCCAGTCGCATGAAGTTCCTTTTCAGTTTCGGCGTGAACGTCCTCTTCCGCCTTTGTCGACGACAGTGTCTGCTGTATTGACACTGATCCCACATCGTCGGCCTATTATCTATGCCTATCCCATTGTTCATATGCACGAGTTCTCCAAGTATTCAGATAGATTTTCTCATCCATTAATATATTTAGGTCAGGTTCAAACCTCGCATTCGACACATAATCTACTTTTGATCGCGGGATTGTTTGAGAGATTTGTAGAAATAAACTTTTGTTGATATATGGAGCATAAACATAACACATAGTCACGGTGTGTATCAGGATATCTTTGATTCCAATAGACAAGACCTATTCTGGTAAGTCCTCCAGGTAACATTTGTCATTCATTCCTGACGATTTCCTTGATTTAGCGATTCGATCAGCTGTTCAAATATATTGGAATTAAATCTGTGTAGACTATTATTCAAAGGCTATGGAATTCTATCTGTGTAGACTGCTTGTGACCCAAATAAGGTTTCTGGTAATAGTGTAATTGCCATTTCCCCGTAGACTAGCTTAATATAAAAAATTTGATAATACATCATCAAGAAATGACACTTCTTTTTAGAGACGAAATGTCCAAATTGACCAATCAATTGAATATTAATTAATATATTATCAATCAAAATTCAATAATGGTTCTTCTACTTAGAATCGAAATGTTCCATCAGACTCCTCATTTACTAAATATAGAAGATAGTCAAGATACTATCATCTGTTATCAAACATAATCCAACTCCTAAAGGTCAAACTCAAATCGTGAGTATCCTTGGAATACTCCATATCAACGTCTCAGTATATCAATATCAATTAAATCGGAGATCTGTTATTGAATTGCTCATGAGCACCCTACACTCTTCATGTGATATTTTTGGTCCACCCGTCTACCATTTCACCATCAACTCATTTCGAAAATGACTCATGTTTAGATGGTCGGACACGGATAAATCCAAAATTATTTTTTGAGAAAACAAGACAAACCTCCATGAGAGGCTCATCGAAAATTTGCATAAAATTACATATCAAGTATGAGTTTAGTTGTCTTATGTCATTACGTATTATACTCCATATTTCTTTGCTTTTTGATGTAAATATGGATTTCACACTCACTACTTTTTACTTCCGTTGGATAGTATCATAGTGTTCTATATTTAATTGCATCCCTCTCTTTCGAATTTTCTAAGCCTATATGAATTGATTATTTCAATTTATTCATAAGGCACATCCGTGCACTTGCTGCAAAGAGATTTTGCATTTGAACAAAAAACGAAATAATTACATGCCACAAAATAATAGGAGAATACTCCTTATCAAAAATGTATATGATTCTTATAATGCCAATAATTTCAAGAATTGTTCTATATATAAGTTGGAAAGGAATTTGTAATGGTGTCATATTTTATGTATGAGTTGGAAGATGAATTGTTTTGATCGTGTGTGTACTAATTAGTTTAAGTAGAAACTCAACAAGTAGAACCTCAATGTCATATGGTTTTGAGATGGATACCCTTTCACATGCAATTAAATATTCAAACAACTACATGCAATTTCATGCAAGTTTGGGAAAAAAACTATTGATTTCCATTGCATAATTATTCGAATAAGTAGATTTCTTGATGTTTCCCTTCACTTGTGATTTGAGGAGTAATAACGATTTTACGCATAAGCTCGATTACTTATTATATCTCTCTGATTTATATTAGGTATCTTTGAGCCAGTCCATATTTTGTTTGTATCACTGATAAATGATAAGAATCTCCGAAGCATCTTCCTATTTTGCTTTTGAGCCAATCCACAACAATAAGTAATTAAATTTCTGAATTCCTTTATATTTGATAACATGATATTGTGTAGGATATCATGTGCAACAAATGTTGATTGCCTATTAGTTTCCTTCTGAAATGTCTCAATGACCATTGCTCATGAGAACGATATTATTTAAAACGAGGTTTGATTTTCTTTCAATTCCATATTTTGATATACACTACTTTTAAGTACACACATACAATTGTATTTACCTATACTTTTTTATCTTTGACGCTTGCCCGTGCATTGCACGGGCCTACCACTAGTATATATTAAGCAGCGTCGGTCTATTACTTTTTGCATCGAAAATTCCATTTACGTCCTTCCCGTCTCCCCTTATCATTCCAGAATTGCCCTTCTCTGTTTTAATAATGTCTGTCCCGTCCACTCGTCCAGGATTGACTGTGATGCCTCCATCTCCCCCCTTCACCGAGTCTAGAAATCCTACAATCATAACCCGTCTCGCCAACGACGTTTGTGTTGTGTAGATGACGTCTCCAATGCTAAAGAACAACTGCTCGTCGACAAGGTTGCTCCACCTTGCCTCCATGATCTCAAACAACTACTTCCTGGTGTGGTCCCTCCTTGACGCCACCACTCTTCGTAAGAAGCCCTAACCCGACGCAGTTGTGCCGAAATCAAGATGCGCGGCTGTTCGCCCCCAGGAAAGTCCGGACTTGGGAAGCCCTCTGCTGGGGTAATTCTCCCCCGCCTCACGAGCAGCACGGACATCTCCCACAACTGCATCACCGAATGCAAGACGATGCCCTTCTCAACAAGGTTATGCCTCCCCTGCTCCCTATAGAGCATGACTGCGACGTTAGTGACCTTGAGGCTGCGGGAGTGGACGCTGGCGGCGGCCTTCGAGCACGGAGACGTTATCGACACTTCTCTCTCATTCTCTCTCTCTCTCCCCCTCCCTCGATCTCTCGAGATCGAAAATGGCGACGGCGCCGCCGGCCGTCCTCGCGGCCGTGGCCGAGATCATGGAAGCCTACCGTTCCCTCCCGCCGAGGCCGACCATCGAGGAGGTGGAGGCCGCAGGTGCCGTTATCGCCAGTGCCGATGCCGAGGAGAAGGCCAAGCTGGACGAGCTCGCCCGTGCCGAGAGGCCGCCGCAGGTCCCCGAGGAGCTCCTCATCGTGCTTCACGAGGTGCGGAGGAACGTCGTCCTGCTGCGCTGTGATGAGCAGAGGCGCGAGGCCCTCCGGGTCGTCGAGCTCGAGAGGCGCTTCGGGGTCTTCGACGAGCTCATACAGAGGGCATCTAGGTTGGTCTCCGGTGAGGAGGGGGTGGGAGAAGGGGAAAGACCGATTCTTAGCGCGGTTGGGCTGGTGGAGGCGAAGGGAACGGTTGGGACGGGGATGAAGGAGGAGAGGCGGGAGGAGAAGAGGGATCTCGAGAAGGAGGCTATCCGTGACGCTTCGCTAAAATCCGTGATCCCTCAAGGTACGTCTTGATATCGATTTCGTTTTTGGGCTTTAGAAATGTTGGATTTGGGGGTTTCGGTGTCTTCGGGTTTTCTCTCTCTGGATTTTTACGATTTTGATCTTTGTTCAGAATTGAAGTGGGGAAAAGTGGAGAAAAATCAAGATTCTTAAGTAGACAATCGAATGAGCTGAATAGAGTGGTTGGATCTTTTTATTCCGGGTGTAGTTCTAATGCACATCTCGATGTTGATGTCCTTAGTGAGAAGTGTTTGATTGGACTTGATGTCTTCATTTTTTGGGTCGTTTGGATTTTTATTCTGAAATTTAATAGCACTTTCTTTTTTTTGGCGGGTAGGTTTTCAATCTCGATTTTTTATGAGGATGAAGTGAGAGGCAGAGAGGGTGACAGCAAATGGGTGGATGGCGTAGGGGACGCCGTAGACGAGGTTGAAGGAGGAGGGAGACGAGGAGAAGAGGTGGGATATGCGGCGACAGGAAAGGTAGGAGACGATGAGGCGGAGGTCAACGTAGATTGGGGAGGAGATGCTTGACTTGAGCATCAAGCTCCTGAACATGACGGTCTCGATTTTGTGGATATCGAAAATTTTTGCTTAGCTGTAGAAATTATTGGAAGATCTTCATTTAGTTCTCATCCTCGTCGGAGTTATTTTTAATTTTTTATTCTTTTGCTAATAACTCAGTTCACATACTCGAAGAGGCATCCTCGAGAGTGATTACATGAAGGGCTTAGAATAAGTGCGAGCATACAAAATAATTGACATGTAGTATGTCAAATGGTGGATTGATACCTCAGCAAATAATGGATAATCTTTTAGAAACAAACTCCAGATGATAAACACAGAAAACATCCAAGTTAAAGAGCGCTCATCTCCATTGTTGAGCTTATTGTTGCTCAACTTGGTCGACTTTACTCGAGACTCCTAGGTTGGCAGCTTCTATTTTTTTTCTTTACCTGCTTAGTACAAAAGTATTGAATAATTTAAACACAAGATAGTTGCTAAATAGAGAACTGTTAAAGCACCACTTACTGCACATTATATGGACTTCTATCTAAAACCGGATTCAGTTTAATCGCCACTTATTGCCCATTACAGGGTTCTGTCTAAAATCGGATTGAGTTTCTATGCAAATATTGTTCCCATTACCTCAATTGAGCTTTTACAAAGAAAATATGTCCTTGATGATATCATCCATGGTTCATGGATTTGTAATAATCCCTCCCAAATCTTTGAACACTTAACTTTGATGTACTTTTGCTTATTGTTTTCCCATGCATATATTATATTGTTGCTACATATGCTACCTGCCTTTTTTACAAGGTTTTTAGGTTGTTTTGTCAGAATTTAGCTTGATGTTGTGATGTTCAAATCTAATGATATTATGCTAAATCAGACAACCTTAAATATCATTGAAGACTTTCACTGTTCTTTTGATTAAATATGCATAAATGGTGGCACGAGATTTTCTAAAGAATTTTCGAAGAGTGCTGGTTATTCGGATGAAAATGATGCATATGTTTCAAATCCACTTATGTAATTTACCCTTAAGATCTTACTCAAACCTTATTCTGACTTTCTACCCTTTCCAACATAAGTCCAATAACACTTAAGGCATCTAATGCTCATTAAATGGAGCATTGGGTTCCTCAAATGTTAAGATCATGTCGCTTAGTCTCTTTCTTATCATAAATTCTGCTCTTCACTTTGTCCCCATCAAAAGAACATGCCCATAAATTGAATGTCTACTAAATTGGAGGTCTTCACAAAAGCATTCGACTAGAGAGGGTACTCCTTTTATCAACTACTCTTGGGTAAAAAAGTTGATAAAAATATTCGTCAAGTGTAAAGCTAAAATGCATGGGGCTCGGAGTAGATACCAAAACACATGTCTACTCCACGAGATCCGTAAGCTATGTCTCTAGGAATTTAGCTTCTGTTAATACATAGCAATGTGGAACACTTAAGCACACTCTTTCCAAGTAGTTTCCCTTGTATTTTAACTATGACCTCAGATAGTCCAAAAGCTTACTCTTAATTACCGTTATTATACTATATAAAGTTATTATCTTAAATATGCATGCATTATACAACCTATATGTAAAAAGATATTAAATACATTTACTTCATAATAGTTGTATGATAATGATGATAGAAGCCAAAAAACTTTATTATATATGATTACAAATAAAATCTTTGATAGAAGGTATCATTCAGGTTAAATATGTCAGAAATGATAAGGAAAATGATTGTTGATAGCGTTTCTAAAGAGGGTATAATTTAGAAATATAATTGATTATTTGAACATGTTAACTATACCACTTAGCATTTTTTACCCGTGCATTTTTCTACCCGTGCTTTTGCACGGGTTCCCTACTAGTTATTATTGTTAGCCGACACCTGGAAATTTCAATCTAGTCCCTACTGAACTTCGATTAAGTTAAACATCGTTAATCGCCAAGCGGGAAGACCGTCCAGCAAGTAGGGCTGTCAGAAAATTCTCATATTCGGCATTTGCTCATACTCGACTCGCTAAACGTTCGATTCGCATTCGATTCGAAAAAATGAACCGAACCTGAACACGAGTTTGGCCTCTATTAAATAAACGAACCGAACCTCAAAAATATAGGTTCGCTCAGTATACACACACACATATATAAAAGTATACATACATACATACATACATACATACTATATGTATAAGGAAAAAATACATTCTATATTAACATAAGGTATTTACTAATTTTCCCAAATCCATCCAGTCATCCACTCCCTAAGTCTCTATTCCCTATTCCCGAAACCTCACAAAACCCTCCCATGTGACTGCGATTTTTCTCTACAAACAGAATCGTCTGCACAATATTTATTCTTAAACGAATCTTTAACGAGTCGAACTGAACCTATATGAACCTCACCCGAGTCGAACCGAACCTGATTACAGTTTCCATTTTATCGAGTCGAACCGATCTCGAGCCTGAAAGTATGCTAAACGAACCGAACCGAGCCGGGGTTAATTCTCTCAAGTTTGGCTCGTTTACACCCCTACCAGTGTAACAGCCCGAATCCTCGATGACCAGCGGAAGCATATCAATTGTCACGTCGGATCCGAGTGTTACTCTCGATCAACAATGATATCACATTTCCAGTAAGGAATCATCTGTACATTTTTCTATCCATAAAAATAATATACATGTCTAATACAACACCAAGATCTTTCGTTCCAGTGCGTACAATGACATCCTTCTTTCAGGCCTTGCAACAAGTTTCCAACTGCCACTAAATTTATCCTTACATTGACCTGCAATAAAAACACAAAAATACATGGTATGAGCTTAACGATCAGTATGTGTCGAGATAAGGTCAAACCAGCTAGCGAAAAATCAAGTCTCCTTATGCTATTACAAACAACTCCATGCATAGGTAATTAGCTGGATAAATATTTTCCACAATGAATCTTTGTAAATCTTCTATATTCCCCAACCTTGAATAATGTTCATAACATTCATTATTCATAGATACATTCCTTGAATATGATCTTAAGTGTAACATAATATGCATGGATTTCACTATTTTTCTCTTGTCAAATTTACAATCTCAATAATTACATAAAGATGATTACATATATGAAATTATGTGTATACACCTATTGCTATGAGTTTTCACATATAAGCTCTTATTTCATCCTAATATTGAAATTTGCTTTGTTCTCATTTCCATCATCATAATTATATACTTTTTCATAGAACATATCATACACAAAAGTAGTGCCATGGCATTTTCAATCAAAACCCTTATGATAATGAATATAATATTTGACTGTACTCATACAATAGCATCATATGGATCACTCACAAATATAATTATGCATACAAGGGTATCCTTTGTGTATTCATGCAATACATATCATACTTTCCATACATGTCCTTAAGGTTAACCATATTTGCACATATGTCCATAGCAATAACACACACACACACACACACACACACACACACACACACATATATATATATATATATATATATATATATATAGAGAGAGAGAGAGAGAGAGAGAGAGAGAGAGAGAGAGAGAGAGGTAAATGGGGCTGCCCCCAGGGAGTAGCCAACTTGGCTACTCCCACCCCTATTTTTCTCTCATTTTTTCATTTTTTTGGAAAATAAAAAATTGTATATTCATCATTATATCCCTCTCACATTCTATTAAAATTTCGTCAGAAAAGGAGACTCCTACGGTCTCCATCCAAACATGGTCGATTTAAAAAATCCTACGACCGTTAAAAAAATGACGTCTAGATGAAGGGCTTAGGAGTCTCTGTTTCTGACGAAATTTTAATAGAATGTGAGAGGGATATAATGATGAATATACAAATTTTTTTCTAAAAAAAATAAAAAATGAGGGAAAAATAGGGGTGGGAGTAGCCAAGTTGGCTACTCCCTGGGGGCAGCCCCATTTTACCCATATATATATAGGGTAAAATGTGTATGCCCCATAGGGGGAGCTAACTTAGCTCCCCCCGCCCCTTTTTTCACAATTTTTTTATTTTTTTTTGAAATCTAAAACGTGTAAATTCATTATTAAATCCCTATATTATGCTATTCAAATTTCATACAAAACCGAGACTCCTACGACCTCCATCCAAACGGGGCCGATTTAAAAAATCTTGTTACCGTTAAAAAAATAACTGTCTGGATGGAGGTCGTAGGAGTCTCTGTTTCACACGAAATTTTTATGACATAATAAAGGGATATAGTGATGAATATTCACGGAAAACAATTTCAAAAAAAATAAAAAAATTGAAGAAAATAGGGCGGCGGGAGCTAAGTTAGCTCCCCCTAGGGGGCAGCCCCATTTTCCTCATATATATATATATATATATATATAAGAAATATTTCAAATGAGGTGCACCTTTCCTGGATGCATGGAAAGCCACGTCAATTTAAACATTAATTCTATTTATTTTACATATTCTAACTCCATAAATTTAATATTATATATTAATATAATATGTATATCATGAAAAATTTATGAAAATATTACTATATTTGACATTAAAAATTTTTACAATATGAATGATATATTTTACATAACTGTATAATCGTCAGTATTTTACAATATGTAGTTTAAATTTGCAAAATTGTTACGTAATTTACAAATTTGGTAGTGGCTTTCTGAATTTCAGGAAAGACCCACCTCATTAGAAGGGCCCCCTATATATATATATATATATATATATATAGGCATTTCACGTAATTGCACATATACACGTATCATTCCAAACATTTGCACATATACACTTGGCATTTGACATAAATATACATATACACTTAACCTTTCACATAATCGAACATATACACTTGACAGTTCACATAATTGCACAAAATGCACTTGGCATTTCACATAAACACTTTTCACATAAGCACTCCTCCTCATAAGTACTTATCTTATTCATTACATATTTGTCTTATCTCATAATTTATTGGGTGGCTTTCACCGCCGGCACAAGCGGTCACTCAATCATTACATAGAACATGATGACATCAACGCCGAGTCAATATGTGGACTTTCCACTAGGTTCTACTGAACCCGACACCTCCGGAAGGTGTTGCCCTTTAGGCTCTCGATAAACGGACTCTAGAGGTGGCTCCCACCTTAAGTGTAGCACTTAGCTCCGCCTACCGTTTAAGTGCCATTATTCACATTATTGAGAATTTCAATTTTTTTAGTATCTTTTTTTCATGCAATGGTGGTTCATGTGAACATTTCGGTTCCACTAACCAATTTGGTCTTCATTGTACACAACACATGACCAATATAACACAGTTATTCAGTACTTGATATTATGATTAATCAAATTATTACAGGTGAATCATCACTCCTGTATCATTTACAGTAATATCACATCAGAATTCCCAACATACAATTAGTTATTAGACATTCCACAGATCCTACACGCAAGTTAAATATCAATGATTTACAACCTTATCAAAAATCAATTATTTCATAATGCTATAACCAACTATAATGACTTATTTTATACCAATGATATAATCATTATTGAATATCATATTAACACCCATGTGATAACTTGTAATAACAGAGAGCAACATGCATGCTATATATAAAACAACCAACCTGCATATGGTATGCCGATTTCATAATAGTTGTAGTAATCACAAGAGGGACATTACATATTTTGCAATGATTTTTTCGTAGTAAGCCTATCTTAGGAAATCATAAATTTATGAAGTTATATGGGCAGATAATAATACATAATAATAAGCCTATTCAAATTCATATAGTAGGAAGACATGTGTATATAGATAATGCACCTCTAATAATATATATTGAGTTGGCTTGCTCATACTTATTATATAGATAACATGAATACGTTTCTCTATTTTCTATACCAATAACCAAAGATTATTAGTAACACGATTTTACAAATTTCACCTTCACAGTTCGACTAACTCGGAAGATCTCAATAATTATACTTTTTTCTAAAGGAACGTTCCTTGTAATGGTTCTCCTAAGGGGATACTTATACGAGTTTGCTGTGGATTTGTTGTTTCCATTCTTTTTTTTTCATATGTATTCATACGTATTTTCAGGAGCTTTGTTTAGATGTTAAAGCTATTATCAATAATGCTTCGATCGTAATCTATTACAGAAAATTATCTAACAAGATTCTATATATGTGATTTCCCTTATCTATAAGATTACGTCCATACAACATAAGACTTACGGAAATTGTTCTTGAATAAAATAACACAAGACTTACGGAAATTTTTCTTGAATAAAATATTTGGTAATTAGTTTCTTATATACCATCAACAATGTCAACTTGCAAATAGAATTCATAAATAAATACCTCTCTACTACCATCAATCTTACAGTATAATGTTACGGACGTCATTGGTCTTATCTAATTCGTCAACACTAATGTACTTTGTCGTTAACAATTATCAAGGTTAAGAGGAGTATTCATGCATCTAGATACCGTAAGAATAATCAATGCAAATACGATTGGAAGGCACTCATCGATATATAGTACAATGTTCCTAAGGGTTCGACACATACCTCAATAACGAAAGTCTGCATACGAAGACATCTCGATTCTGCCTAATCTACACCACCGTAGATCACATCGACGTTCTTTCGATTCCATTTGATCAACGTTTGGTGCCGACATAGAGGGTGTCATTGTCGAATCTTCCTCTCTCTATCTCTCTCTTGGTCTATCTCCCCCTCTCTCTCATCCATTCTCTCTCTATATCTCTCACTCACTCTCCCACGTAATTAGATCAACATTCTTAAAATAGGAAATAGAAATCCCACTCTCGTCATCCAAAAAAAACACACGCACACCCTCTCTCTTTCTCTCCTTCTTTATCCATTTACTCACTCTCGATCACCATTTCTCATGCCCTTCTCTTTTCTTCTATCTTAAGGAGGAGAGAGAGTCATTTCTTCCTAAAAATAGGGATGAAACGACCCTTCATAACCACCCATCTCCCTCATTTATTAATAAATCAATTAATTATCTTTAATTCAAGAAATAACCGTCCATCACATCCCTTTTATTCCCTTTTAATAAATCAATAAAAATCTTTTTATACAAATTAATTATTAGATTATTTTCTATATTATTTTAGTGGTTGTTACAACCAGCAAGTACTTGAATATAGAATCACGTTACACAATCAAGAATCTAGCATCTATATTCTTCGACACACGTAGATCGTGGTCGATCGATCGGGTACACACGCAAAACAACGAGAATTCCGGCTACGGATAGTCACTCGACGCAGCGGGCGATGATACCGCACGTGCGGTGGTACGTGTTGAAGCGGGTGGGAGCGTGTCAATTGTAATAAGGCACGCCAGACCTCGTGTGCAGCACGACATTGGTGCGAAGCACCTCGTAGCTGATGTAACTCCTCACCGCTGCAGTACTTTCCCACTCACTTCAGAGTCCATCTCGTGGTCCGCCTCGTCGACAAGGGATGGGGCATTGCCGGTGTCAGGTGAGATCCATCTTCAGTATCGGGGATCCTGCAACTGAGTGCTAGGAGGACGAGGAGGAGGAAGACGACGGGAATGGAGTATGAGATCCTCATTTTGGATGGAAGGAAGGGCTTTGCTGTGATGGAACCACTAGTTCCTCTTTGCTATTAGAGTGGAGTGAGATATGGACATAAAGAGAGGGGGGGGGTCGATAGGAGGGATAAATTGATCATGGGAACTCGTTTATTTATACCAGTAAAGGGATCCTATTTAATGGAGTAGGTAACTTATCTATTCCACTTTCATTTTTTTCAAAATTTTGAAAAATGCTTTCATGGATTTTGATAACTATTTCCCTTTAACATGTCATTCAAATTTCGCCAGAAACAGAGACTCCTAAGTTCCTCCATCCATAACATGTAATTTTAAGATCTTAGATTTCCTGTAATTACTTGCTCCGGATGGAGGGCAACGGAGTCTCTATTTCTGACGAAATTTGAATGACATATTAGAGGGATATTGCTATCAAAATCCATGGAAGCATTTTCAAAAAATAAAAAAATTTGAAAAAAATGAAAGTAGATTTTTTAAGTTACCTGCTCCATAGAGTAGGATCCCTCTCCTATATTTATATATATTTTAGATAGTTTTTGAAATAACAATTATATATATTTTTATATTTGACATTATATACCTAGAACATCAATATCTGGGTGGTGTAGTTGGTCATCACGCTAGTCTCACACACTAGAGGTCCCCGGTTCGAACCCGGGCTTAGACATGATGTTTGTGTTTTTTCAATGATGTCTGTGTTTTTTTCAAATATTTTCCGTAAATTCCTTTCAGCGCATAAAAATGGTACACAACCAAAAAGTATTTCATATATTTCTTGTCTAATTACACAAGAGCTCTATATAATCTCTGTAATTACATCTCAGTTCTTATATTTTTCTCTTTTTTTTCTTCGAATTTTGCTCCAAATTTTACTTAGCAAGATCACATTGGCCATGGTATATTTCACGGGAAAAATGGGGCTGCCCCTATGGGTAATTTTTTTCATTTTTTTGAAAAATATCACCGTGTATATTCATCCTTATATCCCTCTTATATGTCACTCGAATTCGTCAGAAACAGAGATGCCTACGACCTCCATCCAGACGTAATTTTTTAACGGTCGTAGGATTTTTTAAATCGACCCTGCTTGGATGGAGGCCGTAGGAGTCTATGTTTCTGACGAAATTCGAATAGCGTATAATAGGGATATAGGGCATGACGATATTTTTCAAAAATAATAAAAAAATTTGCCCATCAACCCCCATATTTCACAGGGGTCACAGACAGTGTAATTACAAAAATCGCAGAGGTTGTATCCTTTCCGTTCTTTTGATTTTGTCGTAAGAGATGATGCTCCCAATCGGATAGATCCCCTCTCAACCGTTGGATCAAACCATGGACCCATATCCCAACTCTCAGAGGCCCAACAACACCGCCCATTCCCGCGCCGGCGCCAAACCCCTTTCCCGCCAAATCCTTCCCGTTTCTGTCCTTTCCCACTCCAATTCTTCCCAAAACCAAACCCTAAATCCCCCTCCCATCTCCTCTCTCCTCCTCCCCCGTTCCCATCTCGCCGTCCGGCACCATGACCAAGCGTCCCCTTCCCCCTCCCAGCTCCTCCGGTCACCGGAGCAAGCACCTGACATCTCCGTCCCCTACACAACGAGGCCACTTCACCCGCAGCAGATCGCAAGCTCTGCTCCACCGCACGCGCTCCGGTCGCGTCCGCCTCCCGACCACCACCTGCCTACCACCCAAATCGATCGACGAAGACGAGGCCTATGCTCTTCCTGTGATCGATCAAAAGATCCCTTTGCCAGTCAAGGATCTCCGATCTCATCGCGTCTTCTCCGCCGCACCGAATTCCAACACTGCTGCTATCGCTGCTACGATCTGCTTACCCGAACACAACAAGGAGGAAGGAGTGGATATGGAAGATGCGTCCTTGTTGAGCGTTGCGCAACAATCGGAAAAAGACGATGCCCGTGTGGAGAGCACCCCTCCGGATGTCGTGCTTCCTTGTCCCGTCGAAGAGGCACTGACCAATACAGTACTCGGAGCAGCAGCAGGAGAAGTGGGGGATTGTGGGGGAGAAGTAGAAGATAAGGAGCCCGTCGCAACCAATCCGATGCGCACCCCGGTAAGCGATGTGTAATTCTGCAAGAAGTTCTATTCCAAAAGAAAATCTCAAATGAGTTCTTTGAAGAATTTCTCGATAAACATGTTGATTTCTTGCTTCCATTATGAATTTATGCGCAAAGTTGGAAATTTCGGATTTGGGGTTCGAATTGGGCTAAAAATCGGATCTTTCTTGTTTGTTAATTCTGGGTTTAACCTGTGCTTTTACTTGTTTAGATCGTAATTGCTTCGTTTTGTTGTTAGGTTCTTGTTCCGTGCTCAAGGTTGAAGGTTTTCTCGAATCCCGGTTCGCACTGCTACAGAAGACTGCTGCCGTTCCTCATGGACCTGACTAAGAACAATTCAGGTTCGTCATTCCTCGTCATTCCTCGTCGTCGACGTGTTTAGTATGCTTAATTGAGGCATGGAAGATGTCACTACTGATCTGGTTTATTATCTGCAGGTAAACTTGAGATCGTT
Organism: Ottelia alismoides; assembly: GCA_037367405.1. Taxonomy (NCBI): domain Eukaryota; kingdom Viridiplantae; phylum Streptophyta; class Magnoliopsida; order Alismatales; family Hydrocharitaceae; genus Ottelia; species Ottelia alismoides. Next base: position 880,670 of record JAZKJV010000009.1, read on the forward strand.
CCTGCCAAGAACCAATCCAAATCGATCGAGAACGGCGCACCGAGGAGGCCTTTAGCTCTGCCACAGCATTCTGTTTCTCAAACGAACAGTATACAAGAAGCAGCTTTTGTGGAGCACCGAAATACCGAAGATGCAATTGTGGAGGACGCTGTGATGAAACCTCTGGAGGTGGTTGCACTGCCACTGATCATGACTCGATATCCTCTTGATGATTCTACGTGCGAGTTCGAACTGTTACACGAATCAAAACAAATTGTTCCTCCAGCACTTCGTGAAGATTTGACGGTTGACGAGCTTGTGGGCAGTATGAAGATCGATCCAGAATCACGCAACATGGCAAAAGAGTCTTATCTTGAAGATGTAAAGCATCGCCCTGCAATGGAACTTAGCCAAGCGCTCGGCAATGCCGTCTCCAACGTAAGGAGCATACTGAAGAGGCCACGAGGAGGCTGCAAAGGGCCTTGTACGTGTCTGGACTGTGCGTCGTTCCGTCTGAACTCAGAGCGAGCATTTGAATTCTCGAGGAGGCAGATGCTTGAGACCGAGGATGTCACGTTAGGCCTTATGAAGGAGCTGTCAGGTCTGCGAAAGCTGGTGGCAAGCTCGGTCGTCCCAATCGCTGGTAATGAAGGCTATGCAGTTCTCCAGTTAAATCAGGCGAGTCTCCAATCTCATGTCTACATACATTAAGATTCTGGGTCCTAGTTCATAACATATTGTATCGGTTTTCGATGATGTGAAGTGTAAAATTACCAGGTTTCTTGAGTCTGGATTGAATGATTAGTCTCTGGAATTGATCAAAATGCATCCAAATAGTTCATGATATCTATCATTACAAGCTGTTTAATCTTTTTTTCTAAGTCTGTGATACGATCGAATTGGTAGTTCGCATATTGTTTCACTGGAGGCATTGCTTCCTGTCCATGTGTTCTAATACACTTCTCCGTGAAATATAAATCAACTTCTGCTCTCTGTTTCAGGTGCAAGTAGGAGATGTTTGCAGAAGGGCGTTGGAAGCCGAGACCGCTGCCAGAAACCGGCTGCGGGAAATGGCGTCCGACCTGAACGTTCACTGCAGGATAACGGTAAAGAAACCGAAAATCGCTGCTTCCTGCGAATCGATGTTTATTTTTTTCATTAATTCAAGATTTTCCTGCAGAGATATATGCAGCATAAGGTGACCTTTGCAGATTGCAAGGAACAAGACAGCCTCGGTTAATTGGACATGGAATCAGGAGGTCTTGAACTCCTCCCGAAATTGAACCATCTGTTTTTAGTGCAGTATAGGATGATCCTGAATGCGAATTGTGTTGCAAAGTTTGGTTGATTGAGATTCACCCCATTTGGTACATTGGTTTGTTTCTTGATGGCGATTTCTGGCCATAGAGTCTATTAATGTTTATTTTAGGAGAAAGTTCACTTGTTAATAGCTATGATCCAGTTGTTGGTATCATCATCTTCTGAATCTTTTCGACCTATTGAGATTATGTTTATGTTTTTGACTGAATTGCAATTTATAATGAAAGTTACATATAAATTGATGGGATATGGGCAACAAGCTGCGCCGCCAATCCCTTTTGGATGGCCAATCCAATCCTTCGAAATACAACATTCATAGAGTTAGGAACCATAACATTGCTATGCATGATTTTTTATATCTCTTAAGGAGCTCCATTGCTTCACTTGCCAAGAACCCAAATGTATCAAAAGCAAAGGGAATGAATACACGTTGATTGTCAATGCAAGCCTTCTCATGCTTAGTCACTTTAGTTGAGACAACTTTTTGTACAATGCATCTTGCAACAAAATCACTCTTTATCGGACCCACCAATGGAAAAACTTCAGTCAAATCAACACATGCATGTTTTCCTCCAATCTATCCAAATATCAAAACATCTGTCGGTCTAAGTGTCGATCTCCCCTTTTGTGGATCATTTAAGAAATTTATCGGTGCTTCTTTTTTTAAAGCAACACTTGCATGTCTGAGTATATCAAAAAGAACATCTCTGACAAGATCACATCTGTATTTAAAACTTGGAAGTTCGCGACAATGAACGACATGCTCCCCAAAAGCATCTAAACATGATTTATGGCATACTGAACAAGCCTCATCTGGTGGGAAAAGAGGAATCATGAGGCAGTACTTGAGAATACTACGATATTCGATGGGTGATATATGCATTCCAAACCCCTCAATAGGAATGGCAAGAAGAAAATCTTGGACATATTCAGTTTGTAAACAACGGAAAATTGATTTTTGTCTAGCAGTCATGTCAAACTTAGCTTCCATATCTTTTACGATTTTGCTAAAAAAAGAACTCGTCAAAGCATTTTCGGCTTTAGGGGGGACGATATCCTTACTAGCAAAATATGTAAGATCAATAGATGGGAGTGCGACATGTAGGCCTTGCAAAGCATTAAGAAAATTAGAATCCATAACATGTATCCTGCTGTCTTATAGCATGTGGTCTTGGAGCATCCAGGATTGAGCTCTAGAGGCCACAAAAGCATATGAATAAGCCTCAATAGCTGAGTAAAGACCTAAACCGTCAAGTCGGATGGGTAGCGACGCCACTCTCCATTGAAGGTTACCAAAGAAAGGACCTCCACACACCACAATATCCTCAATAGCTCAGCGTAACCCTTTGTCAAACCATGTAGCGGCCCGTTTCATGTATGTGGGTTGGCATGTCCGTAAGCCGAACATAAGCTTGGCAGTACCCATACAAGATCGTAATAGAAGCAGCTCACTTTGTGGATCATCCAGCTGAGGAAGTAAATGCATTAAGTCAATAGCCTTGGTAGCCCTCATCATAGCCAAATCTTCAATAAAGTCTTTATCCCTACTCACAGCTCCTCCAAGCAACTTCACACCTAGCCGCGACCTCCCAATATCCATGGGAAACAATCCTTTACGGATCTTCTGACCATCACATGAAGGCTAGAACTCTGTTTTTTTTATATTTAGAATAAGCCCCATCTCTAGACCCCTGCATTGAATAATGTCAAGTGCCTTGGCCACTTCTACAGTGTCCCCAATAATTGTCCCATCATCAAGATACCAAGTATGAAGTAGGAGTTTACAATTGTCTCTGATCTCATGAATAAGTGGGTGTAATGCAAGAGAAAAAAGAAGGGGGCCTAAAGGATCACCTTGCTGCACTCCTGTTGATGACCGCAAATAATTGTCTCCAATATATAATCCGGCGGCTTGAGCATAGATTAATTCCACCCATGGAGAAATAGAGGGGCATCTCCTCCTAACTTCCCCAAGCATCAGAGATCTATCTATTAAGTTGAAAGCATTAGAGAAATCCACCGTAAGCATAGAAAGAGACCCGTCTCCGTGAAGCTTGCTCAAAAGATGATTGGTGCTGTGTAAGATGGCTTCCGCTCCTCCAGATACACCAACTCCAAATTGAAAGTCGTTAAGATATTTACATGGCTCCTTGCTAACCCCTGCCATAACAACTTTAGATACAAGGCACCTCCATATAGTACCTACAACAATAGGACGAATACCGTTGTCCGATTTGAGCAGTGGAGTGAGAGGTGCAGAGGCTATAAACTCAGCAAGACTCAAGGGACATCTCCCACTAAGCCACAAATTAACTACCAAGGAAATAGCATGCAAGAGATCCTTGGCAACCGATCATCCCTCCCCCACAGAGGACATCTAAAATATGTTGAGCCCTCAGACCATTTCTCCCACAAGATGTCCCTTTAGGAAAGGATTTGATAGCTCGCAAAATAACATCCGCATCACCTGTAAGAGGAGACTCCGAAATCAAGATGTCTGGTGTGACAGGAGGCTGCTTATAAGGATGTTTAGCCTCTAAGGCCTTCAAGGTGTCTCCATTATAAGGCGCCACTCCTGAAGAGCACAAAACTTTTATGGCTGCAGTAAAATGTCCATCTGACACTTTGCGAAGACATTGTCTGATGCTAGAGTTTTGATACTTATTCTCCTCCAAAGACTTATTCTGATTAAGATCTCCTCCAAAGAGCTTGGAACTTGAGATTTTGTTTCATACCATTTTTTGCAGGATTGCCAAGTACTCATGTTTAGTATTTGTTTAGATCTAAATCGTTAATATTCGAACAAAATCCTGTTAGAAAGTAAATCGAACCGAATAGAGATTGAGGTTTGTTTCCATAAGCGAATTGAACCTGGGTATGAATCTAAATACGATTTCGTCATTGTTGAATCAAATCAAATCCGAACCTTTGAATTAAGTTAATTGGTTTGATTTGTCTCAAGTTTATCAACTACCCTTTAGGGATGTCCTGGATATTGCATCTGGTGGACACTTACACTACCATATGACACTGATGACAAAAGATAACTCGAAAGTTATTAGTATCTCTCAAATGTTTACATCAACAAAGGAGAGTTACATAAATAAGCAAATCAATATCATTATGGGTGCATGTGTATAGTATTAGACTTGGGTATCCAGGTTGGTCCATTTGGCTACATATAGAAGCTTATTTGACTTGCGGGGTTCAAAACTCAAGCCCAATGCCTATTATCGGGCTAGGTTTCACTTTGGAAACCTAAGTTTGCCCACCAAGCTTTTATAGTTCAACTTGTGCGTTTATCACGACACTCTTATGTCTCACATACAATAATATATAGCAAGTAAACAGAAAAAAGACATAAGAGTATTACCGATTTTGAAAGTGAAGACAACAACAAACAACAATAAAGTCTTTTTCTCACAATTAAGTAGGGTCGGCTACATGGATTCTTCGTTTTCATTCAGATCTATCGCGGGTCAATCCCGAGCTTATATCTACAAAACAAAGATCCCTTCACTATGAAAGTGAAGAATGCTCAATTAAGTATTTCTGTTATTTCCAATTAGAATGTTTTATTTTATAAGGAAGATGGAAACACAATCAATAATCAATCAAGTATGGTAAAAGGTTATTATCTTTGCATTTTTAAGCATTATATATTGTTTAAAGATAAATGATTAGTCTATTACTTATTAAAATAATAATTTATACCATGTTCAATTGTGATGATTCATGTTTAAAAACTAATGCTTGGTACCCAAGCTCATTTAATAGCGTTTCAGGCTTAGCCCAACTTGATGCAGGTGGTATATAACGATGGAGAAGCGGAGTTGGTTGCGGGCGAAGGATAGGTCATCCTCGATGAGGGCCCTCCACAATATGCAGACGTGGCGTGTGGGGGCAATGGGGGAGGTGGATGTGATGTGGAGGAGAATCTCGCGGAGGAGGTCATTAATGAGACTCTCCATATTGGAGACTGCCAATCTATTGTTCCCAATTGACCACTATGATTGTTCTGATCGATCGCATTTTGAATTTACTATCCAACGGTGAATTGATTGATCGATCAAGTCCACTTGAATGATCAACCACCTTGACAATTTGATTGATCATACTGACTTAGTTGAGCTTTTTATGATGACATCGGTAATAACCCAGCAAAAGGGGGATTATTAAGCGGGATCAATGGACCAGACACATTAGGTTAGGGAGCAAGAACGAGACGAGCTCCTCCGCATCGCCAAGCGCGCTGCCCTCCTAGGCGCGCAACACTAAGTAATCCAAGCCAACCCACATTACTGACTAACGGTGGATAATCATCCTTAAATACAACTCCATGAATGAGAGCTTTCTGCATCTTCATGTGACTTTATATTACTAGTTGTCGAGAGGCCCCGAATTCTTTGATATTTGAAGGATTATATAGTTAGTTGAAGTTGATAATCAAATGCGGTGTGAAAGTCAGGGAATGCGACTAAGGCTTGAGTCCTACCTAGCATAGGAAAGGGATAGCATCGAGGGCCATGGCTAAGTTGGAACATGATTTGAGGTTGATGCGGACGCTCTTTCCCCATCAGCTCAGGGGTGCAGTGTCAACTATTTCCACAGACGGCGGTGAGATGATATCTTGAGCAGTTATGTGTTTTGGACCTTTGATGCAAATGAATGCGTCTCGAACACCATACAAATTACTTCTCAATACAATTTCTTTCAAATTCATTCCAATTTCATGTACTCAACTAACGACCAAAATGAGTTGATTTGGATTCTATAGCTGTTGGACTACTTGATAATTATCCACTCATGGCTCCTCTTTAAAAACTAGTCATTTTACTTTCCAATTGAGGAGATATTGTTTGGTTTTATACCAATTGTGATTTTTCTTATGAGCCACATGCAATGTTGAACCTTATGACTTACCTATAAATATAAGACTACCTCTTGAGCATTAGACCTGACACAAAAATATTATTTCTACATGTCTCTCTCTCTCTCTCAAAGTTCAATACAAGGTCATTTCTCTGGCTCTCTACTCAACGATTCCATCTTGATAGCCACTGTACTAGAAGATCAATATGCATTTCTTTATTCAATTATAACGTGCATCTATTTGCCTCAATATTCTCATTACATATTTATATTTGAGATTTTGTAAATTGCTGTAACATTTACTTTTTACGTTATTGTTGTACAGTAACTGATGGGAGAAAAGAAAAACCTGCTTTATACGTACCCAAGTGGTCTCTTATATAGGAGAAGCCCTGGGTTAATTACAAGATAAATACACTGAGAAAGAAGAAAAAGAGATAAGTACTATATTTTATCTTAACACTCCCCCTCAAGCTGGAGTATATATATCTATCATGCTCAGCTTGGACCAACATTTCTGAAAAGAACTTCGTGCTAGAGCTTTGGTGAAGATATCTGCTGTCTGATCTCCTGTAGACATGTGAGCAGTAGATATGAGCCCCTTCTGAATAAGATCTCGAGTGTAATGACAATCTACCTCAATATGTTTCGTTCGTTCATGGAAAGCAGGATTATTTGCAATGAATAATGCAGCTTGATTATCGCATAATAGCTGCATAGGAAGAGGAATATCTATAGAAAGATCAGTCAACACTGATCTAACCCACATCATCTCTGTACTCCCTTGAGCCATAGCTCTGTATTCCGATTCTGCACTCGATCTGGCAACTACAGTCTGCTTCTTGCTTTTCCACGAGACAAGTGAGTGACCAACAAAAACGGCAAATCCTGAAGTAGACTTTCTGTCTGTGGGGCACCCTGCATAGTCAGCATCTGCATACGCTGTTACTTCCAATGAGCTGCCCCTACTGAATAGAAGTCCTGAACCATGTGAGTTCTTCAGATATCTCAAGATCATATAGATTGCCTCCATATGAGTCTTTCTGGGACACTCCAAAAATTGGCTAACTTTGCTTACGGAAAATATAATATCAGGTCTTGTGATAGTTATATATAGGAGTTTCCCCACAAGCTCCATGTATTTCCTGCTATCAACTTCTTCCGTGTCATCATCATACAATTTCACATTTGGATCCATAGGCGTCATGGTTGGCTTGCACCCAGTCATACCAGTCTCAGATAGTAAATCCATGACAAACTTCCTTTGGGTCATTACTAGACCCCAATGATTCCTTGCAAATTCCAATCCCAGGAAGTAACGAAGGGTGCCAAGATCCTTGGTCACAAATTCTTTGCCTAAAAGCTTCTTGGCAACCTGAATGCCGTGAGCGTCATCTCCTGTTACAATAATATCGTCTACATAGACAATAATGGCAACTGTACCTCGATGTGTCCTTTGAACAAATAAAGAGTGGTCCGCAATAGACCTCTTGAACCCCCGTTGCTCAATCAAATCTGACAGCTTTCGATACCAAGCTCTCGGACTTTGCTTAAGTTCATATATGGCCTTATGTAGTCGGCATACCTTCTGTGACTCCCCCTCAGGAGTAAACCCATGTGTTGCTGCATATAAACTTCCTCATGAAAATCCCCATAAAGAAATGCATTCTTCACATCAAGTTGGAATAACGGCCAATCACGTGAAATCGCAACTGCTAGTAAAATGCGGAGCGTCGAGTGTCGCGCCACTGGAGAGAACGTGTCCTGATAGTCTACTCCATATGTCTGGGTGAACCCTCGGGCCACCAACCTTGCCTTGTAGTGATCGAAGGTTCCATCTGCATTATGCTTGATGGAAAAAATCCATTTGCAGCTTACTATGGAAGCACCCAACGGAGGAGAAATAATAGACCATGTCCCACGAGAAGTTAATGCAGCCATTTCCTCTTCCATTGCCTGACGCCATTTGTTGTCCTGTAATGCCTCCAAGTATGTTCTGGGTATGGTAGTCACTGAAAGGCCAACAACAAACTTCTTGTATTCATATGAAAGATGATCCAACGAGACATGTGTTGCAATTGGATATTTAGCACAGTGACGACGTGGCTTCCTCAGAGCAATAGGAATATCCAAATCTTCCTCCACAGAGTCATCTACAACAGAGTCATCCTGTAAAACTCCAGGTTCATCAGTAGAACCGTGTTATCATGACATACCTCAGGCATGGTGGATGATGTGGATGGCTGATGAGCAGAATTGCTAGTAGAGGACCTGCGCGTGGAAGTACTGGGTAAAAATTTCGACTGGGGTGGTGGTGGTTGAGTTTGATTTTCTGGATTGGCTGATGAGGTAGATGGAGGTGGAGGAACAATAATATCATCTGCATTTACAACTGATAACATGTCACTTGTAGGAGAGAAATACATGATAGACTCAAAGAAAGTGACATCCGCACTAACATAGTATCTCCTATTTGTAGGATCATAGCAACGATACCCTTTTTGAGTACGAGAGTACCCAACAAACACACATTTGATAGACCTCGGAGAGAGCTTATCAGTACCAGGAATACAATTATGCACAAATGCAACAGACCCAAAGACTCGAGGTGTGAGGGAGAACATGTCCTTCTCGGGAAACGCAATCAAGAAGGGCACCTTTTCTCTTAAAACAGTAGATGGCATGCGATTCCCCAGGTAGCATGCAGTGAGAACCGTATCCCCCCACAAGGAGTGAGGGGCATGACTGTGGATCAACAGAGTCCGGGTGACATCAAGGAGGTGACGATGCTTGCGTTCCGCCACACCATTTTGTTGCGACGTGTAGGTACATGAGGTTTGATGCAGGATACCCTTTGAGCTGAGGAATTCAGACAAATGCAGTGTTGAAAATTCTAAAGCATTATATGTTCGAATGACTTTGATAGTTATAGAGAATATGTTATTCACTTCTAGAATGAATTTTCTTATAATAGCACATGCTTCAGAATTTTTCCTTTAACAAGAATACCCAAGATAATCTAGAATAATCATCAACTACAACCATATAATACCGATGTCCCTGAATATCAGGTACACGACTCGGACCCCAGATATCAAAATGGAAAAGTTCAAAAGACCGATTACTGTGACGACTCGGATGAACGGGAAATGACGACCTATGGTGTTTCCCAAGTTGACAGGCTTCACAATCTAATGCAGTACGGGTAGATATCTGCGGCAAGACATGACACATCTTTTGCAGATGTAGATCGCCAAAACGGAGATGCCAAAGGAAAGGAGAAGTAGATCCTGAGGGGATAGTAGCCGCATGATACGCCTCCCGCACCCTTAGTTAATTCGGGCAAATTAATGTTCCAAATCAATTTTAAGTGTTCGTTGCAGTCGGATACGGGAGGTTGATCAAATACCACTTAAGACAGATTTTGGGTCAATTTTAAGCAGTGATATTTTTTTACTTGGTGGAGTCCAAGGTCGATCTCAGGGAGGCAACTGTCTCCTTAGGTTGATTACAACAATTTACAAGTGTTTGATATTCGGGGAACAATTTTTTTTTTTTTGGTATTTTTAATTTTCAATGCAGACACATGCAAAAATCCAGCCAAGTTGAGATTAAATCAATTTAAGATATCAAAAGAAGTCCAAAAATTATGAAACTTGGTCAGATTATGAAATGGAATGAAATTAAGCTACACTAATTTTTTTTGGAATTTTTCGACTCAAGATAAATTTACTGTGAATTAAACAAACAGACAGAGTGATTTTCAGTGTTTAATTTTTAATAAATATCAAACCACAATTTCTCCAAGAACTAAAATTATCCTAGGAAGGTCTAATGATTAGGGACCTAGGAAAATTAACAGAACCAAAATCCACTGTGAAATGAATTAATTAAAATTATTTAAAGGAAATCACTCAACTATTTATTCAGGCCTCATTATGCGTGCAAATGACATGAAATTTTTATGGAGTGTCAAAAATAATGTCCTTAAGCTACTGTGAATTTTTGGTGATTTTTGAAGGCACTGATATTTAATTAAAAATCAAAAGGCATCACTGGGCAAAATATGTCACAAATGAACCAATTAATTTATTGATAATTCAATGAAGCCAACAAAAATCAGACACGTGTACATAAAGATAGAGGACAAAATTCTCAACAACTTGCAATTTTTGGAATTTCAAAATGATGAAAAATGCATGCTATGGACACGTGCAAACACAAGGGTATAAATGCAATACTGGAAAAATAAAATTTCAATAAATAAACGTGCTGACAGGGACTAAAATGCAATTACCTATACTATGCAGGACTTCTATGCAATTTCTCCACGAATCACGTGCGCCTCACGTGATGTCTGCTTCACAGGGACCTTTCTGCAATTCTTGAAACTTCCAGGGGTGTTGGTGCAATTAACCCAGGCCGCACGTGCTCCTCACGTGGGGCGGCCTAGGTTCGGAGGGCTTCGGAGGCTCGGGTTTGCTTCGGAGTACCCGAGCCTAGGCTTGGAGGCCGAGGCTCGGATAGGGCGACGTGGCGGCCTGAAGGCCCTTGGATCAAGATTGATCCAAGGGTGGTCGGTGAAGACGCGTGGCAGCGGATGAAGCGTCTGATCCGCGGTGAGATCGACGGTCGAGGACGATGGCGGTAATGGTACGCGTGGCGGGACGAGGGCCGTTCGATCTGAGGATCGAACGGCTGCTGCTCCTTCTCCTTCAACGGGCCTCCGCCGCCTGCGGAGGAGATGGCTGCGCTCCGGTGAGGGCTGCTGAGCTCCGCCTCGACTGCCAGGCTCCGGTGGTGAGCTTCGTCAGCTCCCACCTAGCTCGGAAGACTCGGAAGAGGACGGCGAAGCCTCCGGTGGTCTCTGGATGGCTGGAGGAGGGCTGGAGCTCCTGATCGATGAAGCTCGAGGAGAGCTCCGACGAGGCTCCGGCCAATGATGGTTCGGGTACCTGCAGAGGTTAGAAGAATAGCCGAAGCTTGTGCGTGTGATTGTGGAGAAGGTGAAGTGAACTGTGAGGCCTGCGGAGAAGGGGGTGGTCGGGTGACAGAGCTCCGGCCAGGTGGCGGAGCTTGCAGGTCGATGGTGGTTGTTGTGGAGTGAACGGCGATGCGGAGGGGTCAGCGAGGATGAGAGCTCCGTCGCGGAGCTCGTCGGAGTGTCGAGGAGGCGAGGAGATGTCCGTGGACGGCGAATAAATGCGGAGAAGATCAAGGAAAACGAAGGAGATGATCGGAGAAGAAATGGAGGAGGTTACCTGGGGTTTGGGGCTCAGTCTTGAGCTCCAGGTCGTCGCTCCAGAGGTCGGTAAAGCCTCGAGCTCGTGCAGCTACTCGGAGGGCGGCTGCGACACGGCGGTGCACCGTGGATCTCGCCGGAGAAGAAGGGCCGTCTTCGCTCAAGGAATCCCTCAATTCCTGTCACCAATCGAGAGCTCCGAGCTCTAGGTTCCTCTCTGGAGTGGCGGATGGCGATGAAGGTGGCCGGAGGGCGAGTATTTATAGGAGGAAGGTGACGGCAGAGCTGGGTGAGTGGCGAAGTTCATGGCTGTCGTGGGGCGAGTGTGGCGGAGATGGTGGTGTGCGAGGGAGCTGGCGAGGGAGAGGGATGAGTGGGGATGATCGTGGGGTGGTCAGTGGCCGGCGAGGTTGGCTGGAGTGCGGCCAAGAATAGGAAGGGGCAGCCCCTCCCGCAAGGCGGAGATCGTGGGAGAGAGGGGGTGCCCGAGGTAGGGGACGAAGTCCTGGCCGTTGGATCTTGTGATCCGACGGCCAGATCGAAGCGCAAAGTGAGCGGGCGTGATTAGATCTGGTGATGCGATGGATGGAATCGGGGGAAGACACGTGGCGTAATGGGGGCGAGGCGCGGGCGAGCGGCTAGGATCCGGTCAAGGTGATGCGATCTAAGGGTTCAAGAGGTGACGCGTGGCACACTGTGATGAGAGGATCGGAGGCGTGATCGAGCGGCGTAGATGCCGCCACGTGGCTCGCTGAGAGCGCGGCGCTAAGGGACGGTGGAGATGAGGAGCTGGTGGATCTGATGGCTGAGGGAGTGCGCGCACGTGGTCGGGTCTGGGCCGTTGGATCTGAAGCGCGATCCAACGGTGGGAATCGCAGGCGGACCAGACAAAGGTCAGCGGGCCGCGTGGCGCAATCAGAGGGCGCCACGTGGCCTGCTGTGAATGGTTGAAGGGGAAAACACGTGTAGAAAGAGGAGGAGGCCGAATTTGGAAAAACTCAAAACATGAAAGTTGTAGATCTTGATGAGATCTATAAGTTTCATGTTGACCAAAGACGGAGATGAGGTCAAACATGGTACATAAATACAAAGATACATAAATATACATAGGTAGTATACAAAATGACCCAAAAACCCAAGTTCCTCATACAAGCTCCAATTTCAATGAAATTAGTTTTATTTTGAAGGTCTTTTGATATGTAGTATTCTAATAGTGAGTAGACCGAAGTAGGAGTCTGTATGCGGGCTTTATGTGTGTTTTAATGTACAAGGGTGCTCAGGGTATTTAGGCTATTTTACAAGGGTGATTTGTGGCTTTCTTCCCTATATTATTAAGGAGTATATACATATATTATAGAGAAGAGTTTATTTGATGAAGGGATATTGTACAGGGGATTTTTGGCTTCTTATTTAAATGCAGATGAGCTGCTAAAATGCATGAATTATGGATGCATGCATGAGTGTTATTTATGCAAGATAAAAGGAAATATGCCTCTATTTTCTCGGGAACAAGGCTCTATTTTTGACTTTTGATGTGATGAATCACAGATTCATCAACCCCCTATACTTAAACCTTGCTCGTCCCCGAGCAACTAAATGAAATGCAAGAGTGAAATGATTTTGGGTTCCATACCAAGGTCATGAACAAAAGTTGAAAATGGAGCCTGACTCGACCTTTGGATTGATTGTGTGGCGGAACCTTATTTGGACCTGAACTTAAGACCTAACAGACTTCAAGTTCCACAAGTCTTCTATTCAAGACGCCTTAACAGTCAGGTCAGAATAATTCCTCAAATGCAAATTTCTGATGACTATGATTCTTACTTGTACTGTGTAAGTGAGATATAGCTCTCCATATCAGGAATGACTCGGAACCAGCCTCCTCTAACAAGGTAACTCAATAACCTGGTCCAGTAACTCTTTCCTCGAGGAGCGGGGTATTCCCTTCTAAGTTCAAGTGCAACCAACCCAAGAGGAGGGGGTAGAGAAAAGAATGGAAGGTGGCCAGTGTAGCCAGCTATCCCGGGATGCCTGACCAGTGTAGCCAAGTCATCCAGCTGCATTTTCCTTGCTAATATACATACTCCGACAGGTATTATTCTTTTTCTTGGACCTGTCTGATTTTTTTGGAGTTCTTTCTTGCATTTTTTTTTTTTTTGGAACTATATTCAAGGTGCAGCAAATACATCAGGAGTTTTTCCTCTTGAGCCAGTAGACTATCCCTCTTTTGAAGCATTATTGCAACCCACAGCATCCCGTCCTTAGCCTTCATCACCACTATACCAAGTTGAGACGCACTTCCTTCACTAGAAGAAGAAGAGAGGTTCCGCCTAGAAGTACTACCCTCATATGCTACCCCAAGCCAAAGGAAACTACTTCCTCAACACCTCATCAATGAAGAGCTATGTGCATTGTGCTTGTCCAAGTTAGGTCATTATCTAAAAGAATTCTGCGTATGCACGAGCTATTCTACTTAGACTAGTCAAGATGACATGTGAACATAGACCTGCGGACTCAAAGAATTAAGTCTCTTGACCTGAGAAATCTTAACTCCAGTTCCTATAAGGTTCCTCTGAAATTAGGTGGATTAAGGTTAAATCAAGTCCATCCTCAATATCTACTCATAACTTGGTTCAGAACCCACTAGCTTTTCACTTTGCATATGCAGAAATATGCAGATGAGATGAGATGTCATGCTATGAAGGTGCAAGACTCTTTATGCAGAGATGATGTGCAAGAGTAAATAAGAAGCCTTTTTGTTTTATTTTTCTGGTATACAACAATTATTTACAAAAGTATGTTTTACAAGAATTTTACAACTTTTTATACAAGTATTATACATATAGTACATATTATACAAGTATACCAAATTTTTTTTTTTTTTATTTATCGATTTTTACCCACCCGTAATTATTGTAAAATATATACAAAAATACGCTAAAGTACGAGCTATGGGTAAAGTATATATGTAATATATACACGCCCCCCTATACTTAGCGTGTGCTATGTCCTCAGAGCACAGAGAGCGAGGAAAAAGACATAGCTCGTGCTAAGCGTAGGAAAGAAATAGAAAGCATAGAAGTCGTCCCGCCCCCCTATACTTAGGCTCTGGCAGCCTAAGTGTAGAAGAAGATCAAAAATGGGGCGGACGAGGGAAAGATGGGGAATGGATGAGTATATATACGCGGGCATCGGTCCCCCCTATACTTAGGCTCAGGTCAGCCTAAGTATCGGTAGGCAATGAGTATGAGGACCGATGTGATCTGGAGAATGTACAATGAATTGACTCGGGCGACCCCTCCCCCCTATACTTAGGATCTGGTCATCCTAAGTATAGTCTGAGATAATGATTTTATGATGTGGGGATGGGTTACTAGAATCGAGGAGGTAGAGGATAGGATATACAGGAAGAATGATGTATATACAAATGAGTCGGTCTGAATCTTCTGAAGATGCTGCTGATGGCTGGAGTTCATTGCTGCAAGGTCTCATGCACGGCTTGAGATGTATCTGCTGTATCTGTCTCGCGCATGAATATAATCTCCTCCACATGGACTAATTGTTCATTGGATTCGACGAAGTGCTTCAACAGCTGCCCATTTACTAGGAATGTCGGTGCGTCATCTGCGAGATCTGAGATCTCGACACATCCACTATCATGCACCGTTCGGACTACAAATGGTCCCGTCCACTTGGATTTCAGTTTGCCTTGGAAAGTCTTCAGCCTGGCATTGAACAACCATACCTTTTGTCCAGGAACAAAGGTCTTTCGTCTGATATATCTATCGTGCCAACGCTTCACCTTGTCCTTGTACACCACACTGTTGTCGTATGCTCGGTTTCTGACTTCCACAAGCTCATTCAGATCCATGTCTCTCTGTTTTTGGCCCAGGTGTGTGTTCCAGTTGACCTTCTTTATTGCCCATTCTGATTTGTGCACTAACTCTGCGGGCAAATGGCACGGCTTTCCGAATACCATTCGGAATGGGGAGGTGCCTAACGGTGTCTTGTAAGCCGTCCTATATGCCCAGAGGACTTGATCCAAGATCTGAGACCAGTCCTTCCTGTCTGGGCGGACGAGCTTTTGCAATATGGTTTTCACCTCCCTATTTGACACCTCAGCCATACCATTGGTTTGTGGGTGGTAAGGACTAGCGACACGGTGTTCGATGCCGTAGTCCTTCAGGAGTTTCTTCACCTCCCGATTCACGAAGTGGCTACCCCCATCTGATATCATTATTTTGGGGATCCCGAACCTAGAGATGATGTGTTCTCGGATAAATTTACAGACAGTCCTGCTGTCTGCGGCTCGGGTCGGGATAGCCTCCACCCATCTGGACAGATAGTCAACCGCAAGAAGAATGTATTCAAACCCGTGGCTGACAGGGAATGGGCCCATGAAATCGATGCCCCAGGCGTCAAAGACATCACAAATGATGACCGGCTGCATTGGCATCTCATCCTTGGAACCAACGGTTCCTCCCATTCTCTGGCAAACTGGGCACGACTTCGCGAAGGCGGTGGCATCGCGAAACAGAGTCGGCCAGTAAAAGCCACATTGAAGTACCTTCCATGCGGTCCTCTTCCCGGAGTGGTGTCCTCCTGCCTCTAAGCTATGGCATAAAGAAAGGACACTCTGGTATTCCTCCTGAGGAATACAACGTCTCCAGACACAATCCGGTCCTTCAAAGAAAAGGATCGGATCCTCCCAATGGTAGTGTCTAGCATCCGACTTTAATCGGTCAATTTGGCTCTTGGGCCAATCCTCGGGAACCTTCTTGGAGACAAGATAGTTCACGATATTGGCATACCATGGGAGTGAGTCGATAACAAAAATCGACTCGTCAGGGAAGGAGTCTCGAATCGGGGAAACCTCGGAAGTATTAAGATCTTCGAGACGAGAGAGATGATCGGCTACTACGTTCTTCTTTCCAGGTTTATCACGGATGTCCAAATCAAACTCCTGGAGAAGTAAAATCCAACGAAGAAGACGCGCCTTCGCGTCCTTCTTCTCCATCAAGTATCGTAGTGCCGTGTGGTCTGTGAACACAGTTACCTTGGATCCGATTAAATGAGATCTGAATTTGTCCAAGGCAAATACTACCGCAAGCATTTCCTTTTCGGTAACTGTATAGTTACGCTGAGCAGAATCAAGCACTTTGCTTGCGTAGTGGATTGCAAACGGGACGCCATCTCTTCTTTGTCCCAATACAGCCCCAACAGCATAATCTGATGCATCCGTCATGATCTCAAAAGGGAGAGACCAATCTGGGGCTTGTAAAATGGGTGCGTCCATGATCATTCCTTGTAATCGCTTAAAGGCCTCAAGACACTTGTGATCGACAATAAACTCCGCGTCTTTGCCTAAAAGCTCAGTTAGCGGTCGGGCAATCTTAGAAAAATCCTTTATAAATCTCCGGTAAAATCCGACATGCCCGAGGAACGACCGCAACTGCCGTACGTTGGTTGGTGGTTGGAGTCGTCTGATCACATCCACCTTGGCAGGGTCAACCTCCATTCCTCTCTTGGAGATGACATGCCCCAACACTATGCCCTCCGTCACCATGAAGTGACTTTTCTCCCAGGAGAGCACCAGATTGACCTCACAACATCTTTTGAGGACTCGGTCCAGATTCCTAAGGCAGGAATCAAAAGAGTCGCCGTGGACCGAGAAGTTGTCCATGAAGACTTCCAGGAATTCGCCGACCATTTCGGCGAATACAGCAATCATGCACCTTTGAAAAGTACCTGGAGCATTGCATAGCCCAAAAGGCATGCGCCTGAAAGCATAGGTACCAAAGGGGCATGTGAAAGTGGTCTTTTCCTGGTCCTCCGGAGCTATGGCTACTTGATTGTAGCCCGAGAACCCATCAAGAAAACAAAAGAATTCTTTCCCCGCTAGTCTTTCTAAAATCTGATCAATAAATGGTAGGGGGAAATGATCCTTTTTCGTCGCGGCATTCAGGCGTCTGTAATCCACACAGACGCGCCACGACGTGGGTACTCTTGTCACGATCTCCTCTCCGTCCTCATTGGTGGTCGTCTGAATTCCCGACTTTTTCGGGACAACATGGATTGGGGCCACCCACTTAGAATCGGAGATTGGGTAAATGAAACCCGCGTCGCACCATTTTTCTATCTCTCTCTTCACAACCTCTCGTAGATTTGGATTCAACCGACGTTGGAATTCACGAGAGGGTTTGGCTTCATTCTCCAAGTATATATGGTGCGAACACAGAGCGGGATTTATCCCGTGGAGATCGGAAATGCTCCAGCCTATTGCCTTGCGGTTCTTCTCCAGGATCTCTAGCAAGCGAGATTCCTGCTCCTCGGTCAAATGCGAACTGATAATGACCGGAAATTTCTTATCTTGGCCCGCAAGGAAGGCATATTTCAGTGTTGTGGGTAGAGGTTTGAGCTCAGGGATGGTATGATCGTCTAAGAAGTCTGGCTCAATCTGATCTGGTTCGGTGTTGGCAGTGGCTGGATCCTGTTCTGCAGCGGCTGCCACCAAGCTCGGCTCTGGAGTCGGATCGTCAAAGGTCTCCATGCAATCGGCAAACGCCTCGTCCGACTCGTCATCCTCATCTTCCGATTGTCCTAAGGATGTAAGGACTGACAGGCCTACTTGGGCCTCTGTGTCATCGAAGATGTAGGGTGATGCAGGCTCAGGGCTGTACTCGTTCCTGAGGATCTCGCAGACTGACTCATGCACTGGATCATCTTCAAAGGAGATGGACATATCGGTGCTGGCTGGGTTCTGTCTCCATGGCCCAACTAAGTCTACATGTGTACTGTCTGTTTCGATAGAAGAGTACTCGGTGCTGGATTCGGAGTCTGGTCTCTGCCATCTGGTCTGCTTCATCTCTAGTTCCTCATCTCCGCCTGGAGTTTGGAACTGAATTTTCCCATTCTTATAATCGAATAAGGCCCCTGCTGTTCTGAGGAAGGGCCTACCCAAGATAATCTGGGATTCTCTCCAATTACGAGGGGTTTCCATATCAAGGACAGTGAAGTCCACCATGTATTCTTGCCCCTCGACTTTGATCACAATGTTCCTTAATTCTCCTTGGGACTTCTTAGTGGATTTGTCTGCAAACTGAAGAATAGCTCTAGATTTCCTAAGAGGTCCGAGATTGAGCCGCTCATGAAGAGCTGTGGGCATCAAGTTGATCGAGGAACCATTGTCCAGGAGAGTGCGTGCAAACGCGATGTCATCAACATGACTCACTACATAGTGTGCACCCATGTCTCTTCGTTTCCGAGGAAACGAGTTCTTTATTGCACAAGTTGTGGCTACTGACAGGATGTGTTTCTCAACACGGCTTTTGGTTTTCCTGCTAACCCTAGTAGGTGTGCATCTCACCTTAAGGTATTTTTGGAATGCAGGGGTCATTTCCACGAACTTGTCAAAGGGGATTGTGACCTTGATATGTTTGTTACAAAACTCAGCCATCTCAGGGTCATCTTTTTGAATTTTTTTGTTTTTCTTCTTCCCACCCTTGAGAGCTTGGGGGAAAGGGATTATTAACTCAGGTTCTGGAACTGAAATATCTTCATTAGCTGCTGAAACTGAGTTCTTAACAAGACTCTGACTCGGACTTTTATACAGACTCTGACTCTGACTCTGACGAAAAGGGAAATGCTTGGGCGAAACCGGTGATGTTTCTTCCGCTTCTTCTGGCTGGTCCTCCTCAGATGGAGGTGCGGGCTCATCGGTGTCGTCGGACTCGGGATGACTACGGGGCTGGTGCTTCGAGGACTCAGATGTCCTCTTCTTCCGCTGGCGGTGGTGGTGTTCCTCCTCTTCCTCCTCCGAATTCTCCTCAGGTCGAATTTCGGAGGTTCCTTCCTGTGGTGCCCGTGCCCGATCAGGTATGGTCACGGTCCTTCCGCTCCTGAGGGACATATGGTTAACATTATCATACGAGAGGATCTCATGTTCAGATAAATAATTATCTGAATAGTATACCTGATCTCGGGGTCGGTTCTGGCCTTGATGTATGCTATTTGGGTTGGCCTGAACCTGTGCGGGAATTGGAGTCCTTGGCGCCATTTGTTGGTCCTGAGCACGAGAGACCCGATTGATGTCGGTTCTCATGTCCAGGTAGTCGTTCTGCATCTGCTGGACCCTATCAGACAGGGTCTGGATCGCCAAGGTGAGGGACTCCAATTCGGTGGGCTGGGCCTGCTGCTGAGTGGATGCGGTCCTGAACTGGCCCTGCTGGCCATGCCGATACTGCTGCTGATGGGGCGGTGCTGGCCCCTGCTGATAGGTGCGCTGCTGCGGCTGGTACCCTTGTTCTGGCCTGGACTGATATCGCGGGATTGTGACGGGCCTGGTCTCCTGGTAGACTGGGGATGGGCGGTGTGCCTGGTCCTTCCCCATCTCGATTTGCCGGACTAGTGGGTCGCGGCTATACCAGAGCCCGTTGATCTCGTAAACGGGCGGAGGCTCCTCGTACTCTGTCTGTACTGGTGGGGGTGCATGATGGTTCTGCTGGGTGTAAGTCTGATCCCAGCTGCTCTGAGACCCTGGTGCCTGTTCCTGTACAAGATGGACTCGATGTACAGGTACAGGTGGTGCAGAAGGGGTGGGTAGTTTAATCTTGGCTACCTTTTCAGAGAGTTCCTCCACCTTCTTGGGAAGGCTCGAAAGAGACTCCATCTTCGCGACTCTCTTGTGGATCTGCTCGACCATAGTAAGCTTGTCTGCAATCATCCCCATGCTGGGGATGAGGTCCTCTGTCAGATCTGCAACAGTCCTTCTAGTCGTCTCATTGGATAGAATCGAGGGAGACGACTGATAGGCCCTTGTGGCCTGTGACCTGCCGGTTTCTGCCATCTGTTCTAGGATTTTCCATACGGCGTGCTCGTTCTTGTTTAGATAGCTTCCTCCGCAGGCGGCGCTGACTAACCCCTGCATCTCTGGGGTTAGTCCGCAGAACAAGGTCTGGACTAAGATCGCCTTAGAAATGCCGTGGCATGGGCATTTCTGTACTAAGTCATTGAACCTGTCCCACGCCTCGTGGAACGGTTCGCAGGGTCCTTGGGCGAAGCTGGCAATCTTTGTTCGCATTTGATTGGTTCTACTGAGTGGGTAGAACTTCTTTAAGAAGAGGTCCTTGAACTGCATCCAGGTAGTACAGACCACCCCTAGGTTCTTCAGCCAATGTGCAGCCTTATCTCCTAAGGCAAATGGGGTGGCTTTCAGTCGGATATAATCTTGGCCAACATTGGGATGGCTCAGATTATTGCAGACTAGTTCGAAGTCACGGAGGAAAGTGTACGGCTCTTCGCTTAGGTTTCCGTTGAACTTCGGCAGCAGGCTAAGGAAGTGGGGCTTCAGCTCGAATGCCTGGTCGGGAACTGCAGGTGCTAGCCAATTCTGGATTTCGTTCTCCGCCGGGTTATAGGTATCGACCATTGGTCGGTCGATCCCTTCAGCTACTATTATTCGCCCCATTCGTGCAGTAAGATCAGCATTTTTCTGTTCAGCTTCAGCAAGGCGTCTTAGAATTTGTCTCATCTGGTCCTCATCAGGCGGCATCTTTGGCGGCATTTCTTCCTCTACTTCTGGGGATTGGAAAATGAGGTCGGTGTTAGAGGTTGAATCAAGTAAGGGACTACCGAGGCAATGATCTTCCTTGGTAATCTCAGAGGAGATAGAAGGGTAGGTTTGAGGGTAACCACCCTGAGCAAGAGGGAACTAGGACTCAAGAGGGTCATGAGTCCTGGGTGGTCCAAGGTGCGCTCGGACCGGAAAAGACGAGTTACTTGGGGGACTCATAGAAAGATCAGTGAACGGTGCGTCGAGGTCTCCCCAGTCACTCATCTTGGTGAAGCAAGAAGAAGATAGGATTTTACTTCTACCTGAAGCAAGCACAAGATCAATCCAAGACCCTGGATTCACACTCAACACAGTGAAGGACTCAAAGTTGAGTCCAATTTATCTTGTAGTTTTTAAGTGTGATTTTCAAGCAAATCTAGCAAGGATTACGCGGCCTAGAGGGAAGTCGGCTCAGAGCCGGATGCGTCTTCCCTGTCTATCCTGTCGTCTAAGATACCGCCGCTCCTTCCTTTCTTCGCTCCTATCCCAAGCCGATGGACTCAGTGACCATGCCCCTATCTACCTGCAAGCAGGCGGAGGCTGACAAGGCTGGAACTTCGCCCCGGAGGGTTACTAGCAACTTGTCGCGAAGTACCGCAATTTCACCCCTATCTACCTGAGACAGGCGGAGGCTACTTGGTACTAGTCAAAGAGTCTGAAAATATTCGGCTTGTGATATTTGCTAGGATCAGTTGGAACGTGATATGGAAGACGGGGATTTGGGCTCTACCTTAGGGTGTTCACACACACTCAGGTACCCTCACTCAGCCTGAAAACAAGGTCGGGGATTAGTCTCCCGCAAACAATTTTCAGCTTTTATTCCCTTTTTATGGTCAATACTGTTAGCAGTCCCAGTTTTAAAATTAGGTTATCACTGTAATTAATCACCACAAAGCACGCCTATCGGACAGTCCCAATTTCCTTTTTAATTAAGTGAGAAAATCAGAGGGGGGGAAATCGAGAAAAGCCGATGCAAGTTGAAATCTATGATGCGTATGCCAAGTAGAGAATACTTACAGTGGTCCTTCGCTTCTTGATGCAGGATGCTATACAGAATTGAAAACTCTACCCTACATGCAAATGCAAGCGATGAAAGTCGCTCCTAGACAGGCAGTTCTATTAACGTGAAGAACGGTTTAATTTGAACTAAGTCCTGCGGTCTAGGTGCGTCTTTTAAGGGTGTTGTGTGGTCCTATTGATTACGAGCACAAACAAGTCCTAGAGTAGCTCGAGGAGCCGCTAGTGCAAGCTAAATTACCAATCAATCCACACAGCACACGGGACACAGTTTTCCACTATATTTACACGCGCGAGATCCCAAACGGGAACCACTGGAAATAATGCAAAAGAAAAATAATTAAAAAAATACAATGCCTCTCTTTCTCTCCACACAATCTAAATGCTAAGTCCTTGAAGCGTCGCCGACTCCTCGCGGTCCTCGCACAAAAATTAAATGAAGGTCAGAGAGTGACACAAAAATGAAATAATGCAAAGGAACTAAATGAGAGAAATAATCACAAGAAAAACCGGGGGTCAGACTACCCGGAGATTAGAAGATCAAACACTCAAAAATATGCTACAATTAGCCTAAGCCGTGCCTCCCCGGCAACGGCGCCATTTTGATACGCCTCCCGCACCCTTAGTTAATTCGGGCAAATTAATGTTCCAAATCAATTTTAAGTGTTCGTTGCAGTCGGATACGGGAGGTTGATCAAATACCACTTAAGACAGATTTTGGGTCAATTTTAAGCAGTGATATTTTTTTACTTGGTGGAGTCCAAGGTCGATCTCAGGGAGGCAACTGTCTCCTTAGGTTGATTACAACAATTTACAAGTGTTTGATATTCGGGGAACAATTTTTTTTTTTTTGGTATTTTTAATTTTCAATGCAGACACATGCAAAAATCCAGCCAAGTTGAGATTAAATCAATTTAAGATATCAAAAGAAGTCCAAAAATTATGAAACTTGGTCAGATTATGAAATGGAATGAAATTACACTAATTTTTTTTGGAATTTTTCGACTCAAGATAAATTTACTGTGAATTAAACAAACAGACAGAGTGATTTTCAGTGTTTAATTTTTAATAAATATCAAACCACAATTTCTCCAAGAACTAAAATTATCCTAGGAAGGTCTAATGATTAGGGACCTAGGAAAATTAACAGAACCAAAATCCACTGTGAAATGAATTAATTAAAATTATTTAAAGGAAATCACTCAACTATTTATTCAGGCCTCATTATGCGTGCAAATGACATGAAATTTTTATGGAGTGTCAAAAATAATGTCCTTAAGCTACTGTGAATTTTTGGTGATTTTTGAAGGCACTGATATTTAATTAAAAATCAAAAGGCATCACTGGGCAAAATATGTCACAAATGAACCAATTAATTTATTGATAATTCAATGAAGCCAACAAAAATCAGACACGTGTACATAAAGATAGAGGACAAAATTCTCAACAACTTGCAATTTTTGGAATTTCAAAATGATGAAAAATGCATGCTATGGACACGTGCAAACACAAGGGTATAAATGCAATACTGGAAAAATAAAATTTCAATAAATAAACGTGCTGACAGGGACTAAAATGCAATTACCTATACTATGCAGGACTTCTATGCAATTTCTCCACGAATCACGTGCGCCTCACGTGATGTCTGCTTCACAGGGACCTTTCTGCAATTCTTGAAACTTCCAGGGGTGTTGGTGCAATTAACCCAGGCCGCACGTGCTCCTCACGTGGGGCGGCCTAGGTTCGGAGGGCTTCGGAGGCTCGGGTTTGCTTCGGAGTACCCGAGCCTAGGCTTGGAGGCCGAGGCTCGGATAGGGCGACGTGGCGGCCTGAAGGCCCTTGGATCAAGATTGATCCAAGGGTGGTCGGTGAAGACGCGTGGCAGCGGATGAAGCGTCTGATCCGCGGTGAGATCGACGGTCGAGGACGATGGCGGTAATGGTACGCGTGGCGGGACGAGGGCCGTTCGATCTGAGGATCGAACGGCTGCTGCTCCTTCTCCTTCAACGGGCCTCCGCCGCCTGCGGAGGAGATGGCTGCGCTCCGGTGAGGGCTGCTGAGCTCCGCCTCGACTGCCAGGCTCCGGTGGTGAGCTTCGTCAGCTCCCACCTAGCTCGGAAGACTCGGAAGAGGACGGCGAAGCCTCCGGTGGTCTCTGGATGGCTGGAGGAGGGCTGGAGCTCCTGATCGATGAAGCTCGAGGAGAGCTCCGACGAGGCTCCGGCCAATGATGGTTCGGGTACCTGCAGAGGTTAGAAGAATAGCCGAAGCTTGTGCGTGTGATTGTGGAGAAGGTGAAGTGAACTGTGAGGCCTGCGGAGAAGGGGGTGGTCGGGTGACAGAGCTCCGGCCAGGTGGCGGAGCTTGCAGGTCGATGGTGGTTGTTGTGGAGTGAACGGCGATGCGGAGGGGTCAGCGAGGATGAGAGCTCCGTCGCGGAGCTCGTCGGAGTGTCGAGGAGGCGAGGAGATGTCCGTGGACGGCGAATAAATGCGGAGAAGATCAAGGAAAACGAAGGAGATGATCGGAGAAGAAATGGAGGAGGTTACCTGGGGTTTGGGGCTCAGTCTTGAGCTCCAGGTCGTCGCTCCAGAGGTCGGTAAAGCCTCGAGCTCGTGCAGCTACTCGGAGGGCGGCTGCGACACGGCGGTGCACCGTGGATCTCGCCGGAGAAGAAGGGCCGTCTTCGCTCAAGGAATCCCTCAATTCCTGTCACCAATCGAGAGCTCCGAGCTCTAGGTTCCTCTCTGGAGTGGCGGATGGCGATGAAGGTGGCCGGAGGGCGAGTATTTATAGGAGGAAGGTGACGGCAGAGCTGGGTGAGTGGCGAAGTTCATGGCTGTCGTGGGGCGAGTGTGGCGGAGATGGTGGTGTGCGAGGGAGCTGGCGAGGGAGAGGGATGAGTGGGGATGATCGTGGGGTGGTCAGTGGCCGGCGAGGTTGGCTGGAGTGCGGCCAAGAATAGGAAGGGGCAGCCCCTCCCGCAAGGCGGAGATCGTGGGAGAGAGGGGGTGCCCGAGGTAGGGGACGAAGTCCTGGCCGTTGGATCTTGTGATCCGACGGCCAGATCGAAGCGCAAAGTGAGCGGGCGTGATTAGATCTGGTGATGCGATGGATGGAATCGGGGGAAGACACGTGGCGTAATGGGGGCGAGGCGCGGGCGAGCGGCTAGGATCCGGTCAAGGTGATGCGATCTAAGGGTTCAAGAGGTGACGCGTGGCACACTGTGATGAGAGGATCGGAGGCGTGATCGAGCGGCGTAGATGCCGCCACGTGGCTCGCTGAGAGCGCGGCGCTAAGGGACGGTGGAGATGAGGAGCTGGTGGATCTGATGGCTGAGGGAGTGCGCGCACGTGGTCGGGTCTGGGCCGTTGGATCTGAAGCGCGATCCAACGGTGGGAATCGCAGGCGGACCAGACAAAGGTCAGCGGGCCGCGTGGCGCAATCAGAGGGCGCCACGTGGCCTGCTGTGAATGGTTGAAGGGGAAAACACGTGTAGAAAGAGGAGGAGGCCGAATTTGGAAAAACTCAAAACATGAAAGTTGTAGATCTTGATGAGATCTATAAGTTTCATGTTGACCAAAGACGGAGATGAGGTCAAACATGGTACATAAATACAAAGATACATAAATATACATAGGTAGTATACAAAATGACCCAAAAACCCAAGTTCCTCATACAAGCTCCAATTTCAATGAAATTAGTTTTATTTTGAAGGTCTTTTGATATGTAGTATTCTAATAGTGAGTAGACCGAAGTAGGAGTCTGTATGCGGGCTTTATGTGTGTTTTAATGTACAAGGGTGCTCAGGGTATTTAGGCTATTTTACAAGGGTGATTTGTGGCTTTCTTCCCTATATTATTAAGGAGTATATACATATATTATAGAGAAGAGTTTATTTGATGAAGGGATATTGTACAGGGGATTTTTGGCTTCTTATTTAAATGCAGATGAGCTGCTAAAATGCATGAATTATGGATGCATGCATGAGTGTTATTTATGCAAGATAAAAGGAAATATGCCTCTATTTTCTCGGGAACAAGGCTCTATTTTTGACTTTTGATGTGATGAATCACAGATTCATCACCGCACCAGCAAATGATGGTATAGCAAGCTTGTACAAGCCTTTCTGCTCACGACCACCAACAATCATCCTGCCAGTCAGTATATCCTGAAACATAAAAGTAGAGGAGTCAAAGATGGCACGACAATGTAAATCTTTTGTAAGTTGGCTAATTGATAAGAGGTTCATCTGAAAATCTGGTGCATGTAAGACATTCTGTAGACGCAACGAAGATGTCAGGGTGATCTCCCCCTGACCAATAATGGGTAATCGAGCCCCATTGGCAATGACCACAGATCGTCCTAGGAGAAGCGCTCTGTAGGTAGTAAACTGCCATATGTCGCCACACATATGATGAGAGGCTTCAGAATCCACAATCCAATCTATTAGGTCTGAGCAAGTAGTACTGGTAAGAACATAAGGAGTACCTGATGAGCTAGAAGATGCTCTGGAAGAGGCCGCCGCATCCGTCGATCCTGTAGGCGAAGGCGAGGGAGTAACGATCATATCTCGAAGGCGGGAGACAAGATCATCAAATTGAGCTGCTGGAAGAGAAGCAGTTGTAGACCCAGTCTGCTCTGCAACTCGTGCGGAGGCTGGAAACCCATGCTTGTGAAAGCATGTCTCCTCTGAGTGGCCTGGTCTATGGCAGTGAGTACAGGGGCCACAGTGTCTGCCTCCCCCTCTACCACGAGGTCCACGACCCCAAAAATGCGTTACTCCTCCTCTCCTACGAGTGGCCGCCATAGCAGTAGGGCTTGGTTGGGCTGTAGACGCTGATGTAGGGTTGGGCATTGGGCTGGGCCGGCCCGACCCGGCCCAAAACCCGACCCGTATAACCCGACCCAAACCCGAACCCGAAATTTAATGGGCGGGCCGTGGGCCCGAAAATGAGCCCATATTGATTAACGGGCCGGGTTTGGGCCTTAGAAGGCCCAAACCCGTTAGCCCGATAGCCCGATCCATTCTAAAGCAAGTATATTTATATCCAGTACGGTATAATTATATCAATTATATTCATGTTCATTCCAAATACCATGTTCTAACTTTACTATCCTTATTCAAGTGTAGAATAAATGCTTAGATACATTAATAATCATATCCAATAGTGGATTGAGGATATTATTACATTAATATACAAGATTATTACATTAATATGCAATAATGGAATCTGTGTCCTCAAGTGTTACAGCATGTACAACTGTAAGTAACCAATTTGTATTGGGTCATAGTGCCCGCATCTACAATAGAATATGTAATGGTGAATTGAATGGTGGTTTAAGTCACCATATTTTTACCACATTTGTATTTCCAACATACAACTAATGTTAAAATCACAAATTAGTTAGCATACATTATAGTTTTAAACATGCACACATGCATAAGAAACAACCACACAAATGCAAGAAGAATGGAAGACATGATATTCGTATACATAGGTGTTAAATTGGGCCGGCCCGACCCGAACCCGATCCATTTTATTTGGGCCGGGTTTGGGCTTGGGCCTAATTTTTGAAAATAAAATGGGCCTAGGCCCGACCCGTTAGCCCATATTCTAAAATGGGCTTGGGCCGGGCCAAGGCGAACCCGGCCCGAGCCCAGCCCATGCCCAACCCTACGCTGATGTAGTAATAATCCTACTCAATCTCTTGTATACCTCCTCCATTGGAGGAATGGACTCACCAGTCAGAAGTTGAGTACGAGCAGCATCGTACTCGGAATCAAGGGAGGAGAGAAAGACACCAGTCATCGTAGCATTTCTGTAAGTCTGTTGTTGTTCTGTACTAGTAGTGATCGGCATGAAGCTATGCAATCTCTCGAACATTCCTCGTAGGTGAGAGAAATGTGCATGTAGAGGCTTCCCGTTCTGTTTTGCAGAGAAGATGTCGAACTGTAACTGGAGGATCTTGCTCTCATTCTTGGACTGCCCATAAGTCGCAGCCAGGATATCCCACATAGCTTTAGTTGTGGGTTGGTTCACAATGTCATTTACAATCTCCGTAGTCAGCGTCCCAGATAGCCAGATACGGGCATAAGCATCATCTTGCTTCCATGTCGCATTTGTTCCAGTCTTGTCCTCCGGCTCGGATTCCGTCAGGATGTGCTCCTTGTTATGGCACTGCATGAGGGTGCGAAACTGCATGAACCATAGTTCATAATTGGTCCCATCCATCTTGATAATAGGGGTTGGGCCTTTGAAGGCACCCGAGGATGTAAATACGTCACCCTTGTTGTCTGACATGATTGTTGACTAGCCGAGGATGGACTTAGATAATCCAGTATGCGGTCTACAGAGTCATATTGGGGAAGGTTGCATGTGTAGACTCACACAACCATCCCTAGGCCCTGTCGAGGCGCCGACCCTGCTGTTGTGCCCTCTAGAGAGATTGGCGAGACCCGCGGTGTTTGTGACGACCCTTAGGGCCCGCCGCAGGACAGCCTTAGGCCGCTAGGGTTTCAGGGGACGTGATGCAGCAGAGTTGCTGGGGCTTTCAGATGGTGCGCGGGGCCAGCAGAGCCGCTAGGGCCTTCAGATGCTATGCGCGTCCAGCAGAGCCGGTGTGTGTGTGTGTGGGGGGGGGGGGAGCGTTGCCGCCTGGGGAGGAGGGAGGGTGCCTGGAACGCCGGTGGACCACCACTAGCAGCGAGAGAGGGCGCCTGGACCACCGCAAGCGGCGAGAGTCGGCGCAGGGAATACCCGGTTAGGCGCGGGGGCTTCCTGGAGCAGGGGCGGCGCTAGGCAAAATCGCCAGGAGAGGCGGTGCCTGGCGCGGTGGCTCCTTGCGCGCCTCGCGGAACCGCCAGGAGAGGCGTGACGATGCGGGTGGAAGCCTTGGGGTCGGGGCTGTGCCGCTGGGGCTCCGACGTTGCTGGAGAGAGGCATGGGAGGCAAGCGACATCGGGGGTTTGGGGGTTTGGGGTTGGGGGTCGGGGGTGGGTGGGGATTAGGGTTAGGGTTTTGGCAAATGAAACCCCAGTCTAGGACCGCTGCTCCGATACCCTGATGGAGAAAAGAAAAACCTGCTTTAGACGTACCCGAGGGGTCTTTTATATAGGAGAACAACCCTGGGTTAATTACAAGATAAGTACACTGAGAAAGAAGAAAAAGAGATAAGTACTATATTTTATCTAAACAGTAACACTTGATGTTTAATCCAATATGTGGAAAGAACTTGGTGTGTGTTCTAAGCTGTGGAATAAGTGTTTCATGTGTGATCCAAAGTAATTTTAAGAGATTGAATTATGCATAGGAAAATAACCCATATACTGGATTATTTGATTGACTCGGTCAATGGAAATCCGAAGTCAAAGGAATTGGGTTGTGGTTTTTACTCAGCGTGGTTTTCATGCGAAAATCTTTGTATCTTATATTCGCATTTACTTTTATATGTGGTCAATATTAACAATGATAATTGTTTTGGCCATAACGTTTTGTTTAACGATCTAGAAAGTTACTCGGTATTAGAGCAAACCAACGTCAATATTACCACCTTTAGTTTTTATGATTTCTAAGGTAAGAACATTTGTTATATTGCGTCCTCTCAACTCAAACATGATGAAGCTCACTATGATACTCGTTTTAGTGAAAAAAAGAACAATCAACCACTACATACAAGAACACATGAAGAAAAAGATACATTATATATATGTACACACACGCACTCACCCACTCACATACGCATGTGCACGCCAATGCACACCAGTATACGCACAAACACCCACACCCACAACACAACATGGGCACACACACACACACACAATGCAACACAACACACACCAACCCGCCCACCCACCCCCACACACGCAATACAAGTAAACAACACACATGCACACCCACCAGCACCCACACCTACACATGTATGCTTCACACACACACCCACACACATACACACTCACGCACGCACTCATGCGCACATGCACGTGCACGCACATACCCTCCCACATACCACTACCGGAAAAGTTTATATTTTCGTCGTCCCATTATCAGTGGTCCGTTATAGCCCCCGATAAATAGGTCTTTTTTGGTGGTTGAACTGAGTAGCCACCTCAAACATTCATATGTATATCTAAAATATATGACAAATATTAAGTCGATAGTTACAAAACTGTCGAAAAAGTAGATGGCGACGTAAATACTCTTTATGTGTGTAAGGTGACCTGCGAAAATGGTGCCTAAATTCTAGCGCAGACATTTCACTTCCCTCCCTCCTTCCAGTGACCTAATCGATCCCTCCCAATCGAGCCACACATTCCCTGATCCCCTCCAACTACCTCCTCCCCTCTGATCGCCTCCTCCCTACCGCCTACTCCGCCCCACCTCCCTCTGCTCATCTCTACCGTCGCCACCTCCTCTCCTCTGCCCTACCTCCACCTCACATGCAAGCTCAGCCGTAGTTCCTCCTCCTCAACTCCCCTTCTTCATCTCTGCCGCCTCCACCCCTCGAACGTAGCTCCTCAAGATCTCATCCTCCCCTTGGTTATATCTTCCCCACCTCCATCTCCCCATGCCCGTCGTCCAGTCCTCCCCTCCACCACCTTTGTCTCGTGCTCCCCAATCCAAGTACTCCAAGGACATCTTCTCCTCCAAGGACATCCACTTCATCTGTCTCATGCTCCCTAAATCCTTCTAAGAAAAGGTATAACTTTCGAAATCTAATTTTATGTAAATTTTTTCTGTTAATTTATTTTAGATTTTAGATTTGGGAAATGAATTAACTTTTGATCATAATTCTGTTAAATACATCGTGACACTAGATTTTACATTAAATGTAAAATGTTTCTAGTTTATACGGTGGTATAATAGTGTGCTTCTACAATGGTGTTATTTTTATACTAGTAGAAAACATTCCTTCTTTTCCAAGGCTCTAGAACAATACAGTCCTGGAGACATTTGCTTAGTTGAAAGTAGTATGCCCATTTCCTTGATTTGTTGCTCAAACACTACAGGAGGATGTATGTGTGTATGCATGTGTGTGTGTCTATATATATATATATATATATGTGTGTGTGTCTATATATGTGTGTGCGCGCGCGCATGTATAATACATATATGTATATACTTATGTGCAATTAAAATAAAGTAGATGTTTCAATTTAGAATATGTACGTATGTATATGTATGTTTGTTTGCATTTAAAAAAAGTAGATGCTTGCATGCATGTATATGTGTGTATGTTTATCTATGTATTTATGTACGTGTACGTATGTGTCTGAATATGTATGTATGTGTATGTTTATGTCTACTATGTGTATTTATCTATGCACGTATATGTTTATCTATGTATCTAGTGTATGTGTATGTATGTGTATGTATATGTATGTATGTATGTAAGTGCATGTTTATGTATGTGTATGTGCATGCTTATGTATATGTATGTATATCTATGTATCTAGTGTATGTATCTGTATCTGTATGTTTATTTATGTGTATCTATATATCTAATATATGTATATGTATGTATCTATGTGATTAATGTTTGTATGGCTATGTGTATGTATATGTATGTATATGTATGTATGTATCTATGAGTATTTACACATCTAATGTATGTATGGGTAGGTGTATGTATATGTATGTATCTATATGCATGTTTGTATCTATGTTTATCTATGCATGTAATGTATGTATCGGGATATATGTATATGTATGTATATATATGTATATGCATGAATGTAAGTGTAAGTATGTTTCTAGGGTCTTTTGGAATGTGTCATACAACCACGTGACCATATGTTACCATATGTGTCACATCAAAAAGTCAATTTGTGATAACCAAGCTATCACATTGAACCGTAATTTACACCACAATATGTCATATTAACTCCTAGTTAGGTAGTTTAGATTAGGTTAAAACACTAACTATACATAAAATCATACAAAACAATTTACACACCATCCTTCCACATCGACTTTAATGTGTAGCCCTACACAATAAGTGGCATGTTCAACACATTGGAAGATTTCATCACTTCCAATTGTGTTATACTTTCTTTTATACTTTTTTTCACAGTATTATTGGACTCACTTTAGTATGAAATATCACGGTCTACTTCTCGTAGATTTCGATGTGTGCAGGTGGAAGATATTTTTTTGCACGTACATGCCCATATGATATTAATAATATAAGGTCACATTAATTAGGAACAAATAGCTCCATACCCTTATAGAACGAGTCAAATCTACATAAATGTCCGATCAACATGAATGAAGAACTATTTTAAATGCCCGATTAACAAACACCATCTTACAAGGATGGTGTTTTGAAATGGCTGACGTGTGTTGATAGGGGATATTGATCAGTTCTTCACATTTTGAAAGATGTGGAAGAACCTAGTTCCAAGAAATAAAATGTCTTGATTGAAGTTCTTACTGGAAGTATTCATAATAAAGGCTAGGTATGATGTGCCCTTAGTTTGCATGAATGATGTGCTTTCCGTGGTAAGGCAACTTTTGGGTGCGAAGGATGGGTTTTCCATGAGTTGACGTGATGCGAAAATGGAGTTTCGAAAGTTGGGCCTTAGTTCGAGAAGATTGAGCGTGTCCAAATGATCGCAATCTATTCCGTAATGTGTACAAAGATAGAGATACATGTCCCTAATGTGGTTTCTACGGATACACATGTGACAAAACATTTGGCTCTAACTCCAAGCCAATACCGAGTAAAGTTTTACGCTATTTCCCCTTGATTCCAACATAATAGAGTCTGTTCATGTCAGACAGAACATCAATGTGGATGACCTAGCACCAGAGAAATCACTTCGCAGATGGCCACATGCGTCACTCTGTTGACTTGAAGGAGTGGCGGTCATTTGATATTTCCTTTCCAGACTTTACATAGGATGCATAGAATGTGCAACTAGGTCTTGCGAGCGATGGTTTCAATCTATTCAAGAACATATTCCCCCTGTATTCAATCTAGTTGATTGTGGTTGTGATATACAACATGCTTCTGTGGATGTGCATGAAGTCCAACTTCATGATATTGAACCTCTTGATTCTAGGATTAAAATCACTCAGAAATGCAATATCCATTGATAGACGAGTTGAAGTTGCCATGGCATGGATACCTTTGATGCAAATGCAAATCAAATCTTTCTTCTACACGAATCCCTATTATGGACGATTTAACAACTTCCCCACATATGATAACATCTCTAGTTGGAGTACTAAAGGAAAGTTTGCATGTACTGTCTGGAACACACACGTCAACTTCGATTGAATGGAAGAAAAGAGATATGTTTTCAAATCATTGCATATTTCTACCAATGTCACATCGATGATGAAATAACATACATAAAGATGAGTTAGATGAAAAGTTCTGTCACGAGACAGAATGGTTTTCAGATAGAGTGTTGGGCACAAAAACATTACACAATTAGGGCACGAGTTGTTGGCTAAATTGTTACAGTTGAAAGACATCAGATAGGGAAAAGTATTTAAGAATGATTTGAAAGGTCTGTAGAGCATGGGATTAAAAAAGAGACAAAATTTTTCATGGACTTACCCTATTGGAGGCACCTTAGCATACGCCGCAATCTTGATGCAAGGTACATTGGAAAGAACGTCATAGACAATGTGTTGAATATGTTCAATCTCACAGACTCTTTGAACAACACCATCAAATCATAGAATGGTCTCAAATAATTTGGTATTCATCAACACCTACATTTGATACCTAAGGAGAATGACAATTTTAACATTCCCGAGACACCTTATCATTTGGATTCAAATAAGCGAGCACGAATATTGTCCTTTTTAAAGAAAATCATAGAGACAGATGATTTTTGTTCAAATCTGTCAAGATGTGTAAATGACATGCAGAAGAAAACTAGCCGTCTCAAAAGTCATGACAACCATGTGTATATACATGTGTTCTTTCTTCTTGTGATTTGTGGTGTCTTACCCGAATATGTGGTTGAACCCATAATCTAATTAGGTGCATTCTTCAATGTTGTCTATGTTAAGGCACTTGATTCGAAGCAACTAGAGAAATGGAATGTAAAAATTGTTGAGACTCTTTGTAAGCTTGAACAGCTTTTCCCTCCTGTGCTCTTTGATGTGATGGTGCACTTGGTGATTCACCTAAAGTAGGAAGCGATGATTGCCAAACCAATACAATTTTATGGGATGTACCTGTCAAGCGATTCCTTGAAAAACTCAAGGACTACATTTTAAATCACTCCAAATCAGAAGGATCAATCGTTGAGAAGAATGTTGTACATTTTATCTAGTATATATTGAGAGTGAGGAAGAACATTTCAGAAATCTTGAACGAAATGATGCCCCTTATAATGAATTTGATAATAACCGCCTCTCTGTCTTCGAAATTAAAGGGATAACAACTAATAAGATAGTCCTCCTATCCTCATGCAAAGAAGATATATACCCGATACAATTGTATGTATTGAAACATGTACCCAAGGTTGATCCATTTTATGATGAATGAAAGAACCCACTCAATTATCTAAGGGTAGAAAGCGAGATCATTTTCATTGAATGATTTGCACGAAGGGCTGAGTAGATGAAATTATAAAATGATACTCCTTGGAATGCATATTTCGATATGTTGATAAAGAAAACCTTCATCTATGCTCACAACCATAGTGTGTATATAATAAATGGATATAGATTCAAGTCATACTTGGATAATAACAACAAGAAGGCAAATGCCATATCTGAGTATGGTTGTGAAATGTGATCTAGCATCTGGTTGCAATGACTGTTATGACCAGATAACTGAGATTGTTGATATGAGGTTTCAACATGATCACCGCGTGGTATTAAAGTGTCGACGGTTCGATGTATTTAAGATTCTGGATTCAATCTAGATCCAAGCCATGGATACATTAGTCTCAATAAGAGTAGGACTATTCTTAGTAAAATAGAATTGTTTGTGATAGCATGTCGGGTCGATGAAGTCTTCTATGTCACATACAATGCAAATTTGGGCTTGATAATTCCTATTAAGATGACTACTCAAGGATGCATCCAAGTCAATGAAAGATGGCTAAGAGGAGGGGGCCTATCAGGAACACATAGATACCCAGAAAATGGTAAAAATATTTACTAATTTATTGAAATTTACTTTACTTAGTGTTTACACTACCAATTCTTAGTGAACTTGTCAATATAAATGTATTATCTGTGATTGCAATCATTTATATATGGTTCATACACATTTCTCGAGACAGAATCGACTCGATGACGATCAACCGATTGGCGAGCATGAAGACACTGCTTCTCTAGGATACGAGTCCAGTACCCCTCAGCCTGATATCCTAGATGAAGTAGGAGATGGGAGTTCCTAGCCTCCTCTAGATGCACTTACACACTTCAGGTAAAAAGAACATTACATTTAAACATTATTCTTTATTAAACGATTGCTTCCCTCATGCTAGTATGCTCGCAATTAAATATTTTTTAATGTTATGCATGCTCCTCAACACAAGTAGAGGGGTCATGCACAATGCTGACAATTGAGCAGGCTAAAACCCGGTGAAAGACACCAGGTTGAGGTGACACCGAGGGAACACACATTGGAAGAACATGGCGGATACTTTTCGAGCAGATTGGGGATTACTGCGAGGATGCATATTGATGAATCTTGGATTCATTACATAAGTGGATCATTATCGCACCATTCCACAAACTAAAAGTACATGTACTACATTAAGAAATAAGTCAAGGTAAGTGCATTATTTGCATCACACATAACCATGACTTAGTTCTAAGATATAATAATTCTTAAATTAATTACCATATGGTTTTTCCTTCTACCAGATGGTGATTTATATCCATGGCATCCTCTTTTTTTCCAGCACTACAATGGAGTTCAACTCTAAATTAATATCTTCTCAATAATTGAAATTATATTTTACCATGCTACAACTTGGCAATAGAATTCTTTGATATTGTCGTATTAATTTTGGCAGATAAACAATGGATATTATGATTATATAGAATTTGTCTCTTTATCCAAATACATGGATCTGTGCATAGGTATCTTGAGAACATAGGTGCAAATGCACCATTGGAAATAATGGACCAGTTGGAATAGATTAACAAAATGGTGTAATCACCATTAACACCAAAAGGCATCAATGCCTTGGACGTGAACGTATCCAACAATTGGTATCCAACACTTTCCCCATTCCTAATCTCCATCGAATAGGGAGAGAGATCATTTCCACCCTTCGAAATCAACCAATCCATCCTTGTAATCCAATTTAATACAAGGTGATCTCTGTCAACTTGTGCATTCGAACCCCTAATGGATCCGACTCTTGAGGCTCCATTCCGAGTGCCACCAATATCCATCAACTATTCACCTCCCCAGACCCTCTGTAAATGCGACTCCTGAGGCTTTCTCTCGAACCACCGACCACCATATTTGTATTATCTTTATTTTATTTTGCTTTTTTAGTAATTTTCAGCAATCTTAATCTTCGTGATTTCTTTTCGTGCAGGTAACCATTGGATTCATCGCAATCCTCCATACTTAACGGTAATTGACCCTAACTCCTAGAGAACCAGATCGTGACACCAGGCTTGAGTTAAATCTGCAGTGATAATCGCAATAAACTTGCCTTGTCGAGTCACCAGAGTTCATGACGATTCAGGAGATCTGTAAGATCCTGGAGTCACACAAGAGTTGGAGATTGTCACATAATAGGGGAGTGATCAGACACTAATCTACACCATTGTTGACTCATCATTTGAATAAAATATTTATCGTTTCGAGTTCTCTAAATATTTTGCAACAAACTCATCAATTTATAAAAGTATTTTCATTTTACTTGCAAAAATAAAATGCAAATTCTTTGTGTCCTTATGGATACGAACCTGACTTACCATATACCGTGCTTTAGGTATAATACATTTAAGTATGGTAAGTTATTTGTTTGATCCTATTTTACATGTTCGCAACGACCATCTGATTGTAAAATCGAGTACTTAAACCTTCAAAAATACATTTCAACACATATCTCGATCAAAATGACATGTTCTAGTAAAGTCCTGGCAACATTGAAAACTACCATTATCTCATACATGAAGGTATGTGGATACAAGAACTCAATAAAAAATATACACAACCAACTTTATTTATCCTTATACAAAATGGTTTTGATTGGGGTGATGATCCCGCAATCAAGGATGTGATTTTATAGCGTGCAACGAAAATACATCGGGATGTCTGTGTCAAGGGTCACATGGTTGGAATATTTACATCCATGGAAAGTATCTTCTTCGTAGCTCGCTATATATTGATCGGTTCATTACATATGTAGAATTTTGACCGATTCCACAACGTTGAGGAAGCGAGGGCCAACCTACCTTCGGATTGGTATCCCCTCGAATGGGAAGCACCCATTACACTATAATGGGGGAGTGAGAAGTTCGAGGTAACGAAGTTTTCCAATAGTATTCTAAATATATGATTCCAACTTATTCTAGAGCCAAAGTTGGTATCAAGGTCAAAATAAAAATGTAGTACATGAGTAAAATATATATATATATATATATATATATATGTTGGGTGTGTGTGTGTGTGTGTGTGTTGTGTGTGTGCGTGTGCGTGTGCGTGTGCGTGTGCGTGTGCGTGCGCGTGCGCGTGCGCGTGCGCGTGCGCGTGCGCGTGCGCGTGCGCGTGCGTGCGTGCGTGTGTGTGTGTGTGTGTGTGTGTGTTTAATAGCCAAAGATAACAAAGGAGGGATTACAAAGAAACTATTGGGAGACGAGCAACAAGCTGCGCCGTCAATTCCTTTTGGATGGCAAATCCAATTCTCCGGAATACAACATCCATAGACCTGGGAACCATAACATTACTATGCATAATTTTCTAGACCCTCTTAAGGAACCTAAAGCTTCAGACGCCAAGAACCCAAAGGTATCAAACCCGAAAGGGATGAAGACATGTTGATTGTCAATACAAGCATTCTCATGTTTAGCAACTTTGGTTGAGGCAGCTTTTTGTGCAACGTATCCTACAGTAAAATCACTTTTTATCAGACCAACTAATGGAGACACTCCAGTTAAATCAACACATGCATGTTTTCCTCCAGCCCAACTAAAAATTAAAACATCCGCTGGTCTGAGTGTGGATCTCCCCTCGTGTGGATCAGACAAAAAATTCACAGGTGTTTCTTTCTTTGACGCAACCCCAGCCTTCTTGAGAACATCATAGAGGACATCTCTGACAAGATCATGTCTATATTTTAAACCTGGGAGTTCACGACAATGAACGACATGCTCCCCAAAAGAGTCTAGGAAAGACTTGTGGCATACTGGACATGCCTCATCTGCTGGGAATAGAGGAATCATAAGGCGATATCTGAGAATAGTACGATACTCAATATGTGACATATGCATTCCAAGACCATCAATACGAATAGCTAGAAGAAAATCTTGAGCACGGTCAGATTGCAAACAACGAAAAATTGCCTTTTGTCTAGCCGTCATGTCAAATTCAACCATTGGGAAGGACAAGTTTAGACCAACTCAAACACAAACATGTAAGTTCGAGTCATTCTTATGTATATATATTCGTGGATTGACGACAATGATTGCTTAATGCTTAATGTATGCCATGTCAAGGGATTCTCTTGATAGAGTGAGACTATTTGAGATTACAAAGTAGGCGATAAATAAGAGGGAACAAGACATTTATTCATGAGAGCTACGCAGTGCTAGTAAATAGATATTTTTTGATTTAATTAGTACATGAAACAATACTACACATGACAGTTTGCTGAGTTCATCTCGATTTGCAGGTTCTTGTGGCTGACTTCATCCGGAGCTAAGCAACTTCAAATCAAGGAACACCTGACCAATTGGGTGAGGATGTTTTGCGATCAGTATTTCCACCCTCTTCACAACATTCATGATATGTTCTTTTGGTGGTGCTTCTTCCATCAAGCCGACTTGAGTTGATAGAAGCGGTGACGGTTCGTCACAATATGAGTTCGATCAACTGAAGAAAGAGAGACTAAATTGATAAGGGATCTGGATGGGGAAAATGAGAGACAGGACCAACTGCGAGAGACGATGCGACAAAACTCTCAAATGATGATGCAGATGTCTAGGTTGGTGGAACAACTGGCAAGACGAGAAAATATTCCTCCACCCCATGATCCGTGTGACCCTACTCCCTCACCTGAGAAGGATGCACCTACTTCGTGACCATTACAATTATAGAATAGAAAGTGTTGGGTGTTTTATATATAAGAGCAATGAATATTGTACTAATTAGTCATGTACTATTAAGAACTTGGTTTTCTTAAGTTTATTTATCATGTACTGTGATATTAAATGTCTAATATAAAGTCTGTAATATAATATCATGCAATGTTTTGCATATTAAATGTCTGATTGAATATTAAATGGCTAATGTCATGCACTTAGTATTGCTATTGGGTGAGGGTGAGGATGATGAGGAGGAGGGAGATGAGGATGGGGAGGAGGAGGAGGATGATGATGAGGAAGAGAACGGGGAAGATGAGCTATGTTTCATTTCAAAAAAAATAAAAAATATGAGAAAAAAGGTGGGAGCATGTAATTTGTATGCTCCGAGGAAGCATATTCCTTTTTTTCCCCATATAAGTATGTAAATAAAAATATGTATTTAAATACATATGCATGTACAATATTTACATATATGCTTGCATGTACAAACACACATGCATGTACATACACAAACTTACATGTAATGCTTCATTCGTAAATGTTTTATAAGGCCTTTAATCTCCTATTGGTATTTTTATTTGGATCTTATTTATATCAGAATTTCGATCTTATATATATTTATATATAAATATATAAATATATATGGGATAAATGGGGCTGCCCCTTAGGGGAGCTAACTTAGCTCTCCCCATCTCATTTTCTCTATTTTTTTATTTTTTTTGAAGATTTCTTCTGTGAATATTCATCACTATATCCCTATATTATGTCATTCAAATTTCGTGTGAAATAGAGACTCCTACTGTCTTCATCCAGACAATCATTTTTTAACGGTCACAGGATTTTTTAAATCGATCCCGTCTGTATGGAGGTTGTAGATGTCTCTGTTTCATATGAAATTTGAATGACATAATATAGAGATATAATAATGAATTTACACGGTTTTTATTTTAAAAAAAATAAAAAATATGTGAAATGGGGTGGAGGGTGCTAAGTTAGCTCCCCATAGGGGCATACACATTTTCCTTATATATATATATATATATATATATATATATATATACGAGGTAAAGGAGACTGCTCCCTTGGAGCAGCCAACGGGCTGCTCCCACCTCCATTTTCCCTAAAAAATTTTAATTTTTTTTGGAAAATAAAAATTTGTATATTCATCACTATATCCCTCTAACATTCTATTAAAATTTCGTCAGAAACAGATACTCCTACGGCCTCCATCCAAACATGGTCGATTTAAAAAATCCTGCGACCGTTAAAAAAATTACGTCTGGATGGAGGGCTTAGGAGTTTCTGTTTCTGATAAAATTTTAGTAGAATGTTAGAGGGATATAGTGATGAATACACAAATTTTTATTTTCCAAAAAAATAAAAAAATAAGGGAAAATAGGGGTGGGAGTAGCCTCGTTGGCTACTCCCAGGGAGCATACTCCTTTTTCCCTATAGGAAAGGGAAGCTACAACATGATGTAGCTAACCTTAGCTACATCAGGGGCAA
The DNA here is from genome assembly GCA_037367405.1 of Ottelia alismoides. Taxonomy (NCBI): domain Eukaryota; kingdom Viridiplantae; phylum Streptophyta; class Magnoliopsida; order Alismatales; family Hydrocharitaceae; genus Ottelia; species Ottelia alismoides. Next base: position 921,462 of record JAZKJV010000009.1, read on the forward strand.
TTTACTCCTTTTTTTATTTTTTTTCGAAATTTCCACGATGAATTTTAATAACTATATCTCTCTAATATGCCAATCAAATTTTGTCAGAAACAGAGACTCCTACAGCCTTCATCCAGACAGTCATTTTTTAACGGTCACAGATTTGTTGTATTTTACATGTTCTGGATGGAGGCCGTAGGAGTCTCTGTTTCTGACGAAATATGAATGACATATTAGAGGGATTAGTTATGAAAATCCATCATCGAAGTTTCGAAAAAAAATTTAAAAAAAGAGGACAAAATTGCCCATGATGTAGCTAAGGTTAGCTACATCATGATGTAGCTTCCCTTTCCCCCATCTCTCTCTCTCTCTCTCTCTCTCTCTCTCTCTCTATATATATATATATATATATATTGGAATTACAGTAGGATCTATATATAGGGGATACATATATAACCATTCACAGTGTTAAAGTTTTGAATCATCCTATGTACTTCAGTTCTTCTACCTATTGAGACATATCCAGTGATGACGCCAAGGATGTGGCCTCGTTACTAGTGAACCTTACAAATTGTGTGTTGTAGTTGCTTTCATGCTTTCTTATTGTTTGTTTCTACATCCCGCTTTCGCTACGGGAAACATAGACACATATATTCTCATATATATTTATAATTATGTAGGCATACATATAATATTTATTTGTATACGTAATAATTTTATGAAATTCTTATAGAATAAAACCTAAAATCTTGTTATACCGACCCTTATAGTCGTTCTCTATATATAACATGCCCATGTTTAAGGGTTGTGGTGTTAGAGTTACCAAGATTACATGGGTTGTAGTGTAATTTACAAAGACTGTAACATAATTACATGAGCTACCCCTTGATTCGATAAAATTTCATATATTACTATGCATATTTATATGTATGCATGCACACATACATACATACATCTTGCACATAAAAAACAACAGTACGTACACTCACACTCTTACACATACATGTGCCGTACTTATTCATAAAAACATATACATGCACAAGGACAGAGCCAGAAAATTATATTGGAGGAGGCACAAATTAAAAATAATTATATATCTATTAATGTAATAGAAATATGTAACATATGAAAAAAGTACAATAGAAAACATGTTATAACTCTTCATCAAATTACCCCATGCTTGTTTAAAAATATCTTTCCATTCTTTAAATACAACAAAGTGGAATTATTGGTTCCTTGACTTGCAAGTAACAATTTATTACAACAAAAAAAATTTATATCTCATGCGACAATAATAATCAAATTATGCAATCACCATTTCACATTTATGTATTGCATAGTTTCTTCTTATACTATTATATATGTTGACAAGTACAATCATATATTTCAATAAAACTTAACAAAATACAAATTATGTATATAACTTTGATAAAACATTCTCAATGAGCAACATTACTAATAAAAAAATCTTTTTTTTTTAAGTTTCTAAATATAATCAGAAAAATAATATAATCAAGATTTGTAATTACTATAATTTCTATAAATTTTATCTCTGTATATCTCTAAGATTTGCAAACAATAGCTTATAATTGAAATCCATTTAGACTGAATTTTATCGTAGTAAAAATTACTTTCAGCATTGAACTATTCATGTTATATTTTTTTATACATAGGGCTCTGCGACAGAGTTTTCTTTATCTTTCTTCTTTCTATTGAAAAATACAGAATAGAGACAATAAAATCCATTTGATTCAAATTGTTGAATAATATATTTATAACTATTTCTTTCCTACTGATCTTTTTTATTCGATCATTTTTATCTTTTTTAGAAAGAAAGTAAATATTATTTATTATTAATTAGTATTATCTCACTTTTCTCATATTATTTTTTGAGAAATTCAAAAAAATTTAATGTTTTCGGTCAAATAATATGACCAAATAAATGAATCAAGACTATTATTTAGTTGTTAGTTAAAATTATATTAAGATATAAAGGTAACGTATAATTATTTTTTAAACAAGTCAAAAGTTTAATGTTAGGCATAATATTAACTAATAAAAAATATACATTTTCACGACCTTAAAAGCAATATTGCCATATACTTTTTTAGTCATCCAAATGATAAAAGAGAAAAATGAATGAGAGAGAATGGATAAACAATAAAAAGATAGTGAAGAGAGAGAGGCAATTACAATTCTTTCTCAAAGTTGGATTCTATTTTTAGAATCCAACTTGCCATAGAATTAAACGATGTGCGATAGTTTTTCGTAAAACTTAGGGGGGGGGGGCACTTGCTCCTCCTCTCTATCCGTCCTTGAACATGCATATACATTTGTATATATATACACACATAAAAAATTTACATGCTAATTTTCCAAAACAAAATAATCCACCTCATTATCAAAGTAAGACTCATGGGGCATGGTGTGAGAGTTAGCAGGACTTCATGGATAATTGTGTAATTTACATGGGTCAGTAATAAAAAAATGTCTGTCATTATAGATTCATTGATGTACGTACACACACACAGACACACAGACACACACAGACACACACACAGACACACACACACACACACACACACACACACACACACACACGCACGCACGCACGCACGCACGCACGCACGCACGCACGCGCGCGCGCACGCGCGCACGCGCGCGCCCACACACACACACACGCACACCCCCCCCCCCCCCACACACACCCACGCACGCACGCACGCACGCACGCACGCACGCACGCACACACACACTTGTAAAAGGGTTGCAATTTTTTAATATAATTCTACATCATTTTGAATAGGAATCTTTACACCATATAACTTATATAATCTTACTTTATTTTAAGTAGAAGGGTTGTTGTGTATGGGTTACTAGGATTAAAGGTGTAGCAATGTAATTGTAAAAAAGGTAATTAAGTAATTTGTAAAAAATAGGGAGATAAGTGTTATTGTAAATATAATTGAAAATTAAGTAACTTGAATTAATCTCTCATTAAATTTCTATTTACAAATATACCTTGAAAATATATGTGCTATTATCTTCTATCACATGCAGTCAGGTAAAATGAAAAATATCTATATAAAGAGTGTTACATAAAATTAGTAGAGATGAATAAAATATCTAGATATTTTACTCTTTCTCCTAAAAATATCTACATGAGAATGTAAATGATTTCTAGAAATCTCATCTCAAAATATCTCCCTAACATGAAGGTTATAAATACCTTTTGAGGGATCTCAGTTACAACAAGCCACATAACTCAACCCTTGTCACCACAAGTTTTTATTAAGTTTCACAAACGTTGTAAGTCTTTTCTATGTTCTTCTATGCTCTTCTTCTTCTATGTGTAAAAGTCTCGTATAAATGCATCATTTCTAATGAAAACAATTTATAAATTTCATTTCTTCCTTTTAAATTGATCCATATTCAATCTCTCAAAACCTTTTTTCTATCACGTATGACACTTTCCAACAATAATTTAAGAGTAGACAAGTGTAAAAATTATCAATATCCCTCCCCTCACTGCATCCACCACTAGCTATGTCCAAAACCTCGATCTCCCACAAAATATGGTTGTGGTGACCCTTAGCCAGTCGCAACACCTAGTCTTTCTACGCTCCACGTCGCTCCTTCTCCCCCTCCTACCCTCCTCTATGTGATAAAAAAAGAATTGTGATAAAAACTATAAGCCAATTGTGATATAAAAGATCAACATTAAAAAAAATTAACCTCAATTACAAAACAATAAATCATAACCAAAAGAATCAAATTGTGATCAAAAGTCCGCATGCAATAAACTAGATCCCCTAAATTAAAATCGAACACAAGACAAATAGTTTTTAATCTTTTACATCATATCAAATACACTTGATGTACCCAAGTATGCAACAAATATCGTCCCTTGTAATCTTACCAATCCTAAACGGATTCCATGATCGACGATCTCTAGTGCATACTCGAATGCACCACGTGTGTTTTGTATGATGCAAAAAATTGGAACTCTGTTTTTGTTTGTTCACATTTCAGGTTGGTTATTTTAGATATGATGGGTATTTGATCCGATCTTTAGACCATAATTGGACTCTTTAAGTCAAGATTTTGTTTTATTTTTCATTTGAAGTTGCTTTTTTGGAGCTTGGTTTTTTACATAACAGTGTTTTTGATTTTTTTTTCACAAATCTTTTTTTGTGGTCGTTGGGGGGTGGGGGGTTAACATGGGGGTTTCAAAGACGAGGGGTCACCATGGTCGCGCTTCTTGCTTTTTACACTTGTATGCTCTCTAGTTTTTGATGGAACGTTGGAAAAGTGTTACGTGGTAGAAAGAAGTTTAGGGAGATTGAATATGAATCAACAAATAAGGAAGAAGTAAAACTTATAAACTTCTTTTCATTTGAAACTTGAAATCTTTATACTAGATTTTAACTCATATAAGAAGATGACCTAATTTTCATAGAAGAAAATAGCAAAGGCTTACAACACTTGTGAAACTTGCAAGAGGAGTAGGATTGTCTCCGAGTTAATTGAAACAAATCTTAAATAGTTGACATTACATTGTCACTTTTCAAAGTTCATGTATGATATTGTTGTTGATTATTTTTTTGTTATTAATTGTGTTTGTTGGTATTTGATAATATGATTATGGTGCACATTAAATGGACTTTAAACTTTAAATCCAGATAAATTTGAAGAGGGGATTTTTTAAACGATGGACCTTGATGCCTTTTTGTGGTTTATTATTAGGTTAATAATAATATTTTTGTTGTGATGTTGACTTTTTAGAGCTTGTGTTTTAGTCTTGTTAAAAAATGAGAATTAGTCTAATAAGATTGAGATCGTGTAGGTTAGTAAGGTTTAAAATTAGTCTTTTTTCTTTATTCGTGCCTTTCCTTTTCTAAAACTAGTTTGTCACTTTTTAATTATTGGCCTCATTCATATTTATGCATACCATTTTTTCAACAATCTTTTATTTTCATTATAAATATAAACAGAAGGGTTTCTCATTCGTTTCATTTCTCGTGGAAGTACATAGACAAAGAATCCAGAAAAAGGAAGATGTAATTCCTTCCCTTTCCATCACTTTATGGTTTATCATGAAAACTAATTTTCATAACTTTCAAAACTTAGTATAAAATCCTTCATGGTATCACTTTGAAAATGTCTGGACAACATATTATGTTGGATTTTACTTCCTTGAGGATATTCATGTAATCTTCGATAATCTTCACTAAAGCCTAAACCTTCTCTCCTCTCTCTCTCTCTCTCTCTCTCTATATATATATATATATAAGAGATAGCTAGGGATGAATAATAAGACAAGTTATTTCGTTTCATCTAACATGCTATCAAAGCGGTGGTTCTAGATCAATGTTCTCTACCTCTCTTGCCATCTCTTTCTACCCCTCCAAAACCATCAACGGCTTAAGAAGTCGAAACACTAGTAGTATAGCTGTTATCTTGAGAAGCTCAAAAAGCAACACCGACACTTTCTAGCTACATTCTATCTCGACCCTCCCAAGCCCACGTTGCCTTTAAGTTGTATTTTCACCAACATCTCCTGGATTCATTACCTTGCCCGAAATGCAACTACAACACCACGAGTGAACGCATTGTCTTGTCACAAGCACAACGGAGGGCTTTGGTTGCAACTGCAATGCCCATGTGACACCACCTCACCACCGCCACCATAAGCAGCTTCAACTACAACTACAACAGCCTAGCTTCTTGTCCATTCTAGTTGTTGATTCCTAGAGGTAAATTATTTTATGGATACCATATATTGATTATGAATACTACAAGAAGAAGCTAAGATTAGAGAGGGCGTACATGTTGTGTGGTATAATTTTCAAATGCCATAGTAGGGACTTTTGTGTAATTTGACAAGAACTTTGGGATCATTATGCATATAAATATATATGAATTTTATAGTGTTTTTCAAATTTTTCAATAATATTTGTGACCATAACTTTTTTGCACGCACACGTACACGCACACACATATATATGAGGATAGGGAGTATGCACCCAGGAGCACGTAATTTTACATGCACCCGGGCCTATAACTCCCACATTTTTTTACTTTTCTGAAAAATACTACCATGTCTATTCATCTATATATCCCTCCTGTATGTCATTCCAATTTCGTCAGAAACAGAGACCCTTACGTCCTCCATCCAGAACAGGTCGATCACAACAATTCTAAGACCGTTAAAATAATGTGTTCTAGAGGAGGACGTAGGGGTCTCTATTTCCGATGAAATTGGAATGACATATAGGAGGGAGATATAGATGAATATACATGACGGTATTTTTCGGAAAAGTAAAAAATGTGAGAGTTATAGGCCTGGGTGCATGTAAAATTACATGCTCCTGGGTGCATACTCCCTATCCTCGAGGTGTGCTTGCAACATGATGTGCCAGGCATCACAATCGTCCGATCAATGCACCCATCAACAGCTCATGTATCCCCCCCTCCCCCCAAATCCCATGTATCTCCCTCCCTCTTTCTCCCCCCACCCACACGCGTCATCATCCCAGCCCTAGCCCCACTAAGCCGGTCCTAGCCTTACCGCATATGCGACCATCACCTCGCCTTCACACGCAAGACTTCCCTGCCCAATCTCTGCTCCCTACCACATGTTTTGTGGGAGCCCTAGCTGCCGCACACAAGGCTTCACGACATGGTCCCTCGAGTTCGCTCGTGCTACATCGCACACGAGAATGGATCCTCTGTTGTAGTTGTTGCTGCAGTAGGCTCTGCAGTAGCGGTTGGAGCTGCTCGATCTGATCGAGCGGTTCGCGAGAAATCGCACGGTACGGGCCTACAAAAGTGTGATTTCGTGCGAACCGCCCGATCAAGATCGAGCGACTCCAACCGCTACTACAGAGAGGATCCATCTCCCATCGCACACAAAGTTTGATTTGGTATATGCTTTAACAAGTACCACATTTTCCCATGCTCTATTTCCAATCAGACGTCTTCTTATCTTCGTTGCTTGTTAAGACCCCCATTGCATTCGCATGGTCTGATATGGCCTCATGTAGATATGTAATTGCTATTTTTTTGTCAAGTATGTTGAATTTGTGCCATCATAAAATTTTCAGTTACACTGCTAAGATTATTATTTTTTTCTTTTGGGCATCGATATATCAAATTCAATGAGAGGCATGATAAAGGGTAAACACAAAAGTCCATTGCAATACATGTAGTTTGGAGATCTGTTTCAAACATATAATATGTGTGGTTTAGATGTCATCTTTCAAATAGGTAGCAATAAATAATATTCAAATAATCTATTATTTCCATTGACTTGGAAATTCGTCTTACATGTTCGATTGAAATGAAGTTCTGAAACGGAATGCTGCTCGATAATCAGTAGGGATGAAAACGAATGTGAATATATTCGTATCCGATCCGCTATCGTATTCGTTTTATACATATTTTGACATTCGTATTCATATTCGTTTTAAAATGGATGCGGATATGGATGTCATTTTAACATTCGTTAATATTCGTATTCGTATTCGTATATTCGTTTTCGAACATAAGTATAGTAATATATTTATTTATAAATGTGTGTAACAACATTTTATGATTGCATTCACCATATTTGATATAATTTTTATGAAATTGCATTATCTAGTATATCTATTTTCTGTTTAAACCATCCTAAACATGTGTATTAGTAAATATTTTTGTTATTATTCGTATCCGATTCGTATTCATTTTTAAGGATATGGTAACACATTTTCACATTCGTCAATATTCGTATCCGCATTCGTATTCGTATTTGTAAATGGATAAGGATATGATTATACATACATTCATATTCGTATCCGACCGTTTTCATCCCTAATAATCAGTCTACAGCTCTTAGCGAATCTCCAAGTCGGTACTATTCTTGTTAGTGGAATATGAACTCGCAAATTTCTATAAAACATGTAAATAAATCATGTGCTTTGGATTGTTTGTTATTGCATACAGAGTTTTGCACCTATTTTCTAACTTCTCTCAAATGTAACCTCGATGATTGTCTGGTCATATGATTCTTTTGACAAATGGAAAATGTCTTCATCATACTGACATTCTATTGTTCAGAAGTAAATAATTTATGATAGTCCTTACATTGTTAATTTTCATTATCTGATGGTTAATAAAGTGATGGTACATAGCATATTTGGAAACCTTTTGTAATTAAATGAGATGAAAGTAGGCAAGGCCTTTGGAAATAAAAAACTCACATCTCACCCCAATAATTAAGATTTAAGATTGCACCACAATGTAAATGCGAGAAGATTTGAGATCGCAACGACAATGTCTATCTATCTCTGTGTATATATTTATATTTATATTTATATATATAAGAGAAAAGGGATCCTACTCCATGGAGCAGGAAACTTACCTACCCCACTTTCATTTTTCCCCATTTTTTTATTTTTTTAAAATACTTCTATGGATTTTCATAACTATATCCCTCTAACATGGCATTCAAATTTCGTCAGAAACAGAGAATCCTATGCACTCTTTCTAGAACAGGTAAATTACATCAACTATAAGATTGTTAAAATTACATGTTCTGCATGGATGGCATACGAGTCTCTGTTTCTGACGAAATTTGAATGACATATTAAAGAGATATATTTATGAAAATCCATGGAAGTATTTTCCAAAAAAATAAAAAAAAGTGGAAAAAAAATGAAAGTGGAGTAAGTGAGTTACCTATTCCATGGAGTAGGATCCCTTCCCCCCCCCCCCCCCCCCCTCTCTCTCTCTATATATATAGGGTAAAATGGGGCTGCCCCCAGGGAGTAGCCAACTTGGCTACTCCCACCCCTATTTTTCCCTCATTTTTTTATTTTTTTGGAAAATAAAAATTTGTATATTCATCATTATATCCCTCTCACATTCTATTAAAATTTCGTCAGAAACAGAGACTCCTAAGCCCTCCATCCAGACGTCATTTTTTTAACGGTCGCAGGATTTTTTAAATCGACCATGTTTGGATGGAGGCCGTAGGAGTCTCTGTTTCTGACGAAATTTTAATAGAATGTGAGAGGGATATAATGATGAATATACAAATTTTTAATTTCCAAAAAAATAAAAAAATGAGGGAAAAATAGGGGTGGGAGTAGCCAAGTTGGCTACTCCCTGGGGGCAGCCCCATTTACCTCATATATATATATATATATATATATATATATATATATATATATATATATATATATATATATATATGGGAGCTGGGAGCCTAAGCCCAGGGTGTAGGTAACTACCTACACTCGGCCTTTTCTTTGCATGATTTTTGAGTTTTGTTGAATGAAACCTTAGGGGGATTTTCTTAATATATTGAGAGGAATATGTGTTTCAAGTTTCATGCAAAACAAACATTCCTAACACATTCATCTAGAAGAGGTCAATTTCAGTAATTTTGAGACCGTTAAAATTTGATAGTCTTGATGAATATGATAGGAGTCTCGAATTAAGTTGAATTTTGAATGACACCATGGTGGTACATAGTGATCTAATTCCCCCAAGATATCATTTCAAAAAAATCAAAAATCTATGAAAAAATGAGTCGGGTGTAGGTAGTTACCTACACCCCTGGGTGTAGGCTCCCTTTTTTCTCTCTCTCTATATATATATAGTTTAACAGTTAAGATTCAAACATCAAGGATTACTATTCTGTTGATATTGAGTTTATCTTCATGAGAAGGGAAGGAATAATTGTTAATAAAATAAGCAAACATATTTTGTTGATACTGATTTTATTTCTCTGAGAATGGAAGGAATGATTGTTGGTAAAATAAGGAAAACCAATAAAACAAAATAGAATTAATATGAGAATGAATGGAGAAACAAAGCCTATCACATGCACTCTCTCATTCATGATTTCGTAACCTTTAGCAGGCTAACACATAGCAACACATACAACAACAACAACAACAAAGTCATTTCCCACAATTAAGTAGGGTCGACTACATGGATTCTTCGCCTCCATTCAGATCTATATTGGGTCAATCCTGGGCTTATATCCACAAAACTAAGATCCCTTCGTATAGTTTCTTTCCAACACTTCTTGGGCCATCCTCGCCCTCTCTTTACCGGCTCAACATCCCAACACTCGCATCTCCTAGTCCTAACTGGTGCATCAACTGATCTTCTTTGCAAATGATCAAACCATCTTAAGCAGTTTTCTCGCATCTTATCCTAGATCGAGGCTACACAAACTTTCTTTTTGATTGCATCATTCCGAATCCGATCCTTACGTGTGTGTCCACACATCCACCTTAGCATTCTCATTTCTGTAACAATCATTCTCTAACACATAGCAACACATGATCATCCATAAAATTTACTAACTCTGAAAGTATAACACCAACTAATCATGGTTTCTAATAGCATATTCAAACACCCAAAGTTTGTGCGCCACAACTTTGGTACAATCCAAGAAACCCACAACAACTTGATGACATGGTGTTAAGAGTGTCAAGAGGAGCATGATACCTCATGATATGGAGATGTGCACATGTCCATTCCTGTCGCCGTCCCGAGGCCTAGCCTATCGTGCCAGCCCTAGCCACCACCCGCACGTGCAAGCATCACCTTGCCGTGGCACACGAGACTTCCTAGTTCGATCTTTGTCGCATTGTCCATCTTCCCCGTCCATCAGATGCACCGAAAATCCTAATTTCAACCCCCCAAAACTGGCTCATTCCCTTTCACCAACGTATTGTTCTCCCTAGTATCCCCTCCCTCCCTTGTGTAAGGCTCTCCCTTGCATCCCCTCTACCTCGCCCGCAAGACTCTTTCGCAACCATGGGGTTTCAACCAATGTTTCCTTTGGTTCCTACGCCATGACAAACCTTTAACACAAGATAAGATTACCCTTCTAACCAAACCTTCTGTAAATGCATTGTTGATGCAGAATCTATTGATCATCTATTGATGAAGTGTTCCTATACTTCAAATGTATTCGCAATTTCTAATATTCCTCCACCGAGGATGTACTTAAATTATTTCTTTGATCCACATAACTTACATACGTATTTCCCACCACATTGGTAGATAACTGTCGAGCGTGCATCGATCTGATGGTCGACCTAGAAGGAATGATGTACGAGAATTTATCAGGGTACTTCCAAGTCATCTTCTGCTATAGCTAAAGATACCTCCTTTCTGGTTAATAACCTGACTTAACCTCATAAAATCACCCTTATTTTCACCCAATACATGTTCCCTCTTCACCATATCTTTGTTGCAGAAATGAGTTGATGAGTCCCACCATCTCACGCCCTAGTACCCGTCGACAATGCGATCCTTCTGTTACTACGATGGACTTTTGTTATGTTTTTTGGTTACTTTCTCTTTTTTTGAAAAAAAAATAACATTTGCACATTTTTTTCGCCATCCTTGGGGGTTAGCCAGTTGTACTATTTGCCATCCTTGGGGATTAGCCAATTGTTCTAAGTGTCGACTCCTGTTGGATTTTCTTATCATGCTTTGTGATGGTTTGCTTGTATGTAGCTGTCGTAGAACTCTCTACTGATAGCCTGCTACCTCCTCTTTTGATGAAATGAAATGCGACCTTTTTTTTTCAAAAAAAGTGCTTAATCTATTAGCACAAGGACCAATTGTCTTAATATGCTCGTGTCAACTTTAAATTGCGTAGCCACCACCGTATCTCGGATGCGATGCCTCACCTCTGGCTAGTAGCATCTACACCATGAGAGGATGCATTGTATTGGCTCAACCAACACAAATGTCTGGTAGCCGATATACATCGATATACACTGGCATACCCATCCTTCCAACCCTCCCAACCTGGGTTGGGATTACTTGTATTGACTCCACCATTTATTCGGTATAATATTTTTTAATTATGTCCAAAAAATTGTATTAATATAAAAACTATATTATAATCATTAAAAAAGTTAATATAACACATAATCAATGTCACACCACATCACAATTATCACTCCAACCCTCTCAACCCTCCAAACAGCTACTATTCACAAGAGATACCCCAACCCAATCCTGTTAGCAAACGGGCCCTTAGGTTGTGATTGCAATGCTCAGGTGCATCGTCTTGCCACTACCACCATAAGCAGCTTTGAATGGGGCTATAGCATCTCAATTCTCGTCCATTTTAATAGTTGATAACTGGAGATCAGTTCTTCGTGGATATCATATAAGTGATTATGATATTTATTTATTTATTTATTTATTAGCACTTAGGCTATGACTTGGTCCACTTTCACGAGGATGAAACCTCTTGTCTCGGCCTCCTCAATAGTTCTACAAGGCATTTCTAATCAAACTCAAAGGTATGCAGAACTAAATACTCTGATCTCAGCCTTTCAAAGTGTCCATAGACTATCAAAAAGTTGTACGCTCTCATGAATGATCCGTGGAGAAAAAAGAATGAGTTGTTTATTCTATAGTCATAGGGCTTCTTTATATAAAGGAGAAATATTAGGTGGAAAATAACTTATCAGTAAATTACATAAAAAAGGAATAAAAATTACATATTACTATATCCTATAACACTCCTCCTCATGCTAGAGTACGCGCATACACATGCACACGCGCACGCATGCATATGCGCACGCGTGTGCACGCACGCACACGCCTATACATCATGCTCAGATTGGAAGAACACTTCTTTAAGGGCCTTCTGACTAAGATCTTGTTGAAAATGTCAACTTTCTGTTCCCGTGAGCTAACAAGGAAAGTAGAGATGAAGTCCTTCTATATCATATCTCTAGTGTTGTGGCAATCCACCACGACGTGTTTGGCCCACTCATGGAAAGCTAGATTGGTGGCAATGAATAGTGCGGCCTAATTATCACATATTAGCTACATTGGAAGATGCGTGTTAATAGTTAGGCCCCACAACAGACATGGCCCACATCATCTTAGTGTTTTCCTACTCAATGGCTTTCTGTGTTCAGATTCAATACTTGACCTAGCGACAACAGTTGGATTCTTGCTTTTCCTTGAGATCAATGAGATCCCAATAAACACTACAAGTCATAAGGTGGACTTCCTATTTTTTAGACATCGTGCAATATAGTCAGCATCTGCAGAGGTTGCAATGGCAAGAGATCTCCCTTTACTGAATAACAACCTTGTGCATGAAGAGGACTTTAGATACCTTAAGATCATGGAGACTGCATCCATGTGAGCCTGATGTAGTTGCTCCATAAACTAGCTGACTTTGCTCACTACAAAGGGGATAGCTAGCATGGTGGACGTCACATAGAGAAGTTTCCCAACGAGCTCCATGTATCCTCTTTTGTCCGCCTCATCTTTATCATCACCATAGAGCTTCATGTTGGGATCCATATGATCAGTGGCAGGTTTGCAATCTACCATCCAAGTCTAGAAGAGGACCTGTAGCATATTCCTCTCAGCCATCACAAGGCCTCCTTATTTTTTTGGTAAATTCAATATCAAGGAAATATCATAGTTTTCCAAGATCCTTGGTGACAAACCGCTCTCCAAGGAACCTATTGGCCTCATAGATCCTCCTTTAAAATTATTTTTTATATTAACGTACATATGAGATTTCATTCGTATTTGACATGCTAACATGCATCAATTTTAACTAAAAGTTAAATACTAAAAATAACAAGAAAACACGATAAATATATTATAATAAAAATAACAGAGCGTTATTTTCTAAAATTAATCTTTTACGTATTAACATTCATATAAAAATTATTTAATGTTTGTGTGCTAATATATACCAACTTTGAGAAATTGGTCAAGTAGTTAATATATATGAGATTTTATCAGTATTTATCTTCTAACGTACTCTACTTTTAAATGGAAGTTAATTCCAAAGAAAACTCATCGAATTTGATATATACTTTATTATAAAAGTAAAATATTATGATTACAATAATTTTTTTTAATATACATATGAGATTTCGTCAATATTTATGTGCCAATATATATCGAGAAAACATATCAACACCTAAAAAGCGAAAGAAAGTGTTATACATATGCAATATAAATATAAAAAAGTTGCATTTAAAATTAATTTTATGTACTAACGTACATATGAGATTTCATTCATTTTTAATGTTCAAACATACATCTATAATAATCAAGGGTTCAAATACTAAAAGAATCAAGAAAGCGTGACAAATATATTATGATAAAAATAATAATGTTGTATTTGAACATTAGTTTTTTTTTTAAAAAATAACATTCATATGAGATTTTGTTAATCTTTATTACTAATATACAATAATTATGAAATATTTCTCAACTTGTTAATATATATAAGATTTTACTAATTTTTGTGTTCTAATGTACTTTAATTTTAACTAAAAGTTCAATTCCTAAAAAAACTTGAAGAGTATGACTACAATTTATGATATAAAATAAAATATTTGTTTGAAATTAATTTTTGTGTGCTAGAGTACACATGAGATGTCGATGTGAATATCTATGGGCTAATATACACCGATTACGAGAAAAACCAAACTTCTAAAATACTCAAGAAAATGTTACTTAGAATTATTTTTTACATTAACATATAAATGAGACTTCATCCGTATTTGACATGCTATACTAAATCAATTTTAATAAAAAGTTCAAATACTAAAACATCTAAGAAAGTATGATAGATAAATCATGAAAAAAATAATAAAATATTATTTTCTAAAATAATTTTTTCTATATTATATTCATATGAGAGTTCGTTAATCTTTGTGTGTAAGTAGATGCCAGTTTAGAGAATTTTTTTAACCTGATTATATATATACGATTCTATCCATATTTTTGTTCTAATATATTCTAATTATAGCTAAAACTTTAATTCCTAGAAAAGTAAAAAAATATGATATATATATAATGATAAAAATCATAGAATATTAATTTTAAAATATTTTTTTGTGTACATATGAGATTTCCTCAATATTTGTGCGCCAACATACATTGATTTTGAGAAAAAGACCAGCACCAAAAAATTAAATAAAATCTTATATATATTTTAATAAAACTATAATAAACTTCCACATGAAATTATTTTTTTATTAACATACATATCGGATTTCAACCATATTTTATGTGCTAACATACATAAATTTTAACTGAAAGTTCAAATACTAAAACAATGAAGAAAATATGATTGATATATTATGATAAAATAATAGAGTATTAATTTGTAAAATCATTTTTTAATTAGTCTTCATGTGCTAGTATGCACCAATTTTGAGAAATTTATTCAATACATTAAGTTATATTTTTTTATCCAAATTTGTGTTATAACATACTCGAATTTTAACAGAAAGTCTAGTTCCTAAAAAAAGTGAAAGACTATGATATATTTTTCATGATAAAAATATAAAAAATATTATTATTATTATATCTTTTTGTGGGTTACCATACATATAAGTTTTCATCAATATTTGTGTGCTAACAAACATCCATTTCGAGAAAAAAGATCAACCTCTAAAAATATGAACAAAGTGTTATGTTTTTAATAGAAATATAATAAAGTTTTATAAATACTGATTTTAAGTATGAACATACATATGGGATTTCATTCATTTTTATGCGCTGACATATGCCAATTTTAACCAAAAGTTCAAATACTTAAAAACCATGAAAGCATGATAAATATATTACAATAAAAATAATAAAGTTGTATTTAAATATTATTTTTGCAAATTAACATTCATATAAAATTTCTTTAATCTTTGTGTACTAATATAGAATAATTTTGAAATTTCTCAACATATATATATATATATGAGATTTTAACAATATTTGTGTTCTTGTACCTTAATTTTAACTAAAATTTTAATTCCTAAAAAAGATTGAAGAATATGACACATATTTTATTATAACAAGTAAAATATTTTTTGAAATAAATTTTTATGTGCTAGAGTACATATGAATTTCATCACTAATTGTATGCTGACATACACCGATTTCGAGAAAAAAAATCACCTCCTAGAAAACTCAAGAAAATGATATATTTTTTTTATAAAGTTATAATAAAGTTTTCTTTAAACTTGTTTTTATTACATATATAAGATATTTCATCCATATTTGGCATGCTAATGTACATCAATTTTAAGAAAAAGCTCAATTACTAAAACATCCGAGAAAGCATGGTAGATAACTTATGAAAAAAATTATAATGAGTTATTTTCTAATATCATTTTTTGTATATTAATTTTTATTGATAGTACAGTATGTCTACCACCCAAAATATTAGGGTTCAAATCCCCCATTGTGGGGGTTGCATTAGGTAGTTGACATTCATCGTAAAAAATAGTCGAATCTTTGAACATGAATTTGAGCAAGAATCCATGCAGCCGGCCCTACTTATAGTGGGAGAAGTCTTCACCATTTTTCTTTGTGTGTATTAATATTCATATGAGAATTTGTTAGAATTTATGTGTTAATAGACACCAATCTCAAAAAAATATTCAATTCATTTATATCTATAGGAAATTATCCATATTTTTGTTATAACACAGTCCAATTTTAACTTAAAGTTTAATTCCTAGAAAACTCAAAAAATATGATATATATATATATACACACATATATATATATATATATTTAATGATAAAAATTTTAAACATTAATTTTAAAATATGTTTGTGAGCTAACACACATATGAGATTTCCTCAATATTTATGCGCTAATATACACCAAGTTCGAGAAAAAATATCAACATCAAAAACTTAAAGAAAATCTTATATATATAGCAATAAAATTAAAATAAACTTTACATGAAAGTAATTTTTATATTAACATAAATACGGGACCTCATCCATATTTGGCATGCTATCATACATAAAATTCAACAAAAAGTTCAAATATAAAAAAAAAGAAAGCATGATATATATGTTATGATGAAAATAATAGAGTATTATTTTATAAAACTATTTTTATATATTAACATTCAGATAGCATTTCATTAATCTTCATGTGCTAGTATACACCACTTGTAAGAAATTATTCAATGAATGAGATCTTATCCTTATTTGTGTGTTCTAACATACTTGAATTTTAATTGAAATTTAATTATACAAAATTGATTGAATAATAAATATATATATTATGATAAAAATATAAAAACTATGGTTATAATAAATTTTTGTGTGTTAACATACAAACGAGATTTTGTCAATATTTATATGCTTACATGCATTAAATTCAAGAAAAAAGATCAAACCCTAAAAATCTCGAGTAAGTGTTATATATATTCAATATAAATATAATAAATTTTCATGTAAAATTAATTTTGTATATTAATATACATATGACATTTCATTCAATTTTTGATGTGCTAACATACAATAATTTTAACCAAAAGCTCAAATACTTAAAAAATAACGAAAGCATGATAAATATAATATGATAAAAATAATAAAGTTGTATTTTAGATATATTTTTGTATTAAAATTAATATGATATTTCATTAATCCTTGTCTACTAATACACACCAATTTTGAGAAATTTCTTAACTCATCAATGTATACGATCTTTTATGCATATTTGTGTTATAACATACTCTAACTTTAATTGAAAGTTTAATTCCTAAAAAATATGAAGAAAATGTGACATATATTTTATGATAAAAAATAAAATAGAAATTTTGAAATAAAATTTTGTGTGCTTGAGTACATACATGATTTTGTTATTATATATGTGCTAACATGCACTGATTTCAAGAATAAAGATCAACTCTTAAAAACTCAAGGAAATGTTATATTTTGCAATAAAATTATTATACATTTGATTTTAAATTAATTTTTTTATATTAACAAGCGCATAAGATTTCATTTACTAATATACATCGATTATAACTAAAAGTTCAATACTAAAAAAATCAAGAAAGCGTGATAGATATATTATGATAAAAATGATAAAGTTTTTTTAAATTAATTTCTCATGTATTAACTATATTTAATGTGGTAATATACATCAATGTTAACAAAAAGTTTAAATAGTAGAACATCCTAAAAAGCATGATAGATGAATTATAAAAAAATAATAAAGTGTCGTTTTTTTTAAAATATTTTTATCCATTACTATTCAGATGGGAATTCGTTATTCTTTACATGGCCATATTTTAGTTCTTCCATACTCCAATTCTAAACAAATGTTTAATTCATAAAAACCTAATAAATTTATTTAATGATAAATATAATAGACTATTAGTTTCAAAATGTTTTTGTGAGATAACATGCACGTCAGATCTCCTCAATATTTATATGTTAACATGTATGGTTTTAGAGAAAAAAGATCCATGCCACAAAAACTGAATAAAATATTATATAAATTGTAATAAAATTATAATAAATTTTATTTGATTTTTTATATTAACATACACATGAGATTTCATCCATATTTTACACACTAACATACAAAAAATTTAACTAAAAGTTCAATTATGAAAAAACCAAGAAAGCATGAAAGATATATTACAATAAAAATAATAGAATATTGTTTCCTAAAATTTATCTTTTGTGTATTAAAATTTACATGAGATTTCTTTAATTTTTGTGAGCTAATATACACACATTTTTTAGAAATTTTTTAATTTATTAATATATATACGAAATTTTTTCCATATTTGCATTCTAATATTCTCCGATTTTAAATACAAGGTTAATTCCTCAAAAAACTCACCGAATATGATCTTTATTTTATGATAAAAAATAAAATACTATGATTATAATAAAATTTTATATGCTAACATATACACGAGATTTCTTCAATATTTATGTGCTAACATTAACTGATTCTGAGAAAAAAGATCAAGAAAGTGTTCTATATATGTCACTAGAAATAAAATAAGGTTTCATTAAAAATAATTTTTATGTATTAACATACATATGAGATTTCATTCATTTTTGATGTTATGATATACATAAAGTTTAACCAAAAGTTTAAACACTAAAATAACCAAGAAACATGATAAATATATTACGACAAAAATAATGAACTTGTATTTTAAAACTAGTTTTAAATAAATTAACATTCATATGAGATTTCATTAATCTTTGTGTATATACATAAATTTTGAGTAATTTCTCTACTTGTTAATATATATTTGATTTTATCTATATTTGAGTTATAACATAATATATTTTTAACTAAAAGTTTATATCCTTAAAAGCTCAAAGAATATGACATATAAGTTATGATAAAATAAAATATTAATTTCAAAGTAAGTTTTTATGTGCTAGAGTACATTTGAGATTTCATCATTTTATGTGTGATATCACACATCGATTTCGAGAAAGAAGATCACCTCCAAAAATACTCGATAAAATTATATATATTGCAACATATTTACAGTAATGTTTTCTTCAAAGTTAATTTTTTGTATTAAATACATATGAGATTTCATCTATATTTGGCATGCTAACATACATCAACTTTAAGTATTTAATACAAAAAAATCAAGAAAGCATGAAAGATTTATAATGATAAAAATAATAAAGTTTCATTTTAAAAATATTTTTTGAATATTAAAATTCTTATGAGTCTTTGTTAATTTTTATTTTCTAATATAAATCAATTTTGAGAAATTATTCAACTCGTTAATATATATATATATATATGAGATTTTATCCATATCAAGTTCTAACATACTCTAATTTTAACTAAAAGTATAATTCTTTAAAAAAACTCATCAAATATGATATATATATTTTATGATAAAAAATAAAATACTACTATTATTATATTCTAATATTTTTTTAGCTAACATACATACAAGATTTCGTCAATATTATGCTAATATGGACCGATTTTGAGAAAAAGATCAATCCCTTAAAGCTCAAGAAAATGTTATATATATATATATATTGCAATAGAACTACCATAAAGTTTCATTTAGATTAATTTTATGCATTAACATACATATTAGATTCCATTCATTTTTGATACTCTATCATAGATCAATTTTAGTGAAAGTTAAAATACTGAAAAAATCAAGAAAGCATAAAATATTATGATTATAATAAAATTATGTGCCAACATATACACGAGATTTTGTCAATATTTATATGCTAACATACACCGATTTCGAGATAAAAGATCAAGAAAGTGTTATATAAATTCTAGTAGAAATATAATAAAACTTCATCAAAAAATAAAATTTATGTATTAACATATATATGAGATTTCATTCATTTTTGATGTTCTAACATATATAAATTTTAACAAAAAGCTCAGACACTAAAATAACCAAGAAAACATGATAAATATATCATGGTAAAAAATAAGAAACTTTTATTTTAAAACTATTTTTAGTATATTAACATTCATATTAGATTTCATTAATCTTTATGTAGTAATATACACCAATTTCGAGAAATTCCTCGATTTGTTTATATATATTTAATTTTATCGATACTTGTGTTCTCGCATACTCTAATTTTAATTAAAAGTTTGATTACTTAAAAATATCAAAGAATATGACATATATTTTATGATATAAATAAAATATTGATTTCTAAATAAACTTTTGTGTGCTAGAGTACATATAAGATTTAATCATTGTCTGTGTGCTCACACACATTGATTTCGAGAAAGAAGATCAAATCCTAAAAAGCTCAAGAAAATGACATATGCCAAAAAAATATAATAATATTTTCTTTAAAGTTAATTTTTTTGTTAACATACATATGAGATTTCATCCATATTTGATTTGCTAAAATACACTAATATTAACTAAAAGTTTTTAACTACTAAAAAATCAAGAAAGCATGAAAGATATGTTGTGATAAAAAATAATAAAGCTTAATTTTAAAATATTTTTTGTGCATTAAAATTCTTATGAGATTTTGTTAATTTTTGTTTGTTAAAATAAACCAATTTTGAGAAATTGTTCAACTTGTTTATATATATATATTGAGATTTATCTATATTAAAGATCTAACATACTCTAATTTTAAAAGTATAATTCCTAAAAAACTCATTGAATATGATATATATATTTTATGACAAAAAATAAAATACTATGATTATTATTATCTTATGAGCTAACATGCATATTAGATTTTGTCAATATTTGTGTGCTAACATACATACCGATTTTGAGAAAAAGATCAACAACTAAAAAGATCAATAATGTGTTATATATTGCAATAGAAATATAATAAAGTTCTATTAAAAATTAATTTTGTGTTAACATACATATTGAATTTCATTCATCTTTGATGTTCTAACATAGATAAATTTTAATGAAAAGTTCAAATACTAAAAACTGAGAAAGCATGATAAATATTTATTATAAAAATTAATGTTGTATTTTAAAATCAATTTTTTTAAACTAACATTAATTTGCAATTTTTTTAATCTTTGCATACTAATATACACGAATTTAAGAAATTGCTCAACTCGTTAATATATATGATATTTTATAAATATTTTTATTTTAACGTACTCCAATTTTGATTAAAAGTTTAATACTAAATAACTCAAATAATATATAGATTTTATGATAAAAATAAAATATTAATTTAAAATAAATTTATGTGTGCTAGAGTACATATGAGATTCCCTCATTATCAATGTGCTAACATACATCGATTTCTGGAAAAAAGAAACCATGCAAATAGTGTAATAAATAATCTACAGGGCTATATAGAGTTGAACCGTAGACCTTCTCAGTAAAATATCGAACTAATTAGTATCGAAATGATTCGAACTGTTTCAAAGACCCGACATGCAGTTTTTTGCATTGGGCTCTTTCATCAATCGATGAAAAGATCAGTCAGTCTACATACTTTTTCTTCTCTTTAGGAAAAAGTAAGAAAATAGTGGCATGGCTCCATGTGCTTTGATTCGTTATTTTTATTTTAATCCAAGAGCAATATCAACATGTTTTAAAAAAGGGTTACCTTGACGTAGGTCTGCTTCTTGCCTAGATTTACCTAAGTTAATAAATAAAATCAACTCCTTAAAAACCCGAGAAAATGGTATATATTGCAATAAAATTATAATAAATTTTTCTTTAAAGCATAATTTTTGTATTAATATATGTATGAGATTTCGTTCATATTGGACGCGTTAACAAACACCAATTTTAACTAAACGTTCAACTACTAAAAAAATCAATAAAGCATATTAGATATATTATGATAAAAATAATAATGTTTTACTTTAAACTTATTTGTATATGTATTAACATTATTATTAGATTTCTTTAATATTTGTGTGCTAATATCCACTAATTTTGAGAAATTAATCAACTCGTTAAAATATATGAGATTTTTTTCCATATTTACCTTCTAACTTACTTTAATTTTAACTGAAAGTTTCTTTGATAAAAAAAATATATAAATTTTAAAAGTATTTTTTGTGCTAACCTTCATGTGGGATTTCTTCATTATTTGTGTGCTAACATAGGCCGATTTCGAGGAAAAAAGAACAACCCTAAAAAAACTAAGGAAAATATAACAAATATTTCGATAAAATTATATAAAATATTTTAGATTAATTTTTGAATAACATACATATGAGATTTCATCCATATTTGATGTGCTAATATACATCTATTTTAAGTAAATGTTTTAATAGTAAAACATCCAAGAAAGAATGATATCTATTATGATAGAGTAAATAAAGTGTTATTTATAACATCATTTTTTGTATATTAATATTCAAATGAACATTTGTTAATCTTTATGTGTTAATAGATACCAACTCATTTATATATATATATATATATATATATGAACTTTTATCCATATTTTTGTTCTAACATACTTTAATTTAAATTGGAAAGTTAATTCCTAAAAGAACTAAAAAAATATGATATATATTTTTTATTTATTTAATGATAAAATAATATAATATTAATTTTAAAATATTTTTACAAGCTAATTACATATCAGACTTCCTTAATATTTGTGAGCTAACATACACCGATTTCTAGAAAAAGACCAACACCAAAAAACTAAAGAAAATAACAAATATTTTGGAATAAAATTATAATAAATGTTTGTATGAAATTCATTTTTCATACATACATATGAAATTTAATCCATATTCAACATTCTGACATAAATAAATTTTGATTAAAGTTCGAATACTTAAAAAACCAAGAAAGCATGAGAGATATATTATGAATAAAATAATAGAGTACTATGTTCTAAATATTTTTTTGTGTACTAACATTCAGATGATAATTCATTGATATTTCATTGACAATTTAAGAAAATTGTTCAACACTTTAATATATGTGAAATTTTATCCACATTTGTATTTTAACATACTCGAATTTTAACCGAAAGTTTAATTCCTAAAAAAACTCATGAAATATGGTGTAGGTTACCATAAAAATAGTAAAATACTATGATCATAATAAATTATTGTGTTCTAACATGCATATGAGATTTCATCAATATTTTGTGCTAACATATATTGATTCTGAGAAAAAAGACCAGCCTCCCTAAAAAGCATAAGAAAGTGTTATATATCCTATTAGAAATATAATAAAGTTTCATTTAAAATTAATTTTATGTAGTAACATAGATATCTTATTAGAAATATTTTCCTACGTGGAGATCTTAATGGTCATGTGGGAAAGGATGATTTATGGTATGCTAGTGTTCATTGAGGCCATGGCTTCAGGAATAGAAATGAAGGGAAAAAGTCATTCTGGATTTTGTAACAGTTTATGTTCTTTTCACCGTAAACACTCTCTTAAAGTAGAGGGAAGAGCATTTAATTATTTATAAAAATGTCCTTACTATAACACAAACAGATTACTTTGCGTTGAGGAGAAGAGATTGGTTGTGTTGCAAAGTCTGCAAAGTAATCCCAAGAGAGAGTTTGACAACTCAACATCGCTTGTTAGTCATGGATGTGCAAATAAAAGGACTGGTAAAGAAATGGAGGGTTTCCAATACCACTAGGATTAGATGGTGAAATCTTCAACTGAAGCAATCAAACTTTAGGGAGAATGTTTTAAAAGACTTATCTTGATATTGTAGCGGAAGTGCAAATGAGATGTGGGAGATGGTGGCATCTTGTATTCGAAGGGTAGCCAAAGAGATGTTAGGCGAGGTAAAGGGAGGAGCTCCAGGTTAAAAGGATTCTTAGTGGTGGAGTGGAGGGGTGCAAGAGAAGTTCAAAATTAAGAGAGCATGATTTAAAGCTGTGTCCAAGGATAGAACAGTGGAAACTGTCAGAAACTACAAAATAGCGAAGAAGGAAGCAAAGAAGGTTGTAAGCGAAGCTAAGTAAAAAACTCGTGAAGTTTTGTACAAAATATCGACTCTAAGTAGGTCTAGAAGGATATATTTAGGTTGTCCAAAGCAAGAGAAAGAAAGACAACGTCCTTTCTCAAGTGAGATGCATTAAGGATGAGGAAGGTCACGCACTCGTTACTCAAAAGGATACAGAGGTATCAAGTTGATGAGTCGCACTATGAAAATTTGGGAACGTGTGGTTGAAAGAAGTTGAACCAAGTTTTCAAAGTAAAAGAAAATTAATTCAGATTCATGTCAGATTGCTCAACTATTGAAGCCATTCATTTGATGAGGAGAACAACGAAGATTTATATATATAAAAGGAAGAACCTCCATATGATTTTTATTAATTTGGAGAGGGCTTATGATTATGTCCCACGTGAGATATTATGGAAAGTTTTAGAGAAGAGATAAGTACATGTCCTATGCATTAACCTCATAAAGGATATGTATGATAGGGCTTTGTCTTGTGTAAGGATCCAGTCTGGGAAGACTGACTATTTTGACATCAACATTGGTTTACATCAAGGTTCAACTTTGATTCTATTTCTTTTTACTTTGATTATGGATGAGCTGACAAGTCACATTCAAAATGAGATACCTTGTGTATGTTTTTTGCTGATGATATTGTGTTGATTGACGAGACTAGAAATGGAGTAAATGAGAAGCTTGAGGCCCAGAGACATGCATTGGAGACTAAAGGATTTCGTATAAGTAGGGTTAAAACTGGGTATATGGAGTGCACTTTTGATGGAAGAAATGATGAAGGAATCAAGCTGAAGATTGGTGACAATAACATTCGGAAAAAGGTTCTTTTAGATACATGGGATCCATTTTGCAACATGATGGAGAAATTGATGGATATGTTACTAATAGAATAAATGCAGTCTACCTAAAGTGGAGAGGAGCCTCTACTATTCTCTGTGATAAGAAAACTTCTTTAAAAATCAAAGGAAAGTTCTACAAAGCGGCCATAAGACATGCTATGCTCAATGTTGGCATGTGAACCATAGACATGTGCAGAGAATAACAATAGTAGAAAAGAAAATGTTAAGGTGGATGTGTGGACACACACGTAAAGACCGATTTTGGAATGATGCAACTAGAAGGAAAGTTGGTGTAGCTCTGATCGAGGATAAGATGCGAGAAAACAACTTAAGGTAGTTTGGCCATTTGCAAAGGAGGTCGGTTGATGCACCAGTTAGGAGACGCGATTTTTGGAATGTTGGGACCGATTAAGAGAGGACGAGGATGACCTAAGAAGTATTGGAATGAGACTAGGCGAAGGTGTCATAGTTTTTTTTTGGATATGAGCCCGAGATTGACCCAAAATAGATCTAAATGGAGGCAAAAAATCCAAGTAACCGACCCTACTTAATTGTGGAAAAAGGTATTGTTGTTGTTGTAACATAGATATGAGATTTCATTCATTTTTTATATTCTAACATACATCATTTTTAAACAAAAGCTCAAATACTTAGAAAACCAATAAAGCATGATAAATAAATTATGATAAAATAATAAACTTTCATTTAAAATTAGTTTTGCGTAAATTAATATTCATATGATATTTCATTAATCTTTGTGTACACATCAATTTTGAGAAATCGCTCACTTATTAATAAATATGAGATTTTATCAATATGTATATTCTAGAATACTCAAATTTTAACTCAAATATATCAAATAATATAACATATAATTTATGATGCCAAATAAAATATTAATTTTGAAATACATTTTTTTGTGCTAGAGTATGTATGAGTTTTGTCATTATCTTTGTGTAACATACATTAATTTCGAGAAAAAAGATCAACTCCTTAAAACTCAAGAAAATATTATATATTAAAATAAAATCAGAATAAAATTTTCTTTAAAATTATATTTGTATTAAGATACACATGAGAATTCATCCATATTTGATGTGTAAAATTACATAAATTTTAACTAAAAGTACAAATAGTAGAAAAATGAAGAAAGCATTATAAAAATATTATGTAATAAAGTTTCATTTTAAAATTATTTTTTGTATTAAAATTCTTATGAGAATTCGTTGAGTCTTTATGTGCTAATATACATCAATTTTGAGAAATTATTCAACACATTAATATATATATATATATATATGAGATTTATCCATATCCATATTCTAGCATGCTCTAATTTTAACAAGAAGTTTAATTCTTAAAGAATATCGTCAAATATGATATATTTACTGATAAAAATAAAATACATTGATTATAATAAAAAATTTTGTGCTAACTTACATACGATATTTCATCTATATTTGTATGCTAACATGCACAGATTTCGAGAAAAAAGATCAACCCATAAATAGCTCAAGGTGTTATATATATATTGAAATAGAAATACAAAAAAATTACTAACAGTGTTAACATACGTATGACATTTAATTCATTTTTTATGTCCTAACATTCATAAATTTCAACCAAAATTTCAAATACTAAAAAAATTAAGAAAGCGTGATAGATATATTATGATAAAAAATAGAGTTATCTTCAAAATTAGTTTTTTTTGTAAATTAATATTCATGTGAGATTTCTTAATCTTTCTGAACTAATATACAACAATTTTGAGAAATTTCTCAACTCGATAATATATATGAGATTTTACTCATGTTGGTGTTCCAACATACTCTAATTTTAATTGAAAGTTTAATTCCTAAAAAGTCTCAAAGAATATGACATATTTTATGATAAAAAATAAAATTAAAATTTTAAAATTAATTTTTGTGTACTAGAGTACATATAAGATTACATGATTATCTTTGTGCTAACATGAACCGATTTGAGGAAAAATATCAACTCCTAAAAAACTCAAGAAACTGTTATATATTGCAATAAAATTTTTAATAGAGTTTCCTTTAAAACACAATTAATCGTTTTAACATACATATAATATTTCATCCATATTTGACATGCTAACATACAAAAGTTCAAATACTAAAAAAACAAGAAAACATATAGATTTCCTTAATCTCTATGTGCTAATATACATCAATCTTGAGAAATTGTTCAACTCTTAATATATATTTGAGATTTTACCCATATTTGCCTTCTAACTTGCTATAATTTTAACTGAAAGTTTCTTTCTTGAAAAAGCTCAAATAAAATGACATATAGTATATGATAAAAAATAAAAATATAATAATAGAATATTTTTTTGCTAACCTACAGATATAATTTCTTCATTATTTGTGTGCTAACACAATCAATCTTCAGAACAAAAAGATCAACCCCTAAAAAACTCAAGAAATGTAATATATATTTTCATACAGTTAAAAAAATTACTTTAAATTAGTTTTAAAATAAAATACATATGATATTCCATATTCCATCCCTATTTAATGTACTAATGTACATCAATTTTAACTAAAAGTTCAAAAACCGAAACATCCCAAAAACTATTCATTAAAGTTTGTTCTTTAATGGAAACTATTCATTCATTCCTAGATGAAGTTGATATAATCTTCAAGTGTTATTTCAATAGTTTACTGGATTGAAAGTGAACGTAACGTATGATAATTTGGTAAATGTCCGAGTTCGATTTACATTTACACACATCTAAGAATTTTTGGATTAATGTTCGAGTTGGATTTTGCATATTCGTAAGACAAAATAAAAAAGAAATAATTACACCCATAACCTTGAGTAATTTCGCAATAACATTCATAACCCTACATAATCGCGAATTACATAAGAAACCCTGAAAAATCACTCCGTCTCACACTCATAACCCTCCGTTAGTTTTATATCTTAACTCAACCATATGAATGAGTTAATCTAACTCTTCCTCGATCCAACGATCAGGAAATAAATAAAAAAAACTTCACTCCCATAATAGGGGAGTGCTGCTGCTGGGATGGAAATTCGAGCAAGAGAGAAGTCAACCACGGATAGCAGCAAGCTTGCCGCTACTGTTGAGGTGGGGATTAAACCGGGACTGGGGACTGCGGAAAGAGGATTTGAGCCCGAGGGGAGGGGGAAGAGGGGAGGAGGGAGGGAGGAGGAGGAGTTTGGGGCAGGGGGATTCGAGCTCCGTCGGGGGGGGGGGAAGCTCGGCTGCAGGTGGGCGAGCGGAGCACCAACTCGGGGTGCTCGACCAGGGGGGAGTGGGCTGCACGCGAATGCGATCGAGGAAGCATCGATCGGCAAGGGAGGTCGTCGTCGATCCGAGAGGGGGAGGTGCAGAGGTGGTCGGACGAATCCAGGAGAGGGGTGAGGGCTATTCGAGTGCGGGGAGGGAGAATCGATGATGGCATGCTTTGCAAATATAAATCAACTTTAGGGCCATTTTTGTCTTTTTCAACGAAAACCGTTAAATATAAGGGGTATCCCAAACGGAACATAATATAGGGTCATATCATGTAAGAGCTAAGCATTACTCGGGGTTTCTCATGTAATTCGCAATAATGCAGGGTTATGAATGTTATTGCGAAATTACTCAAGGTTATGGGTGTAATTATCCCAATAAAAGAATGGATCAAAACCTATTTTCGACTTTGATTTCACTACTGACTGGAAGATAGATTTTATTTAATTTTGCATTTTACATAATTTATCAAATTCTTAAATGAAATTGATTTTACTGACAAAAACTATTATCAAACTCCAATTTCGAACTAAGAAAATATTGTTTAATTAAACTCGGACTTTGGCTTTCCAAACGAACTTTTGGAAATAAGGAGAATAAGGTGAAATAAATGTAGGTAAGGTGGGAATAAAGATAAGAATAAGAGTAAAATAAGATGGAATAATGGGAAATAGTCGTACCACTGGGAACCGTGTCAGGAGGAGAATTGACCCCTTATTTCAGGGCCTATTCTCCAACCAAAAAGAGCCTAAAAGACCCATGTTTGAATCTAAAGGACACTCCAGATTCTCGAAATTACCGGACCTAATATTAAAAAATACAGCTATTTGTAAGCTTCTGTGTCTCTTTTATGTTGATGTTCAACTCTAAAATTTACAGCCAGTAAGCTTCCGTGTCTCTTTTATGTAGATGTTCAACTCTAAAATTGAATAATTGCCCCAAAAACTTAGAAAATATCTAAAAAAGATAATAATTACAGCCATTTGTAAGCATATGTGTCTCGTTTATGTTGATGTTGATCTCATTTGTAAGCAAAATTAATGATGATTACCCCAAAAATTACTGTAGCAATTACTATAAAAAAGATTATGATTATAACCAATACTATTTAATAGATAGATGGATAGAACACCAAACACTAAAAACATACTTGAACAACCAACAAACCCTTAACAACACAGGAGCTCTAGAGCTCACATAGAAACCACGTAGAGACGACCATTACAACGATCACAGTAAAGAGGATCAGATTAACTAGCAATTCACCGGCGCCGCGATGCCGCACTTGGCTGGCAGTGCCGCGGCGAGGGCCGGGTCCACACCCATGTAAGGCAGCAGGCTAGAATTCTTGTAGGAGCACAGGCACTGCAGGTTGGCCTTCGACAGTGCGGCGCAGCACGCCGCACTGGGACCAGCAGGGTTCGGCGCAGTCGCAGCCGGCTTGCATGCGGCAAAGCCCTGCTGGTCCATGTCGCAGAGCGTCTGCGCCGCAATGCTGTTGCATACCAGCACAGACGCTGCGGCCACGAGGAGGAGGAGAGCTACGCAACGAGTTGCCATGCAGTTGATTGGTTCTGCTACCTCGAGTTGTGGTGGTTTGGGTTGAGGTTGGTGTTTGGTTTAGCTTTTATAGAGAGACGTGGGGTGTTTTGGATTGGAGCCCCGTGATGGTCCTTTGGATGCATTAGATAGTTTAGAGACTTTTACACCGAGACCACCGTAATCTTTGTAAGGTATGTGTAAATTACTTCGCAATCCTTGTGCGAGGGCCCGTGTGTCGAATAGAGGAAGATGTAGGGATTGCAATGTAATTAAATATAGGTTTTATTATCAGTTGTGCTCCTCTGAGATATTGCAATATCAGTTATGCTCTTTCTTTTTTTGGAATATCAGTTGTGTCCCTACTTTCTTATAAAATTCACAGTTATGCCTTTCTATTAAGGTAAAGTAAGGTGTCGTTCGGATGGGGGTGTACCCCCCTTGGGGTGGATTTACCCCTCAAAACCCCCCATTTTCTCTTTCTTATGGGACACGCTATTCTTTATTTAAATATTAAATAAATTAATTTTATTCCATCTATTCCATCAAAAAATAATATATTATACCATCATATCATATAAAAATTATAAACTACTCACCGTCTACTCACTTTTCCAAACTTCAATACAATCACATCACAATAACTACTCACTTTTTCAAACTTCAATACAATCATATCACAACAAACCCACTTCTAACCCACCCCCAGTTTAACCCTCTATCCAAACACCAAAACCCAAAAATGGGTTACCTACTACCAGGTTAACCCAGAATTGTGAATTTTGCAAGAAGGTAGGGGCACAATTGATATTCCAAAAAAGGAAGGGGCATAACTGATATTGCAATATCTCACATGGGTACAACTGATAAAAACCATTAAATATACTACAGAGGCTTAATAATAATTAGAGAATATCTTAGGGGTGTTGGCGTAAACATCCCTGGTCGTTGGGGGGTGATCACGGGTGTGCTGAGGGGAAGGGAGCATGCGCTGTGGCATGTTGTGGATTTTCAAAGGGGGGGCTTTGGCATGTAGTTGTTGGAGTTCGAGCATCTTTTTCGTGGATGAGGTTGCATGGAAGGAGCTGCGCTTTGGGTGTGTGGTGGACAATGGAGACAATCTATAGCCGTTGGATCGTTATTCAATGATCGGGATCTAATGACCCTTCCAGATTTGGGTACCAAGAAATTGATCATTAATCATTTGTTGTTGATTTATCTCTCCCTCGCTCCAGATACATTAGAAGAGGTAATAGCTCAAAGTTTGTACCAGAGCCTTTAATCGGCTTAAAAAAAGCCAAGGAGATTTTGAAAGGTATGCAGATATGTTTGTTTACATCGCTCCCTCCAATTCTACTAGCTTCTTATCCCATAATAGGATCCGAGTATCCAACTCGATTTACCAATATGTTTACCAATACGTGAAATCATCCAGAACCGTCCAAGTCCACTACCTGTCGATAAAAGTCGACGATGGAGTAGCCACGAGTCAGGGCACTATCATCCATTAACATAGTTGGAAAACCATCGAGTGACCATTACTCCTTATGTACATGAGAGCATGTTTCATTCCCAACTTCAATAATCACAAATCCCGGAACTTCCCTCCTAATTAGGGATGAAAGCGGTCGGATACGGATACAAATATAGGTATAATCACATCCTTATTCATTTTAAAATACGAATATTGACGAATGTGAAAAAAGTGTTACCATATCCTTAAAAACGAATACGAATGTAAAACGAATACGAATCGGATATGAATAATAACATAAATATTTAATAGATTAACTAAAATATACACGTTTAGGATGATTTAGACATAAAATAGATATACAAGATATTGTAATTTCATAATAATTACATCAAAAATGGTGAATGCAATCATAAAATGGCATTACACACATTTATAAATAAATATATTACTATACTTATGTTCGAAAACGAATACACGAATACGAATGTGAATATTAGCGAATGTTAAAGTGATATCCAAATCCACATCTATTTTAAAATGAATACGAATGTCAAAATATGTATAATACGAATACGATAACGGATCAGATACAAATATATTCACATTCGTTTTCATCCCTACTCCTAATGCTCCCACCTGGAATACTAACCAATGTGGCTTACAACAGCCAGAACACAAGTGTTAACCATGAGTGAAAAACGAAACAAAGACCATCAACCAGGACTACTTGGCCCCCACTGAGTACAAGGTTGTCAATGCACTAAAAGGAACCTCGGCGTGCCAAGCAACATGCCCCACAACCAACATGGTTGCTGGGATCGTAGTCATCTAAGCTTCTACATGATGCCCTAAGGGTGCATGCACCTCCCTTGGCGGCAATTACTCCATTACCCACATGTCACTTAAGAATAATCATGGTGACATGGAACAAGAGACATGGCGGGAAAGGCGTCCGTTGATCATGGAGATGTATCTTGGATCGGGATTCCCCTTTATTGTTTTTTTTTGACACTCCAAAGAGGGGGAGACACCCGTAAGTGTTTGCCCCAATTTATTAAAGAGGAGAAAAAGAAAGTACTTACATATGGAGAAAAAGGGGGAAAGTAGGGGAAAATGATATCAATAATGAAACCATTCGCCCCGTAACCAAAAACTCGCTACCCAAGTGACCAGTCCGAACACATACGGTTCGCGTCAATACAAATGTTTTCTAGGTAAAATCTCTGCCCCGCAAACAGATAATTGTTCCTCGCCAGCCAAATACTCCAAATGCGCGCGAAGGGAACCAGTCTCACCGCCCTCGGACGATTTGCAGCGAGTGCAATACTCTCCCAAAAAGATACCATCGACGAAAGATTCAGCCCCGCAACGTCCTCCCATAAGGGCCGCACACGGTCACAGTGGAGGAAGAGGTGTTCGGCCGTCTCAACAGCCGAGTCGCATAATCCGCATCCAATGGGAATGTTTGGAAAGAGAGCTACCAGGCGGTCGCGAGTAGGAAGTCGTCCACGCCTAAGGATCCACAAGAATATGCCAACCCTTTCAGGAAGCTTGAGACCCCATATGATGTTGCAATGATCACGAAATGACGCCTCCGGATGCACAGCGATGGGGAGGAGAGCAGAATATGCCTTCTTCGAAGAAAAGGACCCATCGTTCCAGGAGAAGTGATCACGCCCCCACGATGGAGAAGGGGCGTCCCCGAGTAAGGACATCAATGCAGAGAAGTCAATCAGGCGCTGAGAAGATAGAGAATCCACCAGAATGGGGCACCAGGTGCCGTCGGACCAGCATGAGGCCACCGTTGCATCTTTGTCCCTGGCAAGCGCATATAGTCTTGGAAAAAGGTTCATGAAGATGCCTTTGCCAGACCAGTCCATGGTCCAAAAGCGGAAGGAGGAACCATCGCCGAGAGATGGTCGGAATAAGGACCGATTGCGGTTGAAAACTGTGAAGGCTTCGCGCCAAAAGATGGGAGAGTGAATATGTGATCTACCGTCAAAGACGGAGAGAAATGCATTACTCGCCGCACTGCGAAGGCATTGAACAAGAAAGCCATCCTCCCGGCCTAAAAGCCGCGACGCCCATTTGAGCAGGAAAGCATCCCGCATGATCTCCAGCCGCCGCACACCCAGGCCCCCGTCCCGTTTAGGACGCGTAATGTCCTCCCAAGCGACCAGATGAATCCCTCTACTTGCAGTACCATTCTTCCCCCAAAGGAATCCCCTCATACATTTGTCCAGGCGCAGTCTAATCCCCTTTGGCAATCCGCGCGATGATAGAAAATAAATAGGGATAGCGGAGAGGACGGATTTAATAAGCACCAATCGGCCACCCCGAGAGAGCAATGAAGAGCGCCAACCTGCCAGCCTTGTCTCGACCTTCTCCACCACCCGCTGATAGTCACGCAACCGCGGCCTGCCCACTGAGAGAGATAATCCCAGGTACTCTAGAGGAAGAGCCCCGAGCGAGGCCCCCAAAATGGAGGAGCATTCCCCGACCTCCAGAGGCGAGAGAGCAAAGGGCACAAATTTGGATTTGTCCTCGTTGATGCGGAGCCCTGATAGTTCACAGAATAAATGTACCGTAGTAGCCATTCCTGAATATTGCAGTCGGTCCCCCTCGATAAAACATAAAGTGTCGTCCGCATATTGGATCAGCGGGATATGGAGGTCACCCAACGAGCATCCTCGAGTATACCCCGCGTCGTATACGCCTTGAATCATACGGGGCAGCACATCCGCCGCCAAGACAAATAGAAGAGGGGCAAGGGGGCATCCCTGGCGAACTCCCCTGCGCGGTTGAAATAAGTTCCCAGACGGTCGACCATTAAGAAATAAGGAGAAGGAAACCGTGGTAACACATCGACGGATCCATGAAATCCATAACGGAGGGAATCCCCGAGCCTTCAAAACCGTCCATAAGAAGCGCCAATCCAAGGAGTCGTAAGCCTTAGCAAAATCAACTTTCCAGAGGACTCCCTTCGTTCCATTTCTGTGCCAACCATCAATGATGGCGGAAGCAAGGGCGTAGCAGTCAGATATTTGCCTCCCTTGAACAAAGGCCGCTTGGCAGGGAGAAATGAGAGAAGCAAGCAGGGGCGCTAGGCGACGGGCCAGAGCCTTCGCAATGATCAAGTAAATACCATTGGAGATGGCAATAGGGCGGAATTCCTCAATACGACGAGCACCCTGGGATTTCGGGATGAGAACTAAAGAGGCCCGATTAACCCTGTTGAAACCCCGGTTTCCTTCACAGAACTCGAGTGCCACAGCCAAAACGTCGTTGGCGATAACGTCCCAAAAGTCCCTATAAAAGGAAATAGGGAACCCGTCTGGGCCTGGGGAAGCATCTGCGTTAAGGTCCCACGCCGCGCTCTTAAGCTCTTCCATTGATAGAGAGCGTGATAAATTAGCAGCATCTGCGCCAGAGATGGAAGGGGCCCCGGGAGCCATCCATTGCCATGAAGAAGAGGGGAGGCGATTGAAAAAGTTCTTGAAGTAGTTAACCAATGCCGCACCCATATCTCGCTCATTCTGAAATACAGCGTCCCCAATCTCAATGGTAGAGATACGATTAGATCGTTTACGCGCACTCGCGACCCGATGGAAAAAGGCAGTATTAGCATCCCCCTCCTTGAGCCAATGAAGACACGAGCGTTGTCTCCATTCAATTGCTTTTTTCCTGTCATCCTCCGAAACGATCTGAGCCGCTACAGATCTCTCATATAATTCTTCCTGTGAAAGTTCCCTGACGCTTTCCAATCGATCCAATCTAATAATTATCGCCTCAGCCTCGCTGCGGACCGACCGCCGAGCCAGACGCGTGGAAAATTTGAAGGAAGCAAGAGCCCGCCGCAGAGAGGAGAGTTTGAGGGCAAAGCGATGAGCCGCATTACCCGGGAATGACGTTTGTGACCAGTGATTTCGCACTAATTCCTTGAAATTAGGCTCCAGAAGCCAACTCTTCTCGTAACGAAAAATGCCGCGCGGACGGGATGACTCGCCCGAATCCCAAATAATGGGGCTATGATCCGAAAAAGACCGAGGACGAGACGAAACCGAGCATAGTGGGAATGCATCCATCCAGTGCGAATTAGCTAGAAATCGGTCAAGCCGCGATCGAGAGGAGCTATTGCGCCAAGTGTATATGATGTCCGTGGCTACCAGATCATCCAGGGCCAAGTCGTTGATGAAGTCCAGGAAATCGATAGAACCAGGATCCCTTCCCCCACGCCCGCGGGGGCGGTCGTTTGAAAGCATAGTAACATTAAAATCCCCTCCCAAAATCCACGGAATATCCCCAAAAGCCGCAGCATCGGCCCTCAAGTCCTCCCATAAATCTCGACGGGCAAGGTGACATAGAGGCGCATAAATACAAGAGAAAGCCATAGATATGTTAGTGGCCACATGCATAAGGATTACAGAGATAGAATGTCGTCCCATGCGAGAGCAGGATAATGAGAAGCTTGAAGATCTCCAAGCCACAATAGCACCACCAGAGGAGCCGGTCGCGTCCAAAGAACAAAATGCATCCACCGGCCCTGCTCCCACCGATCTCCAAAGGGCGTCGTCTAGTCCAGAGAGCTTTGATTCCTGTATGAGAGCGACATCACAATCCCAATCAACCAAACGCGATCCCAAAGCCCTGCGACGCAGAGGGTCACCCATTCCACGAACGTTCCAAGAGAGAAGCTTCATTAAATATTACAAAAATTAACCCAGAAAGTGGTCAGGGGAATGCCCAGTTTAAGCACGACGTTGGTCCAGTCGGCGAAGTCCAGCCGCTTCCGCCACCACCTCCCTAGATAGCAGAATCGGCGGCGAAGAAGTCCCTTCGAAGGAGAGGTCCAGGCGCCGAGCATATATAATGCCAAATCTATTCGGGGAGGCAGCCGACGCATTCCAAGAGTTCCACGAAGCTGCACTTCGGGCTGGAGAGAGCGGCATGGCGTTTGAAGAAGAATCCCCTTGATCTCTGTAAGACCTAGAAATCCCAACAGAAGTAGAAGGCTGCCCATAAAGTTGAGTGATATCGTGATTATCAAGATCGGGGGCGGCCACCGGGGAGCCCGACTCGCTTGCTAGCAGAATAGGCGGTGATGCTGAGGAAGAGGGACTCCAATCTTCGTAGCACTGCGACCGATAGAAAGGCACCGCAGAAATAGGAATAGGGCAGGGAATATCTTCGTAGTAGATAATAGAGTCCCCAAACATTGTCGGGTCATGCGCGGCCCACGATATGGCCCGAATAGGATCCGATCCGGAAGGGGGAATCGGAAGGGCCACATTGAAACTCGGGGAGGAGCCGCATCTCTTCGGAATGGGAATGTCAGATAAATCCGCCCACAGCGGATCGTCCTCGAAAAGACCCCTGGGCACGTGAGAGGGCGTCCGTCCAAATGCGCACGAGAATCGAAGCCCAGGCGACGAAGTCGAAGGGTCGTCATGATTCAGCGACGCTTCGGGAACAGTCAAGGACGGTGCCACGTGGGCCATCGGAGTCGAACCGTCGTTGGACCTGGGGGCATCGATCCCGGCCTCGGAATGGACTGACGAAGCCACCGGCGGCGGAAAGAAGAACTCAAGCTTGAAGGACCATCTGCCCAGATCCAAAATCTCCGAAAAAGTCTTGCCAGACATGGAGCGTGAGAGGTTAGAGGAGCATTCGACCAAAATCCTTGTGCACGACCAGTCCGAACCTGGGGAGAGGCCATCGTCCAAGATAGCCAGAACTTCACTGAAGCTCACCGCGTCCATTTTAGATTCAATTTAGCTCACATTGGACTCATTCCAGTTATTTATCAACCCATTATAATTTATCCATATATTAATCATATACAATCATGTCCTACATGGTCTACAACTTTTCCAAATCAATTTATATATTTTTTGTAAGGTCAAAATTGGTCCACGATCCCAGAATAATCGATCATTTCACTTTGTCAATCGCTTTGTCGATTGATCAGGATTGATCGATCAACACTGGAACATGATCAGGTATTTTGGGTCAAATTGATCCATCATGAAATTTTGTATGATAGATCATTCAATTATCGATCATGCCACTTTTTATGATTTGTCATTTCCCAAATTGATCAATCATTCAATTTGGTATGATCTATCAAGATAGATTGTGGCGCAAAAACTCATCCGAACTCGATTCTGATGCTATACACTGGTAGATTATACTATTAAACACCCATGGAACGAAAACCTCGTAGATCCGACAACAAATGGAGGGAGAAATGGTACGTAAGGAAACATTCTCTTGTGAGCTTCTTTCATCCGAAACGAGAGTTCCACGACATTTCATGGAACACGGACAGTGTCCATGACGATCCTCATGTCGAGCTCTTCGAGATGGTTTACTTGAACTTCCAACCGGTGGCCGGAAAATTGCTCCGGCGAGAGGAGAGGAGCTCAAGTGAAGTGGCTAAGTGGCCTGAGCTAGCCCACTTGGCTTAGTCCCTCTTATATAGGTTCAGCCCAATTCGGATCCAGGTTTGGATCAGAATCCGTTAACTGCAGCCGGATCGTATTTTGTGCATAACTCTCGCATACGAACTCCAGTTTCAATGTGCTTGGACTAGTTGGAAATATCTCGATGAGCACTACAAGATGATGTGGTAATTTCTCCACTTTGTCTACTCGACCAGGTCGGAAAATGAGAAAGAGTGGGATCCTATTATGCGGGGTCTTACACCATGATATATGGTGGTCATGGAGGCAGGGGAAGTTATAGGATTTTGAATTAGGGATGATGGTGAAGGGGAATAGGATACATGTATTGTATGCGAGGAGGTTATTGAAGGGGGGATTCATCATTCTTACGTAGATGATGGAAATGAGGATTGAGGTTAGGCAGAGGTATTTACTAATTAGGCATATACATTTTGAAGAGGGGAGTAATGTAGTCATTGTATAGAAGTAGCACATGGAGTCTCGTAAGGTGGGAATATGTAGAAAAATTGATAGGGGTTGGCTTAGGTGGCTTTAACAAAAGGAGCGATGAGGCTAGCTGGTAGATTGTTGCCGGTGGCAGGGGGGTTTTACTAACATGGAAGGAAATATCGGTGATATATCGTCGATATATCGCCGATATATCGATATCGACGTGGAACCGATATGAGCACCGATATGACGATATATCCCGATTTCCAGGCATTTTCTTCACAAAGGCTCGTCGATATGGACAATATTTCGGCGATATATCGTCGATATATCGTTGAAATATCGTATCAGTACGATATCGATACGGCCTTCCATGCTGCTAATGGAGGGAAAAAGTGAGAACTATGGGAGGATCTAAGGAGAGTAATTTACAAGTCAGGAGGTATTGTATTTTTACTCGGATGTTATATTAATGTGTCACTTTTTCTTGTTATCATGCCATGAGACGGAATAGAATGGAGAGGTTGATAAATCACTTGGAGGAGCTTATCCATGAGGTCAAAGATTGACATGTTGGCTTGTGTGGAGCCGACTACTGGACTCCCCTGCTCATGTGCCTTCCCTATCATTCACCATGTCACAGATATATAAACACTTGGTTTCTACTCTTTACAACAGGAGGCTTTATTTCTTTTATTGTAAGCAGGAAACTTTATAGGATGAGATTGAGGCACCTCGGAGAGTGTCGTACATGAAACAGATTATTTAAAGGATCTTGATCAACCTATTGCTCTTCAGAAGAGGAGGCATACTTGTGCTATGTATCCTCTTGCAGCCCATGTTTCATTGGGGACAGTGGAGTATGAGAAGGTATCAAGTGTCAATCTCGTCCCAGCCATACCTTTTTTGGGCAATATGACATTTGAGTGGTCGTCAAATGAGGATGCAAGGCAACATTTTTTTTAGTTAGAATAAGAACGATCTTTAGAGCGGTCTTTTAGCCAATAACTGGAGGGACACTTGCAAAGGCAACAAGTCCATTTGGACCCGAGCCCAACAAGTTGTCAGGACCAATTTTCTCCGTTAACGGATCGAGGACCTAAGCCCGGGATGTTACATAATGTAAGACATGAGGGCATTGTCGATCCATGAGGTGGAAGAGGGGACTTACCTCATTGTGGTCAAGGAGGAGGATGTAAAGGAGATTGAGTGGAGGTAGATGTATATAGCGTTACAAGACGTTAAGACAAGATTCTTCCACATGGTAGCATCTGAAATGCAGAGGAGCGATATTTGAGAATCTACAACTCTAAAAGAAGCATGAGATGCATTCACCGTGCTATTCTTGCGTAATAATGAGGCACGACTTTAGTTATTAGAGAAAGAGAAGATGACGTTCAATCCAGGAAAAATGGCAATCACTCAATACCTTTAAAAAGGTATGTTCACTCTATCTTGACATTTCCTAAGTACGTCTAAATTCACAAATTAGTGAGCCACGGATGCGAAGATGATTGTCCATAGCCTAAGATCATAATATAATTACCTGTGTACATTGTTATCTCTGGATGACCCACTTAGCCTATTGAAAGTCTCTTACAAATCAAGAGACTATAGCCTAGAAAATGATTGGTTTGTCACTAAAATGTCATGAAGAATCATATTTAGTCCACATGTCCAAGAGAGAGGAAGCAAGAGGATTGGAAAGATAGGCTGGGAAGCTGGCTTATGTGGTCATAGCATTGATATGGTTAGAGAAATCTATTATCAAAGACCGACTCGTTCCTTATCAGCAGTCTTCTCCTTCGACAATAGAAAACCTACATGCCTCACTCGCTGCCTCAAGCAAACCGCTCGATAATAAAACTAATGACTTATATGTGGCCGATGTCCTCTTCCTACTCAAGTTTTTTGTTATTCTTTGCCTTGTGATTTTTAAAATGAAAGTCTATACTGGCTAGCCAAGGGTGATTCGATAAACATTCAAAAAGATAGGGGTTCACATATAAAATAGCAAAGAGAATAATCTTGGCTTACCACATGCTTCCTTTGGCTTTCCCTTATACAAGGGAAGGTAGTACAAAATATGTACATGGGACTCACATTTGGACAATATAGAGAGGTTTTTACGAGAGAAATCAAAAAAATCCCTTACATAAACAGGGAAAATGCAGAAGAAAGATGCAACCCCTCAATGGAAAAATTACCCAAGAGGATTTTCAAGCCAGGGAGATCCTATATGGTCGATCTCCAAGGCCAAATTATTCTATGTAGAAAAAAGAATGATGGATGTGTCATTTGTGGGAAAAAGAGACGTTGTGCACATTCTTGCATATTCAAGAAGAAGCCATCTAGAATTAATATCCCAGTATCAAGTGGTTCTTATGATGATTTTTCAAAAGAAACTTGGGACGATGAAGTGTTTATGGCGATCGTCCAAGAAGGAGAATTAGTTTTAACAACTAAGATCCCTTTCAAAGTTAATAATGATTATTATATAATTAACTCATGCTTCTCTAATCACGTGATATGATATAGGAAGAGGTTGCAAGAGCTATCTCCATGCAAAGGTAAACGAGTTGTAACAACTAATGACTCGAGATTACCAATGGTGCATGTGGGTTTTACAACAACTACTCTGAGATATAATTCAAAGAAGGCGCGAGACACTACATCTTGTTTGGTCCTTAAGATGTTCGGGTTAATTGAAAATTAAAGCCAACCATGTCTTCTAAACCATATCTCTAAGGCGGATGTATCTCTCTACGTGGCCGATCAGTATCAACACTTGGTTGCCTCTCCTCTGATTTCTTAACTTCAAGTTGTTGAACATCAGGCTGATCAGGATTGTTGTGATCAACTGCATGATCACTACTTGGTGTCAGTTTGAACTCCCTCTGTTTGTGCACATCATCGCTTGTCCCTGCATCTACAGACTCACTCCTCGAGGGAAGATGGAACTCTTAACAACCCTGCTAACAATAATTCTATACTCAAAAAGGGATCAGATTCTATACCATTTTACTCCTGCACCATAACCGTTAAACATGCCTTTCTTTACCCTTTGTTCCAACTTCCCTTTGCTAACATCATAGTATGCAGCACAATCAACGACACGTAAAACAGAATAATCAGCATGATTACCAAGCCATACCTCCATGGGTGTCTTATAGTCGATCGCAGATGCGAAACTCTGATTCATCAAGTAACAAGATGTTCTAACAAGTCCAATATTAGAGAGCATGCACCTTGCTCTCTCCAGAAGGTCATGTTCATTCGTTCTGCAACTCTATTCTGTTGTGGCGTATCGCTGACGATATAGTGTCTCAAAACACCCTCCTTGCATAACTTATTGAACTTTGATGAACAGAACTCCATCCCATTATCAGTTCACAGGCACTTAACCTTTTTAGAAGTCCCGTTCTCCATCAAGACCTTACACTGCCTTAAGGTATGAAAATTGAAATGCCCCGCTCTTGTGCTTCATCATGAATACCCATACCATTATGGGAAAATCATTACTAATGGACAAAACATACCTGGCACCTCCTAAAGATGGGACGCGTGAAGAACACCAACAATCGACATGGATGTCGTCAAGCCTTTCCTTCGTCATGTGAAGAGCTTTATCGAATTGCTTCATGTTC
This sequence comes from Ottelia alismoides, assembly GCA_037367405.1. Lineage (NCBI taxonomy): Eukaryota > Viridiplantae > Streptophyta > Magnoliopsida > Alismatales > Hydrocharitaceae > Ottelia > Ottelia alismoides. Next base: position 963,355 of record JAZKJV010000009.1, read on the forward strand.
CCTAACACATAGTGTTCATAGAACTCCAGCTTGGATCCCTTGAGATCCCAATGATTACCTTCTGGCTAAGGATATTCATCCAGGGGCGGAACTAGTATATATTATGGGGGGGCCATGGCCCCCCCATGATTATTATACGTCACTTGTATAATGTATTGAGTTTTTAATACGGCCCCTCCTCAATAAATTATAAATTAATTTTGTTAGAGAAAATTATAAAATTATTAAATGGTCAAGTGGTAGAGTGGCATGACTATTATTTTGGAGACCAGGGTTCTAATCTTATCTCCATCAATTTTACTCTCTTTTATATGATTTATCCAATCACTTCCGAAGTTACAAAATAATTTGATATAAAATTGTTCAAGTTTATTTTTCTCCCTCATTATTTTTATTATTCCTTGTAAATAAAATAAAATTTATTATTTCTTTTTAACCATGATCTATTTTATTTTTAAATTTTGACTTGATAATTTAGCCTTTTTAGGATGGATTTAGAGAGATTTTAATTATTATATTTATCTAATTTTAAAAATAGACACTAAAAATACCAATCTATTTGAAATGGTAACATTAATAATAGATTTAAATTCTACATTTATCAAGATTAAAAGATGTTCATTTTAAAAATATTAATTCTATTAAAAAATATCGTTGGAAAATACACATATTTTTCCATTTTGAGCATTCATAATAGTTGTATACTCGGCCCCTCCTTGATGAAATTCCTGGTTCAGCCCCTGTATTCATCCACATATGACTCATATGTCCCAGCCGCATATGTCACAACTCTGACTTCGCGGCTTGGGATGCCATTGCAACTAAACCGCGAACTCTAGACCACTGCATGAGATAAAGGGTCTTCTGCTTATTTTCCTTGATGACAATCACCCCAGCTTTGTCAACCTGAATTACTCCACCTTGAGCGATATACTTATATCCTTTGGAGACCAAGACTCCAAGAGATATCAAGTTCTTTCTCAGATCAAGAACACAATTTTTGTCACCATCCTCACGACTCCATCATACATAGAGTTAACCCCTACAATTTTGCATGTTGCATCATTCTCCATGACGACATTTCCACTATCTATATTCTCATAGATGAAGAATCAATCTTCATTAGGAGTCACGAGATAAGAACAACATGGGTCAAGAATCTATGTGCTATATGTTGTTTGATCTATGACCATGAGAACCATATCATCTTCAAAATCCCAGCCTTCCTGAGCTGTTGCAGCAATTGTAGCCTTCCCTTTCTTCTTCGAACAATCTTTCTTCCAATGTCTAGGTTCTTTACAATAATTACATATATCCTTAAAATTGTGATTCTTTGACTTAGACTTTTGTTTTCCCTTCTTCGCATAATCAAATCCAGCATGGCTCTTTTAATGAGTCATAACCAAACATGCGACCTAAGAATCTTGTTTGCCAATAGCTAAATTTTGAAGTACACACATACTAATATTAAAAGGGATAATTACACCCATAACCCTGAGTAATTCCTCAATCTCAATCATAACCCTGCATAATCGCGAATTACACGAGAAACCCCTGATATTCACTTCGTCTCACACTTATAACCCTCCGTTAGTTTAACATGTTAACTCAACTATATAAGTGGGTTAATCTAACCAATATAGGATCTACGGCTAGTATTACTCAAAATAAAAATACAAAAAAGAAAAAATGAAGCTTCTTCGTTGTTAGGGGGTGACGCGGGAAGGAAGTTTCGTTGCTGAGGGATGACGCGGGATGATGCGGGGGGCGGTGGGTGCAGGGGGGGTTGCAGGGCGGCTGTGGGTTAGGCGGGGGTTGTAGGGGGCGGTGGGTGCAGGCGGGGGTTGCAGGGTGCAGGCGGGGTTGTAGGGGGGCGGTGGGTGCAGGCGGAGGTTGTAAGGGGGCGGCGCCGGGGGCGCGGAGCTCGTGGGTTCACAGGGGCGAGCAGGGGGAATCGCAGGGAGGAGGGGCGAGAAGGGTGGCGTTGGATCGCGGGGAGGAGGGGCGAGCAGGGGGCGTTGGGCCGCAGGGAGGAGGGGCGAGCAGAGGGGCGTTGGGTTTCGTGCTCGGGCAGGGGCTTCATGCCCAGGGGAGGGAGGCGGGGGAGAGGCTCTGTGCTCGGGCGGGAGGGGGGGTCCTGCGCGGGGGCGGGGGCTTCATGCTCTGCGGGGCGGGGGGTGGGGAGGGGTCACCATATGGCCTCCACCTGCCGGAGGAGAAGGGGCGAGCAGAGGGACGGTATCCCAAGCACCAGCACCTCCGCCCAGTGCGCGTAAGGCGCCGTGAACTCGTGATGCACGCAGGAGGAGGGGGTCGGGCATGGCGGAGGAGTAGCGGAGCCAGAGGGCACGGGGGAGAATGGGGTTGCTAGCAGGAGATGCTTGGATGGCATCTTATCGTAAATAAGAAAGAACTTTAAGGGTACTTTTGTCCTTTTTCAACGGAAACTGTCAAACATGACGGCTACTCTAAACGGAACATAACACAGGGGTATGTCATGTAAGAGTTAAGCATTACTCAGGGTTTCTCATGTAATTCGCGATTATGCAGGGTTATGATTGAGATTGAGGAATTACTCAGGGTTATGGGTGTAATTATCCCATATTAAAACTCAAAAAGAAAAAGAGTTCTTTTAGGATGCTTGATTAGTGCATGTAGAGTAGATTTAAATTCCATCTAGCATGCTTGCATGAAGAGTGTTGGAGGAAGGTACGTTCTCTACCATTGCATGCATTATCCTTCTGTGGTTTCTTTCTCTCAGAACAATTTTTGAAAGAAAATACATCTCCCTTAGCTTGGTTATATTCTACTCAAAGCAATCTGGATTAGAAGATCAAATCGATTTTTCTTTGATTAAAAGTGACAACTTAAGATAAAAATCATTTTAACTTACCGTTGTATGAATTAATTACACTCGTACATGCACTTGTGGAATGCACGCGAGATTGAATTGTGCACCACAACACTCACTTAAGGATAGTGGAGCCCAAATCCCCACCAATACACCTTGTGACCCTCTCAAGGTGTATTAGGTGACCTTGAGGGAAGGATGAGAGTGCCGCACTCCTCATTGAGTGATTATGAGAAATAAAACAAAAACAGTTAATTGGGGCCTCATGGTGTGAGTACTAAATTGACTTATTGTGGGTTTTGATTGAACTAGCTAAAAGGTGTATGTGTGGGAGGTGATCTCTCAATCTCCCTCAAAGAAGAGAGACCAGAGCTCCTCTCTCACTCCTTTTCTTGACACCTTTCCGATCTCTACCTCACCTCCCTCTTCATCTCCATCAATTCCATCTAGTCCATCATCACATCACTCTTCCTCATATATACCTCTCATCACCTACAACACCAAACACGGCAGAAGAGGAACCACATGAGCCAAACCTCATGGAATGAATGATGACCCAACTAGAGATAATGAATGGAAGGCAACATAGGATGGAGAAGTAAATGGGAATTGGGAATAATGGTGAACAACCCCAACCCATGGGGAAGTGACACGACCCAGCCCAACAGATTCTAATGCTATGGGTGAGACTGCCCAAGGAACATTGTCGTCAAACCTTTGATCATATCTCTTCTTGCACAATCCCATGGTGAAAATGTCGAAGACTCTTTAGCATATTCAAGACTTTTTTGCAGTATGCAATAATGTCTGTATCCAAAATGGGTACTGAAGAGAAATATTTCACATTCATGTATCTTTTATATATTTTTTTGTTCTTCTGTCCACCGTATGTAATTTATCTAATAGGTCTCTCCCTACATAAGAGAGCTTAGGGCCCAAGAATAAACAACTCTTTCGATTTTCCCACCTTGGTATCAGAGCGGCAGTCGTAGACCGGAGCTTTGAGACCCTAACCCTAACCCCACCTCAAACCTCTCCCACGCATGTCGCCCGACCCTCTCTCGCGTTGCCAGCCCGACCCCACAGCCTACGATGTGAGCCTCGTTGTCCTTCTACGTAGGCCCACAACCCTTCCACGCGGGCCCTTTCTCCGATGTTGAATGCCACGTCGCAGCCTGCTGCTACGCGATGCTCGGCCCCGTAGCCTGCGGTCACGTCGTTGTTGTCGGGACCACACTACCAACAGGGTACCGTCGCTATGGCCTAGATCCCGCCATCTGGCCCACGCTGCAGCCCTAGAAGCGCCGCCACCCTCCTCTAGAAGCACCGCCGCCAAGTCCTCTTTCTTGGTGAGATTGGTTGCATGAGTCTACACATGCAATCAAATATCTCTATCTCCGTGTAGACAAGACCCTATCTAGTTTTCAACCCTGGTCTTCTCGAGCCGTCATGTCAGAGAGCAAGGTTGATATTCCCTCCACGAGCGCCTATAGAGGTCTTACGCCTATAGTAAAGATGGATGGGGTCAAACTATGAACTGTGGGCTATGCAGTTCATGAGCATGATGAAGTCTACTGGTAAGAAACACAACCTTACCGAGGAAGAACCGACTGAGAAGACTGGGGTTAACGTCTCATGGGAGGCGGATGATGCATATGCTAAGGTTTGGCTTTCAGGTACATTGGCAATAGAGATCGCCAATGATATACTCCATCATCCCACAACCAAGGTGATGTGGGATATCTTTGCTGCTACATATTCACAAGCAAAGAACGAGACAGATTCCACAACTTCAACATGATATCTTTACTATCAAACAGAATGGACGACCTCTCCACTCGCTATATACATCCTTGCGTGGGAAGTTCGAGAAGCTCCATAGCTTCATGCCTCTCACATCTACCCCTAAATAGCAGAAGACTTATAGGAATGCCACCATGGTAGGTGTATTCCTGGAAGCCCTTGATCTCGAGTACGAGGCGGCCCGTTCCCAGATTTTGGCAGACTCTACTATTCTTCCTATGGAGGAAGCCTTCCGTAGGCTCAGTCGAATCAATGTTCCATCCTCTACTGCCAGTCAGACTTCTTCAACGATGGCAACCTCCAAAGGTCGAGGAGACTCTTCTCAGTTTCATGGACGAGGACCTCATGGCAGAGGGGGTCGTGTTCGTCCTTCCTGCACCTTCTGTCGTTCTGCACATACCGAAGATATATGCTACTCTAAGCATGGATTTCCTTCCTTGCTCGAGTGGCTGAGCAGATTGAGCTTTCGACTACCTCTTCTATGGATCAACGATTTGATGACCTTGTAACATGATTGAGGGACATTATACCTCCAGCCAGTCCCGCGATGTCTTCCTTGGCCTCTGGAATCACTCTGATGTGGCAACTTCATCCTCTTCTAGTACATAGGGTAGCACTTATGCACTCACTAGCAGTAGTAGATCTGATGTTAGAGAATGGATTATGGACTATGGTGCCACACATCACTTGTTTGGTGATAAGGATCAACTTACAAAATACAGACAGGTTTCTCCAGGAGAACTGTGGTTATTGCAGATAGGACTCATTCCTCAATCACTAAGCAGGGGGATATTAGTTTGACACCCTCCATGCATTTACAGAATGTGTTGCATGCTCCTGACTTCTCTATGAATATATTATCTATCAGTCAGATTACGAAGGATTTACATTGTCGAGCTATTTTTGACCCATATTCTCTTGTATTTTAGGACATCCTTACAGGCAAGGTGATTGGGTGTGGCTGTGAGCAAGGTGACCTCTATCGCTTAACTCGAACTCCGTATGGTGGCATTTCTTACCTTTTTGCTAGACTTGTCTCTCCCTTCATGTGGCACATGCGCTTTGGTCATCTCCCACTCCAGAAAATGTGTGGTATTCTACCTTAGATCTCTCCTCACTCGTCCTTTCCATGTGAGGCTTGTCAGTTGGGATAAGCATCATAGGTCTACATTTCCCAGTCGTCAGAGTCGAAGCAGTAGCTCCATTTTTTAGTTGTTTCATATAGCATTTGGGGTCCCAGCCGTGTTCTTGATCATCAAGGGCACAAGTTTTATCATGTTGTGGACGATTTCTCTCGTCTGTCTTGGGTATTTTTATTAAAGAATAAATTTGAATCTGGAGATGTTATCAAAACTTTTCTCACTGAAGTACAAAATGTGTTTTCTTCTTCTGTGAAATATGTGAGAACTGATAATACCTTGGAATTCTGTATACATACTCTTTCCAATTATTTTTCAACCCAAGGTATTATTCGTCAGACATAATGTGCCTACACTTCCCAACAAAATGGTGTTACAGAGAGGAAGCATCGTCATTTGCTTGATGTTACAACTCTTCTCATTCAAAGTCATGCTCCGCATTCTTTTTGGGGTGATGTTGTCCTTTCGGTCTGCTATCTTATTAATTGCATGCCCTCGACAGTTTAGGTGAGAAAATTCCCTTCTCCCTTGCTTTCCTGAAAAGGAATTGTTCTCGCTTACTCTCTGTGTGTGTGGCTCGGTCGCCTTTGTCCACTAATTGTCTCCATGAATTGACAATCTCTTTCCTAGAGTTGTCAAGTGTATCTTTGTTGGGTACTACATGACACAAAAAAGGTACAAATGTTTTGAACTATGCGCAGGATGAATTATGTTAGTGTCTATGTCACCTTTTTCGAGTCGGTTATGTACTTTTCTCCTACAGGTGACACAAAAGGGTACAAATGTTTTCTCCTAGAGTAGGTTATGTACTTTTCTCCTAAAGTTGCCAAGTGCATCTTTGTTGGGTACTCCATGACACAAAAAGGATACAGATGTTTTGATCCAATGAGCAGGAAGTATTATGTTAGTGTCGATGTCATCTTTTTCGAGTCGGTTATGTACTTTTCTTCTACAGGTGATCGGTTGAATTCTTCACGTTGATGATGACATATACATTGAATTCTACACGAGAGATATTGTGCAGAGCGTTGGAGAAGAGACAAGTGCATGTCCTATACATTAACCTCATAAAGGACATGTATGATAGGGCTTTATCTTGTGTAAGGACCCCGTCTGGGAAGACTGAATATTTTGACATCAACATTGGTTTACATCAAGGTTCTGCTTTGAGTCCATTTCTTTTTACTTCGATTATGGACGAGTTGACCAGTCACATTCAGGATGAGTTACCTTGGTGTATGTTATTTGTTGATGATATTGTGTTAATTGACGAGACTAGAGATGGAGTAAATGAGAAGCTTGAGGTCTGGAGACATGAGTTGGAGACTAAAGGATTTTGTATAAGTAGGGCTAAGACGGAATATATGGAGTGCACCCTTGATGGATGCAATAGTGAAGGAATCGAGGTGATGATTGGTGACGATAGCATTCAAAAGAGAGATTCCTTTAGATATCTGGGATCTATTCTGCAACATGATGGGGGAAATTGATGGAGATGTTACTAATAGAATAAATGCATGCTGGCTAAAGTGGAGAGGAGCATCTGTTGTTCTCTGTAATAAGAAAATTCCTTTAAAGATTAAAGGAAAGTTTTATAAAGCAGCCGTGAGACCTGCTATGCTTTATGGATCTGAATGTTGGCCTGTCAACCATAGACATGTGCAGAGAATAAATGTAGCAGAAATGAAAATGCTAAGGTGGATGTGTGGACACACACGTAAAGATCGGATTCGGAATGATGCAATCAGAAAGAAAGTTGGTGTAGCTCCGATCGAGGATAAGCAAGAAAACCTCTTAAGATGGTTTGGACATTTGCAAAGAATATCAGTTGATGTACCGGTTAGGAGATGCGAGTGTTGGAATGTTGAGCCGGCTAAGAGAGGGCGAGGATGGCCCAAGAAGTGTTGGAAAGAGACCATACGAAGGGATCTTAGTTTTGTGGATATAAGCCCGGGATTGGCCCAAGATAGATCTGAATGGAGGCGAAGAATCCATGTAGCCGACCCTACTTAATTGTGGGAAAAGGCTTTGTTGTTGTTGTTGATGATGATGATGATGACATATACATGCCACCACCACCATCATCTCCTTCACCTCCACCACCATCACCTCCCTCGTCACCGCTAATCATCTAGCACGTATGAGGTATGTTCTAAAAATACAGTTTCTAATGATGGGTATAATGGACTACCTAAGCAGGATTCTTTACAGGAGACAGATGTAGAGGTTGTTGATCTGGACTAGACCTATTGCACTTCAAAAACAAAAGCGTAGTTGTGCGCCATATCATATAGCATCTATGGTCTCCTTTGATCGCTTGACTGGTGATTTCAGGAACTTTTCAGTTGCCTTATCTGTCATGGCCATTCCATGGAATTATCAGGAGGCTTTGAAGGACAGTCGGTGGCATTTAGCTATGGAGGAAGAGATGGGTGCTCTTCAGTCAAGAGGTACTTGGAGCCTCCTCCCAGCCCCCAAATGAGGGCCTACAGTAAGTTGTAAATGGGTTTTTACAGCCAAGTAAAAGGAAGACGGTAACATCAATAGGTACAAGGCGCGCCTAATTGCACGAGGTTTTACTCAGACATACAGAGTGGATTATCTTGACGCATTCTCACTAGTTGCTCGTCATTCCACCTTACATATTCTTCTCTCTGTTGCCGTAGTTCGAGATTCGCCCCATGTTTCTGTTGGATGTCAAGAATGCATTTATGTATAGTGATCTTCAAGAGGGAGTCTACATGCAACAACCGTCGGGATTTGCTGTTGAGGGGGAGCATTCACATGTGTATAGATTTCGTAAGGCAATCTATGGCCTTAAGCAGAGCCCTGGAGATTGGTTCCAGAAGCTCTCAGACTTATTTGAGAAACATGTCAAACGATCGACACCAGATCACTCCCTTTTTATACAGAAAACATCCAGAGGTATGACTGCTATTATAATGTATGCTGATGACATACTTATTACAGGAGATGATATGCAGGGAATAAAAAGGGTGAAAGAATTTATGGGTCGTGAATTCGTCACCAAGGATCTAGGAGCTCTTAGATATTTTCTGGGATTGGAGTTTGCCAGAAATCAACAGGAGCTTGTGATGACTCAAAGAAAATATGTTACTGACCTGCTAAGTGACACGAGTATGCTTGGATGTAGACCTGCAACCAAGGTTGCAGAAAGCGGTAGTTGGTACTCGGTCGGCAGGGTCACTGGCTAAGGATTAATCGGCAGTAGGGCGACTAATCGGATTTAATCGGCCATTAGTCAATTTTGAGTTTTAAAATTATTTTAAATATATAAATAAATGTTTATACACATCTTCTTGTATATTTACATTGATTTGTACATTTTCTATAATATCATAATGAAATAAAAGAAATAATTGTCTTTAAATATAACATTAAGCATATTAGATTAGTTTGCTTTTAAAAAAATCGAAAAACTAAAAAATTTAAAAAATCTCTATGTAAAAATCGGCCTTGTAGTTGGCCGATTAGTCAGGTTGACCGACTAATGGTCGATTAGGCCTAGTCGAGTCGGCTACCCCACCTACTCGACTAGTCGGGCTGACTAATCGGCCTAGTCGACCGACTTTTACAACAATGCCTGCAACTACACCCATGGATCCAAGCATGAACCTCTATGATGATGATGATGATGATGATGATGATGATGATGATGATACTGAGAGGTGTGGAGGAGAAGATATATGGAGCTAGTTGGAAAGCTTCTTTATGTTACCATTACGAGACCTGATATTTCATTTGCAGTCAGTTGGGTGAGCCAATTCATGGAACAGCCTCGTCAGGTTCATATGGATGCAATACAAATGATACTAAGGTATCTTAAATCATCTCCAGGTGCAAGGTTGCTATTCAAAAAGGGTAGCTCTATTACTATGTCAGCATGCTCAGATGCAGACTACGCAGGGTGCCCCAAGGATAGGAAGTCCACCATTGGATTGGAGACTCACTAGTCTCATGGAAAAGTAAGAAGCAAACTATTGTTGCTAGATCCAGTGTTGAATCTGAGTATAAAGCTATGGCATAAGCATGCACAGAGATGGTGTGGGTTCGAGCAGTCCTAATTGATTTACACATAGATGTACCTCTCCCCATGTCACAAGAATGCGACAATCAGGCTGCCTTATTTATTATTAATAATCATGCATTCCACGAGAGGACAAAACATATTGAGGTTGATTGCCACTATATATGTGACATGATCTGCTTGAAAACCCTAGAAGACGACGAATCCATCTTCTCATCTCCCTCCGGTGGTCATCTGATGATCAGATAGAGATCCAAAAGGGCTTCATTGCTACATCTCATATCAGCTCAGGAGACTAAACAACAGACACTTTCACTAAAGCCCTACTTAGAGGTTCCTTCCATAAGTGTTAATCCAAGCTGAGCATGATAGATATTTATCCTCCATCTTGAGGGGGTGTGAAGAGATATATTTCATATTCATGTATCTTTTATATATTTTTCTACTCTTCTGTCCACCGTATGTAATTTACCCATAGGCCCCCCTATATAAGAGAGCCTAGGCCCAAGGAATAAACAACTCTTTCGATTTTCCCAATAGGCACCATGACCTTGTGTTGCTCAAGGCGTTTTTATTCTCCTTGATGGACAAGGCTAGTCAATGACTACAGGAATACGAAAAACCAATCACTACTTGGAATGCCTTGAAAGGAGCATTCCTAAAGAAATATTTCCCATCAAACCAACCCCGCCATCTTTTCCACCACCCAATCTGACCACACCAGCACTCCCACTATCCCCTACACCCTCGAAGCCGCCCCACCCACCATTGCTCCAGCCTCACTGCAGCCACCCCCTCCACCTTCGAAGACCTGTATCCCAGCTCTGTAGCGACACCAATAGAAGTGTCGTTGTCGCCACTGTTGTTGCCACCTAGGCCATGGTCGTGACCTGCGATCGGACCACCATTGTAGCCCTTGGAGCTCTTATTGTCATCATCCCACCTGAATTAAAAGTTGTTGCAGTTGTTACTCAAAGGGAAACGAAACACTAGCAACGTTGTTCGAAGGGAGAAACAAATTCCCTCAATTTAAGGATAAGAAACCGATTTGGGCCCTATCTGATTCTTTCTCCCATAAGAAAAAAGGAAAGTGGTTGATTGGGGAATTTTGCAGAAAGATGCCTCCTAAAACCTTTTATCTAAAGGTTAAAAATGGTGGGAACTTAAGAGGAATTGCTTTACTTGAAGGAGTAGAAAATTTACATGCCACTCCCCTGGAACGATAATATTTAAAGAGAGGTGATGGGAAAAAGAAATTGGGATTGCCATCTTCTCCAATTAGGACTAGGAATGTGGAAATTACCTATATAAGGACCCTATGTTCTACTGCATTACACACATCTCCTCTTATCCTAGACTTGTGTCATTCATTCTCTATGGCATCTTCAAATTCCATGGTACCTAAGATGAAGCAGCTCCATCAATTCTTCAAGCACCACATCAAGGGAACAACATCCACGTGGATGCCACCTTTTGCACCACATAAGTTCTTCCAACATGAAGTTGACGTCTCCAACCACCGTACCAAGGACAAGTAGATTTCGTTGTATGCTCCACATCTATTCTTTCAATATGGGATCCAGAAAGACGGATTTAGTTCATCAAGTCTCGAACCTATAGATTAAGCAATTTGTCAAGACACAAATTTCTCAAGTGGGGATAATTGATGCAATATTTCCCAAATTGACAAGTTGAATTAGATTGAATCCATCACGAATTTGAAGGTTATTTAAAATTAGGATTTTTCATCCGAAATTAGTTGTTTGGTTAATTTTATTTACGTTAAATAAATTGAGGTTGATTGTAATCTCGATATTTATGGTAGAATAACTTACTTAGTGAGTTAATTAGAGCTAATTAGGATAAGTTAAGATTTGAATTTTATTATGTTTCTATTTTTATAATCACATGCCTCTTATATAAAGGTGATGGAAGTATATTGTAAGGTAGATAATGTTATGAATTAAATTGTGAGTTTTGGTATGGAAAGAGCCTCCACCACTATCCCCCTTCCCCCAATTTCTAAGGTTTCTCCTCTCATTCCTCTTTCAACTACGCGAAGCACGTCGCGATTTTCGTCTCTCTTCTCATCAGTTCCCATTTTCCCGTCGACATCACCCTCTATCCGAACGACTTGAAGCAGTTCATATCTCTTTCCAACTCCCTATTCCAAGGATGGAAACTTCATTTACCTTAATGGAATGGATATGGTTCCATGGCATCCTGCTACTTCCTATAATGTGGAAGACATATTTGTTCAATTTATCCTCCTTAAGCCAAATATCATATCCATTAAGAGGCTCAATGTCATCCAAGGTTGCAGAAGTCGGCAGTCCGTACTCGGTCGGCAGGGTCACTGACTAAGGATTAATCGGCAGTCGGGAGAGTAATCGGATTTAGTCGGGCATTAGTCGGTTTTGATATTTTTAATTATTTTAAATATATAAATCAATTTTTATAATATATACTCTCATTTATATTCATATATTTAGCCATTTTAATATTTTAAGGGCTTAAAAAATATAGCAAGAGAAGAAAAAATGAAGCAAGTTAAGAACAAAATGCTTGGTACATAGAATGAGAAAGTGTTTAAACATACAAAATGTCGAGTAAGAGAATTGTAATTGTGCAATATTCAATATTAAAAATGGCAATATTACTACAACCTATAGTCATGATATACAACAAAAATCATGGCTTTAGTTTTTTTGTTATATATACAATACTTGTGTGTAGTGTTTTGGCCTTTGGCTCTTACCCTTCTGACTCTCTCTACTCTATTTTTTGCATAACAGTTAATAACATTTAGAAATCATATGCTCCAGAAATCATATGCATAACCTATTTTTTTGTCATTTATTATACTTGATCATTTGAGTGGAATCCACATTGCTCTAGAAATCAAATTTGAATATAACATATGCATATAATGAACAATCAACATTGTTATTAAACCTATCAACCGAAAATCTAAATGTCCTAATCATATATAAAATCAAATACTAACCAACAATGTCCTAATCATATCTAAAAGTTCAAAAAAGCAAAAAAAAAACAAAACAAAACAAAAAAACTAACATGGGAGGCGAGGATCGAGCGTTGGAGAAGCTCCGAGGAGAGCTTTGGCTGCAGCTGGAAGGAGTCTTGAGGTCGGTGATGTCGAGGCGGAAGGTCCTTTGACCATCGTCGGAGGAGATGCAGTTCGATGACGCGGTTTGGCGGAGGCGGAGATGGAGGATGCGTCAAGGGTTTGGGTTTTCGGGGGCTCGAGTTTAGGTTTTCAGGGCATGGGATCTTACGGTCGAACAGTAAGGTCCTCTATCGATTTAATCGGGTATTCGATTTTTGGGGGGTTCAGATAAAAAAGGTCTATGCAAAAAGCGGCCGTGTAATCGGCCGAGTAAACCGATTAATCGGCAGAGTAATCGGGTTGGTCCGATTATAGAGCGATTTTGGTTAGTCGACTCGGCTACCCCACCGAGTCGACTAATCGGACCGACTAAACGGGTTAGTCGGCCGATTTTTGCAACAGTGATGTCATCCACACGGTCTAAACGACCGCCTCTTAAGGAGTATTTTTTCCTCAGCACTCTATGCATCCCAATCATGTTCCTATATCTCAAAAGCTCATGCTTCAATGCAACAAGCTAGATGACAACCCCCAAAAGATACAAAGCCTTAAATGACTAGAACTCGATCACCAAATCTCTAAAACATTCCAACAACCATGATCTATCCAACAAGCTAGCTAAGATGAGTTTTTATCAGTTGTACCCCTTCGAGATATTGCAATATCAGTTATGCCCCTCTTTTTGGGAATATCAGATGTGCCTCCAACTTCTTGTCATTCTATCACTTGTGCCCTTTCTGTTACTTTGACCGTCAATAAGTTGAACTTAACCATGGTTTAACCAAATAACGGTGTAGTTAAGAGGGGCATATCTGGAAAAAAATCCCCCATCTCCTTTTCACGGGGAGAGAGAGAAGAAGAGGGGGAGGACGATGTCATGGGGAGAGAGGTGGTTGCGGGTTGGCGTACTGGGTGAAGGTGGCGCAACCGCCAGGCGGAGGTTGCGAGAGGCATGGAAGAGCGTAGGGGAGATCGTGGAGAAGCGGAGGCAGTTGTGCGCTACTCCAATAGGAGATGGGGGAGAGGCATCGTTGCGAAGGGCGGAGCTGGCAATTGCCACAAATGCGGCCGAAGGGGGAAGTGGCGGAGAGCTGGGTCGCACGTGGGTGGAAGGAAAAGGGCTGCCACCGTGGCACGTACGGGGGCGGCGATGTCGCAGGTCAAAATTAATTTATTAATAAATAATAATAGGTTAAATAAATGTAAATAATAAAATAGTAATAATAATTAAAGTAAAGTAAATAAAAATATTTAAAATAAATAATTAAGATAAAATAATTAGAGTAAATAATTTAAAAAATAATCATAATTAAAATAAATAAATAGATAAATAAAATAATAAGTAAAGTAATAAATAATAAAAGAAAGTAAAAAAATCAAAAATAAAAAATGAGGTGACGTATGGCAGTTCTAGGAGTTGCCACATGTCTTTCTCAAAAAAATCACAAATTAAATCAAAATAAAAATCAAAAAGAAATAATAAAAAGGGTTAAATCAAAAAGTGGTCAACACGAAAGTTGCTCATCTCGACGAGATCTACAACTTTTGTGAAGGACTGAAAATCAAAAGAAGTTATATGTACAAAGTGTATTTTTGGGTGGTATATTATATGTATAAAATACCATATTTTTGTATTTTGCAGATTTTTTATCATTTTTAAATAATAAAAAATTAAATAAAATTAGAGAACATATGAAATAAATATTTACAACTTAATCTATTTTTGGATTTTTAATAAGGAGGTGTGGGGGCAAGGGGAGGCACGGAAGGAGGAGCTCAAGGCAGAGGAGGGTGGAGGTGGGGGAAGAGGTAAGGAAGCAAGGGCTAGCGGGGGGAGGTCTGGCTGGGGATGCAGAAAGGACCGAAGGTAGGGGAGGAGGTGGGGAAGATAGGGGCGATGGTGGGAGGTCATGCTGGGGATGGAGGAGGAAAGGTTGTAGGTGGGGGCGTAGGTCAGGCTGGGGATGGTGGAGGGAGGTCGGATTGGGGATGGAGAAACGGACGGAGGTAGGGAAGCAAGGAGTTCAGGCACGGAGGGGGAGGGGGAGGTGCGAGGGAAGGAGCTTGGGGCAGAGGGAGGTACTAGGGGTAGAGGGGGAGGAGCAAGTGCAGGGGGAGGGGGAGGAGCTCAGGGGCGAACGTAGAGGCATGGGGGCGGAGGGAGGGGTTGGGGCGGTCGGGAGGAGCCAATGGAGGAGCAGGAGGAAGAGGATGGGGGAGGAAGAGGATGGGGGAGGAGGAGGAAGAAGAAGAGGCTAGACATTTCAGACTATTTTTTAAAACTAATTGGAGATGGACGGCAACTAACCCGAGGGGTACAAGTGATAGAATGGCAAGAAGTCGGAGGCACAACTGATATTCCTAAAAAGTGAGAGGCATAACTGGTATTGCAATATCTCGAAGGGGCACAACTGATAAAAATCCAATTAACATTAATATATGAGCATAAACCATTGCTAAACGCACAAACGGATATTATATGTTTTGATCGAATCCTAAGTGGGGATTGCTTACAAGAAATCTAACTTTTTTGTAGCATCTTAAGCGAAAACCAAAAACAAGTCAAGACGTGATCTAGAGGATGAGCTCCTCAATGTGAAACTGGAATTTAAAGTATCAAGTACACGTCCAATTGAATCTCGCACATCAAGATCTAAAAATCCAACAACCCTAAAGCCTACCCACATGATATCCTCAGGGAAATCTTCAGCCATGTGGATGATGTTAAAGTCACCACCACCACCCACGAACTCTGAGGGAAAACAATTAGACCTGCAAATCTCCGCCAAAAGTACACTATGCAACAAAGCATCTGTGAAACCATATGGCATATGCCATAGTGACTGCAAGTTGAAAATCATCAAACCACCTTGTGATACAAACCATCAATGTACAAACATCCAACACTTCATCCTCCCACAGAAACATGCTGTTATCCAACCAACTAGGATGCCTAGTCATCCAACTAAAATCACAACCTAAAACTCAAACAACATGATCTCTTGTAAAGTTTTCTACAAAACTAGTCATAATATTCCCACTTTCTTTGTTGTCAACAACAGAACATCTGCAATCTACTACGGAATATAACAGCCCGCAATGGTCATTTTCTAAGGATCCCTAAAGTCTCGCACATTTCAAGAGACAAAATTCATTTTAGCAAGTGGTGCATACCCTAAACCAAAAACAAACCTATGGCGGTGCCCGCCACCTTTTATAAGTCATATGGCGCATCTATACCCTCTAATACATGCTTTGTACCTCCCTCACATCCCATGCCATCATTGTGCACAACTTTATTTCAACCATGGTACCCTAATGCCTCAAACACAAAAGAAGAATTCAAGCCCCAAGTAACTTCACCCTACATATCATTTGTGAGTCGCCACTTCCAAGTAAGCACCACCAACTCCTCCCTGACGGATGCCAACTTCAGGCTTCATCCCTTTCTTCTTCAGACGCTTAATCACCCACCCTTCAAGACGTTATGATGCTCAATCCTTTACAAACACCAGGACTCTGTCGTTACATAATCCCCATCCCTTTAAACATCAATTCTCTCCCTCCCATATTCAACCACCAAGCTCCCACCATTTTACTCTTGGACGTCACTACCAGCTTCATGCCTGATGAACACACACCGCTATCATTGATAAAAGGAACCATCTCATTGCTAAACAGCATCACCAACCTCCCCGGATATCTCCATGGCAAGGAAAGGGTCACGTCAATGGTCAGAGTTAACACCATCAAGTGGAGCTCCAAAACTTGGGTACCCGGATCCCCTCCACAGGAAGACTCTGGTTAAAACAGCCAAGGCAGCTTAAATATAACCCAATAAATGGATCAATAGCATGAGCATCAAAACATGGTATGTAAAATGGGCCCACTAACATGCATTGCCGTGACCCAACTGCATGATACATGGCCCAATGTGATGGACTAGGAAAAAACCAACCTCAAGATAAAAGGCATCTACATGGCCCCGATCTTCGCACCTTTCGATGGTGTCTACATTCCTACAGTTCGCATGTTGATCTTGGATCACCAGCTAGTGTTGCCCCACTGTTAGACGCTTCAGCATCTTTCATCGCCAGAGGCTTGCAATTCATCGTTTCCATCAAAACCTTCATCCAAATCCACCATCACAATAGAGAAACAGGCCTTCCCTGTCAAAAAACAAGGTCGTCAAGAAGGAAACCCCCATGCAACCCACTACTTCAACTATGATATATAAGGAGCCCCTCCATGATAACCCATCTGCCATCAGTTGGGGATATGCACAACTAGGAGTGTCCCCTAAAATTGTCCTGGAGCAAAGATGCACAAGAAAATGTGTTCCCCACACGGGAACTAATGGGCAACAATATGGCAAGCACAAACAAGCACAACAAGCAACCACATGAGACGAGGATTTTTACGTGGAAACCCTTACTCGATGTGAGTAAGGGAAAAACCACTGGGCAAGACCGGCAACCAATCCACTACGGTCAAGATGAGCCAATGTTCTTCTCGATTTTGTTGCCCACAAAATCGAGGTACAAGCCACACACACAATGGATAGTTCTTCAACAAGTATCTAACCATCCCTAGGTATCTAACAATACCAAATGTGCTTTAATCAAGAAGATAAGGTGGCTTCCCTTGCGGGCTCCCGGATGGAGACCCACATCGATGCTCGACTCTCTTGAGGTCGTTCCCAATGAACCCCCGCTGCTGCTCCTCTCGAACACGCCCAAAATCACTGCTCTCCAAGTCCAAGGTGCAGCCCATTGTCGACGGGAGAAGAGAGGAGGAGCCCAACTGCAACCTCCTTCTCTCTCGACCTCTCTCTCGCGCGTGGAGGAGGATGGGGTTCAAAACCCTTGTTGCTCGTCGCTGGAAATGGGAATAGGGAGGGCGTCGTTCACGGCGAAATGGGTTTTCCCCCGATTGGGAATTTGTCCCTGGAATGGGCAGCCGAGTGGGGGCTCCCTGGAAAATTTTCAAAGATGCTCCCGCAAAAGGGCCAAAGGCTGCAGCTCCAAAGGAGCCCAAGTTGGGGCTGGAATAGCAAATAACCCAACAACCTCCCCCTCCAGTCCCAACGAGAAGGTGTTGTCCAGTGATGGAGATCAAGTGGAAGTGACACCGCTCAGCTCTCTACAGAGCTGAAGCTTATCACGAGTGACTGCCTTAGTCAACATGTCTGAGGGGTTCTCATCAGTGTGAATCTTCTTCAACGTAAGCTGCTTCTAATCTATTGCATCCCTCGGCCAATGGTATCTCACATCAATGTGTTTTGTGCGAGCATGGTGCATGGTACTCTTGCTCAAGTCTATAGCGCTCTGGCTATCACAAAACACAACCAACTCACTGTCATTCAATCCAAACTCACCAAGAAAGTGTTGTAACCACAACACTTCTTTCCCAA
The DNA here is from genome assembly GCA_037367405.1 of Ottelia alismoides. Taxonomy (NCBI): domain Eukaryota; kingdom Viridiplantae; phylum Streptophyta; class Magnoliopsida; order Alismatales; family Hydrocharitaceae; genus Ottelia; species Ottelia alismoides. Next base: position 981,739 of record JAZKJV010000009.1, read on the forward strand.
CCTCTGTTGTTGCTATGTATTCTGCCTCAGTAGTTGAGAGAGCAACATATTTCTGTAGCTTGGATTGCCATGATATGGCTCCCCCTGCAAATGTGAAAATATAACCTGAAGTGGACGTTCTCTTATCCACATCTCATGCCATATCTGCATCAGTGTAGCCACAAAGTTTGGGATCTGACCTCCCAAACACAAGACACATACTTGAGACCTCTCAAGTATCTCAAGATCCATTTCACGGCCTCCCAATGGTCCTTCCCTGGATTGAACATGAATCTGCTCACCACGCCCACTGCATGGGCTATGTCGGGTCTAATGCAAACCATTGCATACATGAGGCTCCCTACTCCGGACTGGTATGAGATCTTGGACATCTCTGCTTTCTCCTCAGAAGTAGAAGGACACGACTCTTTGGTTAGCTTGAAATGAGAGGCTAAGGACGTGCTGACAGGCTTGGCATTCTTCATGTTGACCGCTCCAACATGCGTTCAACATAGCTTTCTTGTGACAACCACAACATGCGCTTCTTCCTGTCCCTTGTAATCTGCATCCCAAGGATGTGGCTTAACTTGCCCAAATCTTTCATCTCAAACTCTTTGGAGAGTTCTCTCTTGAGCTTTGCAATCAAGTTAGAATCATGACCTACAATCAACATATCATCCACATGGATCAAAAGAATGACAAACCTGTCATTGGGAAGACGACGAACATATACACATGGATCGGTTGTAATCCTCTTGAAGCCCTGCTTTGCCATGAAGGCATCAAACTTCAAGTACCACTGTCTCGGAGCTTGCTTCAAGCCATAGAGACTCTTCGTCAACCTGCATACCATGTGCTCTTTCCCTTTCTCTTGAAAACCCTGTGGCTGCTCCACGTAGATCTCTTCCTTCAAATCACCGTGAAGAAATGTTGTCTTCACATCCATCTGCTCCAGCTCAAGGTCCATGCTAGCAACAAGTCCTAGCACCATTCTCATTGAATTCATCTTCACCACTGGGGAGAAGATCTCATCATAGTCCACTCTTTCCTTCTATCTGAACCCTTTCACCACCAATCTGGCCTTGTACTTCACCTGCTTGCCGTTGTCATCTGATTTCAGCTTGTAGACCCATTTATTTTTCAAGGCTCTCTTCCCTTTAGGAAGCTCAACAAGGTCAAAAGTGTGATTCTTTCTGAGAGATAGCATCTCTTCATTCATTGTATTGCGCCAATGACCCTTATCCTTGTGCTCTTGTGCCTCCTCAAAGGTGTATGGCTCACCTGCGCCTGTGAGCATCACATACATGCAAGTAGGGTAACGGGATGATGGCTGGTGTGTCCTCTCAGATCTCCTGAACTGAGGCTCTGCTGCATCTGCAAATGGATGAGGTTGCTCCCCCTGCCTCAAGTCCCCTGGACCTGCATCGACGGGGTCTGCATCTGGCTCGCGCTGCTCTAGTTGCACATCCTCTCCACATGTACCCTATATTGGAAAGGGATCCATGTCCTCATCACTGTCATCATCAATGGAAAATTCATCTACATCACCACTCTCAGTGGTGTCCTCAACCAATGTCTGATTCTTATAAAAAAATCACATCCCTGTGTCTGGTGACTGTCTTCTTCCTTGGATCTCAAAGACGGTATCCAAACTCCTGATCTCCATAGCTAAGAAAAATACAAGGCACCGCCTTGTCATCTAACTTCTTCCGCTGCTCTTTGGGCAACAATGCATAAGCCTTGCATCCAAACACCCTCAAATGAGCATATGAGGGGTCCTTCCCTGTCCAAACACGTTCTGGAATCTGAAAATCCAAAGGAACTGATGGAGATCTGTTAATCAAGTAACATGCGATGCAAACCGCCTCAGCCCAAAAAGTCTTGAGCAACTTCGATGTCTTCAGTATGCAGAAATTCTCTCAACAGTGGTCCTATTCATCCTCTCAACTAGACCATTGTGCTGGGGTGTGCCTGGCTCTGTCCTCTCATGCCTAATGTCGTGCTCTGCACAATAGCCCTGAAAGCTATTGGAGGTGTACTCTCCCCATTATCCATGCGTAGACACTTCAACAATTTTCCTATCTCACGCTCAACCATGGCATGGAATTTCTTGAAGCAATCAAACAGTTGATCCTTCGATCTCAGCGCATACACCCACACCTTCCTAGATGCATCATCAATGAAGGTGACAAAATACATGTTGCCTCCCAAAGAGGTTGTGTCCATGGGACCACAAACATCAGAATGAACCAACTGTAGAAGGTCTCCCTTCACCTTGGATCTAGCTCTGTATGGTGCACTCATGCTCTCCCTACCTCACATGCATCACAAGGAGACAAAGTGATGTCATTGTGGTAGGGATCAAGTCTCTCTTGCTCAGAAGCTGCAAGTCCTTCTGGCTCATGTGGCCAAGTCGACGGTGCCACAAGTCTGAAGTGTCTGCCTCGCTGGCATGCAAACTGCCATCCATGACCTTCACTCTACTCATATAAAGTGTGTCACACAAACTGCCTCTCGCCATGATGAGAAAACCCTTGCTTATCTTGCACTTACTTTCGCCGAACTTTAGATGGTAGCCTTCACTATCTATCTATGAACCAGATATAAGTCTAAGCCGCACTTTAGGAACATGCCTCACATTCTGGAGTGTCATTGAGCATCCAACATCCGTCTGAATCGAGATGGTGCCCATGCCAATGATCTTAAAGTAACTCTCGTTACCCATCAAGACTCGTCCATAATCACCCCTAGTGTAGGTGGTGAAGAACTCCATGTATTGAGTCATATGATAGGAGGCGGTCGTGTCAACGACCCACTTCAAATCACTCCCTGCATGCAAGCACTGATCCTGGATTGTGAGAATCACCTCATCTGCACTATCATCTGCAACAACTGCAGCTACATTCCCATCTTCCTTTTTCTGATCTTTCTTGGCTTCAACTTGCTCTCTCTTCCAAATCCTGCACTCTCTCTTCCAATGACCGGGATTCTGGCAATGGTGACACTTTCCTATGCCCTTGGACTTGTCTCTGGATTTCTGCCTCTCCTGTGACGCTCCTCTGCAACTAGATCTTGTCTCCTCTCAACTGCATACACATGTGAAGAGGAGGATGTCTCTCCGGATGAGTGACGTCTAATCTCCTCATTGAGGAGACTGCCCCTTGACCATATCCATGGTCAACTTGTTGTCCTTCGCAGAGTTGCTCACGGTGACTATTAGAGTCTCGCAACTGTCCGACAATGAACCCAATAAGAGAAGTGCCTGCAACTCGTCATCAAGTGTCCAACTCATGGAAGTCAATTGGTTGATGATGCTCTGGAAGTCATTCAAGTGCTCTGCCACTTTGCATCCATCATTATATTTCAAATTCACAAGCTTTCTAATCAAGAAAGCCTTATCGGTTGCGGTCTTTGGGTCATAGAGCTCGGACAACTTGTCCCACAATTCCTTTGCATGCGTCTCCTCGGCAACATGATGAAAAACGGACATGTCAAGCCACTTCCGAATGGTCCCAATGACCTTTCGGTTCAACTTTGTCCACTCACTTGCGGACATATTTTCCGGCTTGGTGCTCTCTCCCTCCACCGGATCGTGGAGGTCCTTGCAATACAAGATGTCTTCCATCTTGGCTTTCCAAATTTGCCAGTTGTTACTTGTGACATTAATCATAGTGCCTTCATCATCTTTGCCCATTTTGCCCAACCTGTGCTCCGATATCACTTGTTGGGGATATGTACAACCAGGAGCATTCCCTAAAACTGTCCTGCAGTAAAGATGACACAACAAAATGTGTTCCCCACGCGGAAACTAATGGCAACAATATGACAAGCACAACAAGCAACAACGGAAGACGAGGATTTTTACATGGAAACCCTTACTCGATGTGAGTAAGGAAAAAACCACGGTGCAAGACCGGCAACCAATCCACTACGGTCAGGATGAGTCAATGTTCTTCTCGGTTTTGTTGCCCACAAAACCGATGTACAAGTCATACACACAATGGATAGTTCTTCAACAAGTATTAGCTATCTTTAGGTATCTAACAATACCAAATGTGTTTTAATCAAGAAGAGAAGATGGCTTCCCTTACGGGCTCCCGGATGGAGACCCAAATCGATGCTCGGCTCTCTTGAGGTCGTTCTCAACGACCTCCCGTTGTTGCTCCTCTCGAGCACGCCCAAAACCATTGCTCTCCAAGTCCAAGGTGCAGCCCGTTGTCGACGGGAGAAGAGAAAAGGAGCCCAACTGCAACCTCCTTCTCTCTCGACCTCTCTCTCTCTCGCGCGGGCGCGCGTGGAGGAGGATGGGGTTCAAAACCCTTGTTGCTCGTCGCTGGAAATGGGAATAGGGAGGGTGTCGTTCACTGCGAAATGAGTTTTCCCCCGATTGGGGATTTGTCCCTGGAATGGGCAGCCGAGTGGAGGCTCCCACTTGCTGGAAAAACTTCAAAGATGCCCCTGCAAAAGGGCCAAAGGCTGCAGCTCCAAAGGAGCCCAAGTTGGGGCTGGAATAGCAAATAACCCGACACCATCACCCCCTTCACCTCTCCCATTTTCTTCAGTGCTGATGCAACCAACTGAAAGTCCCAATATTGAATAAGTGGCCCCGCCACTTTGGGGCAACGGCTACGACATGGATAAGCATCATGTCACATAATATGGGCACCACAAAACAAAATCACTGCAACCTCGATTGGTTTTTTTATGACATCATCCTCATCATGTCCACCACCCTGAGGACTCGCATGCAAACCATCAACCTGCCCAAGTGCACCACATCTCCTCCAAAAGATCGCAACCATGTTCAGAACACACTGGCTGGACAAAACACACAAAGCCGCCAGCGATAAGCCTTGAACATTCCAATCCCCTTTACATGATCACCTTCCAATAATCCTACAGAGGAAACAAATAACCACGTTGTCACAACTCATTGCAAGATGGTTCAATCCTCGTAATGAAAACAAAAAACCCACCATGAAATCACCACCTCTTGCCCTCTGACTACCACTCTTGCCTTAGACATAACTCCTCTTCCTCCTTCAGACTACCATCCAACTGCCATCATCGCTCATTGCAAAGGTGGCCCTTACCCAACCCAACCCTCTTCTCTGCTCCAGCCATCCTCAGACAACTACATCTTTCCGTCGCATTTTCTGTTCAAGGCAATTAATGGTTACAAGTTCGTACTACATAGTGCGGCTGTTGGGAGCATCTTTGTTACAGGATATGGAATCACAAGCATATCTTGGTAAGAAATTTATCCATCACGAAATTACATTTATTTCACTTGAATACGTTTGCAGCACTTTTCGTGTGTAGCCCGTAAAGCTTTGATGTCATGTTTAGCATGTGGACTTCATATACTCTCAATCTTTTATATTTGGTTTTTTTATCTTGTATTTTTTTCCACCTACATGAAGAGCTTTTACCATTGAAGAACAATCTTAAACAGTTGATTTGTTTCAAGAGGAACTACTCCATATATGGAAGGTAACAGAAATGGAATTTTTTTTAATTCTCCTGGGTTTTTCTCTTTGTTTCTATGTTTTCTTAAAATCATTGTTTATTCAAGTTTTTAAAATATATATAATTAGATAGATATATTCATGTTTTCTTCTGTTTTGGTTAAAGCACAATTACATCAATGTATTTTACATTACTTTTTCTGTTGAATGAAAACTGGTGAACGGAAAAGAAATTCCTTTTACGTTCATTTCCATCACTTTCCATTGGATCACGGAAAGGATTTCCTCTGCTTTCCGAAGGCACCAACACACACTTGGCAGCAAAAACCAAGCTTATAAAGCAAAAGATATATAAAAAAGGATATCACATAATCTACATTGTCAAAAATTGTAATCAGGAAATTTAAAAACCTGTTCTCTCGATCTGATGAGCTCTTCTCCGACTCTGCCATCCAGTGAGGATTGTAAAATTGGATGGTTCTGAGATGGTGTTCGGCCGTAATAAACTGATTGTTTTATAGAAATATACTCCATGGTAACAGTGTCAGTACATTGGAGGCAAGAGAATGTGCTCATGACATTGATGACATTGATGCTGCTTTTCATGTTGATTTCATAATCAACAATCTTCCAATATTTCTTTGATTAAATCTTCCTATATCTCTTTAATTACAAGACCGAACATTCAGAAAATACGGCTCGTTCCAACATACGTTTCCAGATTCTTTATATTCAGAAAACTGAAGATATGAGCAACAGATTCCGGGCCGTAATTTGGATATAGTTCTTAAAACGCAGCAGATGAACTTGTACATTGCGAGTTTCTAGTGTAGTCCATCCGAGTCATTGATAAATATATCTATTTCTTCCAATAATCTGTTCTGCTTTGTTTTGGAACTTCTGCAGTCCAAGTTGGAGGTTAGAAGTAGATTCATGAGTAGCCTGCATGATTCCGTCCCGTCTGAAACTGCACTCACTTTCTCTGTATATTCCTCTGAATGATCTTCTACAGACATCTTACCGTACATATATTTTCGGCATGCCTACACCATTCAAAATTAATTCATAAGCTGGTTCCTCGTGTAACCTTTCAGCAACAGTACTCCCAAATTTTAAAAAAGGGGCTTCCAGGAAATAAGGAAAGTCATATCGTCTTGCAAGTGACTAAACAAAAAATCACAAGGTCCGGTAACAGGTCTAACTATTAACTGTGCCAAAAACGCAAGTAGTGGCACACTTAATATATGTCATTGTCATTAGCAACAGTTGAGGAAAAAATGAATTGCATTCTCATGAGGCCTTAGGGTTCTCTTATGTAGAGGAGAGACCCATTGGGTAATTACATAATGAAGATGGAAAGAATAGAAAATACATAAAAGAGATAAAAGATAGAAATCTCAACACTCCCCCTCAAGCTGGAGCATAGATATCAATCATGCTCGGCTTGGAGTAGCATCTCTGGTAAGACCATCTGGCTAGGGCCTTGGTAAGTACATATGTTGACATGAGTAGTGGAGATAAGGCCCCTTCTATATAATGTCTCGAGTGTAGTGACAGTCTACCTCGATATACTTGATCCTCTCATGGAAGGCCGGGTTGTTGGCGAAGAGAGCAGCTTGGTTATCGCATTGGAGATGCATGGGAAGAGGCAACTCAATAGTTAGGTCATTAAGAACAGATTTGACCCACGTCATTTATGTGCTAGCATGTGTCATGGCCCTATATTCAGAATTTGTGCTAGATCTGACAACTATTGTCTGCTTCTTGCTCTTCCATGACACCAAGAAACTCTTTATGAACACTGCAAAATCAGAGGTAGACTTCTTGTCTTTGGGACATCCTGCATAATCTGCAATCTGCACAAGCTGTAATGGCAAGGGATGTACATCTATTGAATAGAAGACCAGTACCAGGTGAGGCCTTCAGATACCTCAGAATCATATGGACAACATACATATGTGCATGTCTAGGCTACTCCATGAACTGGCTCACTTTGCTCACTGCAAAAGATATACCTAGCCTGGTGATGATCACATAAAGAAGATTCCCAACAAGCTCCATGTACCTTGTCTTGTCAACCTCCTCAGTGTCATCATCATAGAGCTTCATACTCGGGTCCATAGGAGTAGTGGTAGGCATGCAATATACCATATTTGTCTCAGAGAGAAGAACTATAGCGTACTTCCTCTGGGTCATCACAAGACCTCGTTGTTTCCTGGCAAACTACAGTCCAAGGAAGTAGCATAGCCTACCAAGGTTCTTGGTCACATCTAGGAAACCCTTAGCAGCCTGAATGCCCCCTCATCATCTCATGTAACAATGATATCATCAACATACACAAGTACGACAATTGTACCTCTCTGAGTCCTCTGAACAAATGGTGATTGATCGACAGTCGATCTCACAAACCCATGTTGCTCTATCAAGTCTGACAGCTTCTGGAACCATGCTCTTGGACTTAAGGTCATAGATCTCCTTATGAAGTCTGCAAACCTTCTGACACTCCCCCTCAGTAGCGAACCCATGTGATTGTACATGTAAACCTCCTCTTGTAACCATAGAGAAAAGCATTCTTCACATCAAGTTGATAGAGAGGTCAATCTCGTATCACTGCAATAAATATAAGCATATGCATTACATGCCTGAGGCATGTTGGATAATGGGGGACCTGTGAATAGGGAGAACAGAGTGAGACCTACGAGTAAACACACGTGACAAAAACTGAGTCAAGGAGGGTGGTGGTCCAAGGGGTAGCCACAAGAGCAATTGTAGGTATTGGAGGTGGTGGTGGAGATGGTGGTGGTAAGGGAGGTGATGGAGGTGTTAGAGCAGGTGCAAGAGATGGTAGAGCTGTAGGAGATGGATGCACATAAACCTCATCGTCAGAGTCAGATGGGACTAGTCTGTTGTAACATCCGGGAATCCGCGTAAACCCGAACCCGACCCGATTTGGGTTCGGCAAACCCAATGAAGTTGTTGGTCGGCATTAAACAACCTAAAACGATAAATTGATCGTGAATCAAAAGTTGTTCGGGCGAAATCGACCGAAAATCGGTCGCATCGTAATACGTGCCGCGAAAAGTCGCGACGCAAATTCGAAAACCGCGAAATGAACCGAGACCATCATGAGATCCGAGTCGATGATACAAGACCAACGGAATCGACCATTCGTCAATCGGAGGTCGTTTGATATTTCAAATTACAAAAATTTATTCTTAAACAAAAACCGTATCCGAAAATTTCGGGTATTCAAAACTCGATCGGAAGTATACCAATATTATACTCATATTGATCGCCGTTTAGTGATGATCAAAACGAGACATTTCGCATTGGAATCCGACAAGCGAGGCACGAATGCGGACGATTTTTACATCTTATATAATTAGGAAAAATTGGCAAAAAAAAATATTAAAAAAATTATCACTCTGCTACAGTGATTCCAGAACAGTCGTATGGTTGTTTTTTTTTCTTTTCTCTTTTTCCATATGGCAGATCCTCTCTCCACTTGTCAACTAATCCTTTCTTTTTTTTCCCTATAAATAGAACCACCCACCTTGTAAACTACTCCCACATTTCCACCGTAAACGCCCCTCTTCACTAATTCTTGGCTGAGAACTTCTAGCCACTGGAGCTGCTTCTCCAGCCATCATCCTTTCTCTTCTTTTCAGCTAAAGAAGCTCAGTTGTAGGTATGGTTCTCCTCCAACATCCTTCCAACTACATCCCTTCCTCCATGCAAGTTTATTTCCCTTTTCCTTATGAATTGTGCATGTTTCCAGTGAAACAAATTGCTGCTTCTTCCCATCAGAACTGTTGCATGTCGTTTGATCTTCATTTTGGAGATCGAGGTACATTCTAAAGCCCTCTTTCTCTTTTTTTTCTGCTGCTGTCCAGCAAACCAAGGAGCTGCTGCTCCTTTCCATACTGCTGGAGCTTTGGAGTGGCCATTTTCTTCTCTTATTGTTGAAAACTACTGCAGGAGATGCTGCAGCCAATTTTCAGCCCTAGAAACTCCTGCTAAAAGCCCCAATTCCAGTCCCTTGCTGCTGCATGTTCCTTCTCTCCCTCCAAAGTTAATCCAAGAATAGGTACATCCCCTACCCATCATTTGCTGCCATGCATGTTAATTGCATATTTTTGATGTCTTTTCCTAAAAACAACATAACATCGTATTCATCTTGGTTTCCATAGATTTCTGTTGAAGATCTGGATTTTTAAGTTCTGTTTGGATGGATAATTCAAATCAGATTTACATTATAAAAAAAATATTATTGAATTTGTGTTTCTGTTTAAGATTTTAAAATATATCAAATGTTGATTGGGTGAATGAGATATTATAAAACGTGAACTTCTTATTCATGTCTAGACATTAGAAAATATGTCATTTGGAATTGAACCTTGTGAGGCACTTCCATGTCGAACCAGTTTGATCTAGTGGTTTATAGGAAAAAAAATTGTTAATCTTTTGTTATACTACAGAGTGCAGTGCATGTCTTTTCAAATTATTTTATCCCATGTTACAAGATATTACCAGCTTAGTATAAGCTTGTTTTTACGATAATTTACAATATTCTTGGGATATTAGTCAACTGAAATGGATTCTGAATGAGGTTCTTCAGGGGGAAATGATTATATATAACATTCATTTTAACGACTTAATTAGAACTGTGCTTCATAGTGCTCAGTTTATTATATGGCTACAAATGTTGAGAATCCTTATAGTTGGAGGTGTTGACTTGACAGTAGATTCCTTGAACTCCCAAAATTGTAGTGGTTATGGTCTATCGAGATTTACCTAATAAATTAAGTACTCTAAATTTATTCGTGTGCTTCTATCAAATTTAGGTATTAGATTTGGGATCATATGTCATGATGTTTAGCCTAATTGTCCTATTGATTGTTGTGGCCTTATTAGTATGGATATGCACCTGGATAACTAGTTGTCTATTTATTACATTTAGAATAAGTATATAATGAGTATATAAGAAGAAAACAGTAACATATGATGCCCTGGAAGATAACAACGGGTGCTAATGAATTTAATTCATCATAAGAATTAAATATAGATAAGAAATGGAGATTATGAACGGATATTTATCTCATAGTTAAGTGGATGAATATTCAAACAGGGAAAATATGGTTTCATACAGAAAAATCTTATCTGTAAAAAAAAATGCCTACGTTATGTTGTAAGATGAAGGACTGGATTATGTAATTAAGTCTGATCTAAGATTAGGTTTAGAGTTACTGAATCTTATATTTTTAAATGATGAATTTTAGGGGGTTGGCATGAGATTAATGCTATCCAAAGTCATTGGATTATGAATTAGGTCTAATTTAAGATCAGATGTAAAGATACTCAATCTTATATTTTTAGATGAAAATTTAGAGGTTTGTGGTACCCTTCTATTTAAAAGCCAATGAATGATTGACCTAAATGGGACCTTCTCGAAGAATAATATTAATACAATAATAGGGTTTCAATATCTTGAAAGTTCACATATTCTGTTGCAAAACCCATACAGTATGATCAATATAAATTCAGTGGCAATAATATTAGGACAACTCAGTATGGATATCTGTGGATTGATCAACTTTGATTTTAGAATACTCATTTTACAAAATGAAGGTTCACATATTCTTGATGACATGACTCAAAATGCTTAAACCGACCTATGATTCGATAATTCCATGTTATTTATATGACTAATAATCTTTATAAAATGATCCTTTAGTACAACCTAAGGTACTCTGTTTCGATGCTATATTATATAGTCCGTACATCATAGTTGCCATCACCCAATGAGCGATCATTTTCCATTATAACACTAAAGTTTTCATTAGAATGTAAACAGAATCTATGATCAAATGCATCTATATGGTTGTTAATCAGTGATATCAGATATTTTGCCGGTCATGGTGATCCTTACACCTGACCGTGCGAGGGCGCGGTGACCCTCAACTGGGCGGGAGAATAGGAAGCCCAGTTAGGGCAGCGGTCGCCTAGTGCGCGGGTCTAGGATCCCAGTCCTCTTTCGATTTTTACGCGAGCTCGCAGTGTTTTTACGCCTCGTTGGGATCCCGACTTTAGACCAGTTCCGCTGACCCTGTTTTAGGATACCCAGGCGGGGGATCCTGGTTTTTCAGTTTTACGTACGAGCTCGGTTGCCCGTTACCGGTCGGGCTGTTTTCTAGAGCGACTTTTCCGGGAAGTCCCTCTCACCCGTCTCAGTGGCGTAGTTTGGGAGTAGACCTATCCCTCTATTGGACCGTCCTTCCAATTAGGGGGCGAGACGGAAGAGCCCTTTTGTTGGCTTCTTCACCGCTTGAGTTTTTCTTTCGCCAACAGACTTGGCGATTCTACATCCAGATCATCCATATCTAAATCTATATCTACATCATCGAGAGTTACATCAGAGAGAGAGTTACAGTCAAGGTTTGGAGGAAATCACAATTAAAATTAAGATGATTAGAAGTGACTATAATCAGTTTTGAAATCCCTATAAAGATCACAGTTTAAGTTAAGTAAATGGAAGTGACTATAATCTGAATTTGAAATCTCATTAAGCTAGTGGACGTGTTGGGAACTTAGTTAGGATGCATTATACTACACCGCATGCCTACGGAGGCACCCCAACCCTAAGACTTTTCCCAAGTCTTAGAGTCATAGTGTGAGGTTTCACAAGAACCAAGACCACAGACTATCCACTAGACTTAAGAATTTAATAAATCATTATATCTTCTCATCTCATCTTTTCCATCATCAAAGTCCACAAATATGACCTCTAAGCAATATGAGAATGAAATATACTTACTATGATCAATTAGTTACAATATAAATATGCTTATGTGGGATATGTTGGGTTAATGGCTAATCATGAGAGGTGCTTACTCGAGATTTGAAAACCTTTTACATTTGCAAGTAGAAATAAATTTTAAAATTGAGTTTCTCATGCCTCTCTACTTACTTTCTTTTGAAAATAAATGCCTGTTATTTTATAAGTTTTTGGGAGGTACCAGCAACCGCTGACGCCTTTTCTTCCTAACATGTTTGGCAGGCAAACACAGCCTGCTGATCAGTAGCTTTTCATGGTTACAGGAGAAAGGATCTATACACAACGGTATGGTATTTTGTGTCACTTTTTGTTCGGTTTATAATGTATTATGTTTCTTTCTCTTCAGTCAGATTTTTGGGATATTGTATGTACTGTCAGATTTTGTACGTGTTGTAGAAAATATGCAAGTTAATGAAATAAGATTTTGGTGACAATTGTTCTAATAACTTGTGGTTATGATTGTGAATGTCATGTGGAAAATTATCCGCGCGAAAAATTTCCCTGTTTTTCTGTCACTTAATGCGATCTCATGTGAATGAATTATTGCGAAATGCGCGTAAACGGGTACCCGGATCCTGAGGGGTTCACATTTTGGTATCAGAGCCGTGGTACCCCAATACGCACATTTGTAGTATTTCAATTCCAATCGCATTAAGTTCTCGGATAGTGACAGTCTCCCGACTTGTCGTGAGTCCGAGAAGGGAAATATGACATTCATATTCAATCACCACATATGTCACCAATTTCATTAATTTTCATATTATATCCCAAGAAGAGAAAAAGCATATATCATATTATCTGCGAACCATTAAATTTTATGACTAAAAATGGTTCTCATGCAGAGCCATGTCATCCCGACCAGACCAGGAGATGACTAACGAACTAGCACACATACTGACTACTCTTATCGACCTTTTCATGTTCTATTTGATTCTGGAGCGACACACACTTTCCTTGATTCGAGGCGACTAGCTTCTTTAGGTAGATTCGGAGAAACTCTCTCTTCTCCATATCACATGGCACCTACTGAGTTGAGAAAACTGAAGGTGCAGTTACAGGAGTTACTTGATTTGAGATTTGTGAGGCCGAGCACTTCACCTTAGGGTGCTCCGGTTCTATTTGTCAAGAAGAAGGATAGATCCATGAGGTTATGTATTGACTACAGGCAACTGAACAAGAGAACGGTGAAGAACCGTTATCCTTTGCCACGTATCGACGATTTGTTTGACCAGCTCCAAGGATCTTCGGTTTTCTCGAAGATCGATCTTCGCTCCGGCCATCATCAGCTGAGGATTCACGAGTCAGATATTCCGAAGACAGCCTTCAGGACTCGCTATGGACACTACGAGTTTGTGGTGATGCCGTTTGGGCTCACCAATGCACCTGCGGCTTTCATGGATATGATGAACCGTATCTTCCGTCCATACTTGGACAAGTTTGTAGTGGTATTCATCGATGATGTGCTCATCTACTCATGGAATGAATGGGATCATGCGAATGATCTACGGATTATTTTGGACACATTGAGGGAGCACAAGCTATATGCCAAGTTGAGCAAGTGTGAATTCTGGTTATCCCAGGTCTTATTTCTCGGGCATGTCATTTCTGGAGCAGGCATTGCAGTTGATCCTGCGAAGATAGATGCAGTCATGTCTTGGGAGCAGCCCAAAACTGTCACGCAGATTCGGAGCTTCCTTGGGCTAGCGGGTTATTACGGACGCTTTGTCAACGGATTTTCACGCATCGTTCGTCCTCTGACACGGTTGACGCAGAAGGGAGTTCCATTTATTTGGGACGATTCTTGTGAGCATGCCTTCAGTACACTGAAGGAGAGATTGACTACGACATCTATTCTTGCTCTGCCTTCAGGCACTCAGGACTATACAGTCTATACAGATGCATCTGGAGAAGGTCTACGAGCAGTGTTGATGCAGAGAGGACAGGTGATTGCTGACGCATCACAGCAATTGAGACCGCACGAGCGGAACTACCCCACACATGACTTGGAGTTGGCGGCAGTTGTCTTCGCCTTGAAGATCTGGCGCCACTATCTATATGGGGTGAACTTCGAGATTTTCACAGACCACAAGAGTCTGAAGTACATCTTTGATCAGAAAAAGATGAACATGAGATAACGCAGATGGCTCGAATTGCTGAAGGATTATGATTGCGCAATCTCTTACCATTCCGGTAAGGGAAACGTGGTGGCGGATGCACTCAGCAGGAGAGCGCATGCTGATGGTACGGCGAACTGGCTATATACATGGGATACGCTTGCCGCTTTGACTGATTGGCATCCTCAGGAGAGCGCATCCATTTCTACTGCTGTGCCTCCACGATACAGCAGCCTTTGGGATCGTATTGTAGAAGGTCAGAAGACAAATCCTTGGATCCGAGATAGATACATGCGCGCCGTCAATAACAAATTTGATGACTTTGTTGTGACGGAGTTTATTTTATGGAAGGCAGGATAGGTTGTTGTACCCAATGACGAGCAGCTACGCAGAGATATTCTTGATGAGGCACACGGTTCACGGTTATCTATCCATCCAGGCAGCACGAAGATGTACCGTGATCTGCGCCGACATTTCTGGTGGGATGGAATGAAGCGCGATGTGACGCTACATGTCAGCAAATGCATGACCTGTCAGACGGTCAAGGCTGAACACAGGAGACCACCAGGACTATTGCAGTCTCTCCCCATTCCCGAGTGGAAGTGGGAGAGCATTTCTATGGATTTTGTCACAAGTCTGCCGAAGACGCCAGGAGGCCATGATTCTATTTGGGTCGTTGTTGATAGGTTGACCAAGTCAGCCCATTTCATACTTGTCAACACGACTTACACTCCATCCAGATTGGCCAGGCTCTATGTACAGAACATTATCAGGCTACATGGTATACCACGAGAGGTAGTGTCTGACAGGGATTCGAGATTTACATCTCATTATTGGCACCAGTTTATGTCAGCACTACAGACAGAGCTGAAGATGAGTTCTGCATATCATCCGCAAACAGATGGGCAGAGTGAGCGCACCATACAGACACTCGAGGATTTACTTCGCGCATGCACTTTGGAGTGGAAAGGGTCCTGGAAGGACCATCTGCCGTTAGTGGAATTCACGTACAACAACAGCTATCACTCCAGTATTGGCATGGCACCATTCGAAGCCCTATACGGGCAGAGATGTCTCACACCTCTCAGTTGGCGTGATGTAGGTGATCACGCTTTATATTCCGTAGATCTCTTGGAGGAGACTGCGAGAGCTGTTGATCTTGTGAGACGGAGGCTTCTGACGGCACAAAGTCGCCAGAAGAGCTATGCGGACCGTCAGAGAAGAGATTTGCAGTTTCAGGTATCCAATACATTCTTCTTGCTCCTTTTGCAAATTGGTTAAACCTCATATTAATGACATTCCTATCAATTATAGGTTGGAAATTTGGTATTCCTCCGTGTATCTCCCATGAAGGGAGTGCAGAGATTCGGTATTCGTGGCAAGTTGGCGCCACGATATGTTGGACCTTTCGAGATTCTGGCTTGTGTGGGAAAGGTTGCATACCGAGTAGCCCTTCCTCCACATCTTTCCAACATTCACGACGTATTCCATATATCCAACCTGAGGAAGTATGTGCACGACCCTCGGCACATCATCAGTTACGAGAATCTCGACGTGGAGCCTGATCTGACTTATGAAGAGAAGCCAGTCCAGATACTTGACCGTGCTGTAAAGAAGCTTCGCAGCAAAGAGATTTCATTGGTCAAGGTTTTGTGGCACCGTCATGGAGTCAAAGAGGCAACGTGGGAGACTGAAGCTGACAAGAGAGCCAGATATCCACATCTTTTCTAAATGTAAACAATCAAAACAAGCTTTTGTAATTAAATGTATGATGAAATATATGGCTTGTTTTTTTTTGAGGTTTTTATGGGTTCAAAACCCTTTGAGGTTTTTATGGTCATATAAGATTCAAACAACACACCTAATAACCTTAACTCGAGTCTCGAGGACGAGACTCCCTTTGAGGTTTTTATAATTGTAACATCCGGGAATCCGCGTAAACCCGAACCCGACCCGATTTGGGTTCGGCAAACCCAATGAAGTTGTTGGTCGGCATTAAACAACCTAAAACGATAAATTGATCGTGAATCAAAAGTTGTTCGGGCGAAATCGACCGAAAATCGGTCGCATCGTAATACGTGCCGCGAAAAGTCGCGACGCAAATTCGAAAACCGCGAAATGAACCGAGACCATCATGAGATCCGAGTCGATGATACAAAACCAACGGAATCGACCATTCGTCAATCGGAGGTCGTTTGATATTTCAAATTACAAAAATTTATTCTTAAACAAAAACCGTATCCGAAAATTTCGGGTATTCAAAACTCGATCGGAAGTATACCAATATTATACTCATATTGATCGTCGTTTAGTGATGATCAAAACGAGACATTTCGCATTGGAATCCGACAAGCGAGGCACGAATGCGGACGATTTTTACATCTTATATAATTAGGAGAAATTGGCAAAAAAAATATTAAAAAAATTATCACTCTGCTACAGTGATTCCAGAACAGTCGTATGGTTGTTTTTTTTTCTTTTCTCTTTTTCCATATGGCAAATCCTCTCTCCACTTGTCAACTAATCCTTTCTTTTTTTTCCCTATAAATAGAACCACCCACCTTGTAAACTACTCCCACATTTCCACCGTAAACGCCCCTCTTCACTAATTCTTGGCTGAGAACTTCTAGCCACTGGAGCTGCTTCTCCAGCCATCATCCTTTCTCTTCTTTTCAGCTAAAGAAGCTCAGTTGTAGGTATGGTTCTCCTCCAACATCCTTCCAACTACATCCCTTCCTCCATGCAAGTTTATTTCCCTTTTCCTTATGAATTGTGCATGTTTCCAGTGAAACAAATTGCTGCTTCTTCCCATCAGAACTGCTGCATGTCGTTTGATCTTCATTTTGGAGATCAAGGTACATTCTAAAGCCCTCTTTCTCTTTTTTTTCTGCTGCTGTCCAGCAAACCAAGGAGCTGCTGCTCCTTTCCATACTGCTGGAGCTTTGGAGTGGCCATTTTCTTCTCTTATTGTTGAAAACTACTGCAGGAGATGCTGCAGCCAATTTTCAGCCCTAGAAACTCCTGCTAAAAGCCCCAATTCCAGTCCCTTGCTGCTGCATGTTCCTTCTCTCCCTCCAAAGTTAATCCAAGAATAGGTACATCCCCTACCCATCATTTGCTGCCATGCATGTTAATTGCATATTTTTGATGTCTTTTCCTAAAAACAACATAACATCGTGTTCATCTTGGTTTCCATAGATTTCTGTTGAAGATCTGGATTTTTAAGTTCTGTTTGGATGGATAATTCAAATCAGATTTACATTATAAAAAAAATATATTATTGAATTTATGTTTCTGTTTAAGATTTTAAAATATATCAAATGTTGATTGGGTGAATGAGATATTATAAAACGTGAACTTCTTATTCATGTCTAGACATTAGAAAATATGTCATTTGGAATTGAACCTTGTGAGGCACTTCCATGTCGAACCAGTTTGATCTAGTGGTTTATAGGAAAAAAAATTGTTAATCTTTTGTTATACTACAGAGTGCAGTGCATGTCTTTTCAAATTATTTTATCCCATGTTACAAGATATTACCAGCTTAGTATAAGCTTGTTTTTACGATAATTTACAATATTCTTGGGATATTAGTCAACTGAAATGGATTCTGAATGAGGTTCTTCAGGGGGAAATGATTATATATAACATTCATTTTAACGACTTAATTAGAACTGTGCTTCATAGTGCTCAGTTTATTATATGGCTACAAATGTTGAGAATCCTTATAGTTGGAGGTGTTGACTTGACAGTAGATTCCTTGAACTCCCAAAATTGTAGTGGTTATGGTCTATCGAGATTTACCTAATAAATTAAGTACTCTAAATTTATTCGTGTGCTTCTATCAAATTTAGGTATTAGATTTGGGATCATATGTCATGATGTTTAGCCTAATTGTCCTATTGATTGTTGTGGCCTTATTAGTATGGATATGCACCTGGATAACTAGTTGTCTATTTATTACATTTAGAATAAGTATATAATGAGTATATAAGAAGAAAACAGTAACATATGATGCCCTGGAAGATAACAACGGGTGCTAATGAATTTAATTCATCATAAGAATTAAATATAGATAAGAAATGGAGATTATGAACGGATATTTATCTCATAGTTAAGTGGATGAATATTCAAACAGGGAAAATATGGTTTCATACAGAAAAATCTTATCTGTAAAAAAAAATGCCTACGTTATGTTGTAAGATGAAGGACTGGATTATGTAATTAAGTCTGATCTAAGATTAGGTTTAGAGTTACTGAATCTTATATTTTTAAATGATGAATTTTAGGGGGTTGGCATGAGATTAATGCTATCCAAAGTCATTGGATTATGAATTAGGTCTA
The DNA here is from genome assembly GCA_037367405.1 of Ottelia alismoides. Classification (NCBI taxonomy): domain Eukaryota; kingdom Viridiplantae; phylum Streptophyta; class Magnoliopsida; order Alismatales; family Hydrocharitaceae; genus Ottelia; species Ottelia alismoides. Next base: position 1,000,479 of record JAZKJV010000009.1, read on the forward strand.
ATTTAAGATCAGATGTAAAGATACTCAATCTTATATTTTTAGATGAAAATTTAGAGGTTTGTGGTACCCTTCTATTTAAAAGCCAATGAATGATTGACCTAAATGGGACCTTCTCGAAGAATAATATTAATACAATAATAGGGTTTCAATATCTTGAAAGTTCACATATTCTGTTGCAAAACCCATACAGTATGATCAATATAAATTCAGTGGCAATAATATTAGGACAACTCAGTATGGATATCTGTGGATTGATCAACTTTGATTTTAGAATACTCATTTTACAAAATGAAGGTTCACATATTCTTGATGACATGACTCAAAATGCTTAAACCGACCTATGATTCGATAATTCCATGTTATTTATATGACTAATAATCTTTATAAAATGATCCTTTAGTACAACCTAAGGTACTCTGTTTCGATGCTATATTATATAGTCCGTACATCATAGTTGCCATCACCCAATGAGCGATCATTTTCCATTATAACACTAAAGTTTTCATTAGAATGTAAACAGAATCTATGATCAAATGCATCTATACGGTTGTTAATCAGTGATATCAGATATTTTGTCGGTCATGGTGATCCTTACACCTGACCGTGCGAGGGCGCGGTGACCCTCAACTGGGCGGGAGAATAGGAAGCCCAGTTAGGGCAGCGGTCGCCTAGTGCGCGGGTCTAGGATCCCAGTCCTCTTTCGATTTTTACGCGAGCTCGCAGTGTTTTTACGCCTCGTTGGGATCCCGACTTTAGACCAGTTCCGCTGACCCTGTTTTAGGATACCCAGGCGGGGGATCCTGGTTTTTCAGTTTTACGTACGAGCTCGGTTGCCCGTTACCGGTCGGGCTGTTTTCTAGAGCGACTTTTCCGGGAAGTCCCTCTCACCCGTCTCAGTGGCGTAGTTTGGGAGTAGACCTATCCCTCTATTGGACCGTCCTTCCAATTAGGGGGCGAGACGGAAGAGCCCTTTTGTTGGCTTCTTCACCGCTTGAGTTTTTCTTTCGCCAACAGACTTGGCGATTCTACATCCAGATCATCCATATCTATATTTATATCTACATCATCGAGAGTTACATCAGAGAGAGAGTTACAGTCAAGGTTTGGAGGAAATCACAATTAAAATTAAGATGATTAGAAGTGACTATAATCAGTTTTGAAATCCCTATAAAGATCACAGTTTAAGTTAAGTAAATGGAAGTGACTATAATCTGAATTTGAAATCTCATTAAGCTAGTGGACGTGTTGGGAACTTAGTTAGGATGCATTATACTACACCGCATGCCTACGGAGGCACCCCAACCCTAAGACTTTTCCCAAGTCTTAGAGTCATAGTGTGAGGTTTCACAAGAACCAAGACCACAGACTATCCACTAGACTTAAGAATTTAATAAATCATTATATCTTCTCATCTCATCTTTTCCATCATCAAAGTCCACAAATATGACCTCTAAGCAATATGAGAATGAAATATACTTACTATGATCAATTAGTTACAATATAAATATGCTTATGTGGGATATGTTGGGTTAATGGCTAATCATGAGAGGTGCTTACTCGAGATTTGAAAACCTTTTACATTTGCAAGTAGAAATAAATTTTAAAATTGAGTTTCTCATGCCTCTCTACTTGCTTTCTTTTGAAAATAAATGCCTGTTATTTTATAAGTTTTTGGGAGGTACCAGCAACCGCTGACGCCTTTTCTTCCTAACATGTTTGGCAGGCAAACACAGCCTGCTGATCAGTAGCTTTTCATGGTTACAGGAGAAAGGATCTATACACAACGGTATGGTATTTTGTGTCACTTTTTGTTCGGTTTATAATGTATTATGTTTCTTTCTCTTCAGTCAGATTTTTGGGATATTGTATGTACTGTCAGATTTTGTACGTGTTGTAGAAAATATGCAAGTTAATGAAATAAGATTTTGGTGACAATTGTTCTAATAACTTGTGGTTATGATTGTGAATGTCATGTGGAAAATTATCCGCGCGAAAAATTTCCCTATTTTTCTGTCACTTAATGCGATCTCATGTGAATGAATTATTGCGAAATGCGCGTAAACGGGTACCCGGATCCTGAGGGGTTCACATCTGTCACCTATAAGAGAGAAATACATAACAAACACAAAGAACGTAACATCAGCACTGACAAAGTATCTTCGCAGAAACGGATCAAAGTAAAGGAATCCTTTCTGGGTATGAGAGTAGCCAACAAAGACGTACTTGACAGCTCTAAGGGAGAACTTGTCACGACCAGGCGAAAGATTGTGAACAAAGGCTACAGATCCAAACAACATTATGTAAGAGAGAACAGATCCTTTTCGGGAAACGAAATCGAGAAAGGAACCTTTTTCTCCCAAAACAGATGATGGCATACGGTTCACTAAGTAGCAGGCATTGAGAACCGCATCACCCCAATAAGAGTGAGGAGCACGACTCTAAATCAAAAGGGTTCTGATCACATCAAGTAATGATGATGTTTGCGCCCGGCAAGACCGTTCTGTTGAGATGTATAAGAACACGAGGTTTGGTGTACAATGTTAACTGACCTGAGAAACTCGGATAGCTGTAAAGTGCAAAACTCTAAGTCATTATCAGAATACAAATACTATTGGCAGTACAACAATAAAGCCTTTTTCCACAATTAAGTAGAGTCGGCTACATGGATTCATTGCCTTCATTCAGATTTATGTTGGGTCAAACTCAGGCTTATATCAAAAAAATTAAGATTCCTTCATATAGTCTCATTCAAACACTTCTTGTGTCGTACTTGCCTTCTCTTTGCTGGCTCAACATCCCAAAACTCACATCTCCTAACCGATGCATCAGCTGACCTCCTTTGCAAATGGTTAAACCACCTTACATAGTTTTCTCTCATTCTATCATCAATCGGAGCTACACCAACTTTCCTTCTGATTGCATCCTTCCGAATCCGATCTTTACGTGTGTCTGTGTGTGTATCCATACATCCATGTTATAAAATATGAAGAATGCGGAAGCTATTGATAAACAGAGCATAAACACAAGAAAGATAGACATGGAACACCATGATTTTACGTGGAACCCTACTCCATGAGGAGCAGGATGAAACCACGGGAGAAGCCCTCAAAGGGGCATGCTATGCATTGCTTTTTCTCAATGAGTACAGTAGGTCTGGGGCTCCTTATATAGCCTCTCCAGAGCCTCCAAGTCCCACCACTGGACGATGTGGGACTAAACACTGGATGAGGTAAATGGATCTTCTCCAGGATCCATTTACCCTGCTACAACTCAATGGGCGCATACAACTTATACTCCAACACTCCCCCTCAAGCTGGAGCATGCAATGCTCAGCTTGGACAAACAGAAAAAAAACTCAACTCAAAGCTACAGGACACTAAGGACAATATCAACCCAACGCGCACATTGCTGCATTCGAGGACGTTGCTTCTCATGCCGTGCAGGTGAGGAGGACGAACGGGCTAGAGTGTGAGTCAACTGAAGACTCGGAATCTGACCATCGAGTCTTGAACTTGCGCCTGAAGTCTCCTCGTCGGAGAACTGGGTCTCTCTCATTTGGCTCAGAGAATGGTGCACTGCTCTGGTGTACCTATGATACCACATGAAAACCCTTGCCCTCAATGGCATAGAGAATGATCCTCTGCTCTGGAGTCCCTATCGCTCACATGAAAACTCTGGTCGAAACAACCACAAGAATGATGGGGACCTGAGCCTCAAAAAAAAAGAATGATGGGGACCTCGAACAATTGATGACAACATATGCTCATCTGAAAATGACCGCATCCATGTGCGTGTCTGAAACTGGACTCGGAATCAATCGTCGAGTCTGAAACCGAACTGTAAAGTCTGATCATCTGGCTGGTCTGGAGACTGATATCTGGATTTGGAATCTAGATCTATATCTGTGACTCTACATATATAGGAGAAGACAACATAATGGGGAAAGAAATAACATTCACAAAAAGTTCCTTGCGGTTTTTCATTTTTTTAAGCCGTCACCCTTTTTTGTCCGAAAACACATTTTTTTTATAAAGCCATTTCAACATTTTTTCGGCTTTTCATTTTTTTTGGAAGTGCGTACGGCTTTTGTATGTGTACGCGCCTTTTTTTATTGTTTTAATAACACGCGGCCCAAAGGGCCCAAACATACGGTTGTTCACTTCCCCCTTCCTCTCTCTCTCCCTCTTTTCCTCTTTTTTTTAAATAACGAATAGCCTTCTTGGGCTTTAACTCTCCTTATCCCCCTCCCTCTTTTTTTTCTAATGACGGGCCATTGCCCCCCCCCCTCTTTCTGTCTTTGTTTTTTTTAAATATCTGTACATGGAAGGTCCCAAAAAACTCAAAAATAACGCATATTTTTTTAATAAATAACGGTCCTCCAACCCTAGGGTTCCCACGACAGGGAACCCTTCTTCAATTGCCGCCGCCCACGCAAAAGAGGGATCGCCTTTGGGGCAGTGCTGCCTGGAGCACAACCGCGTGCTCTGGTCGTGTCTAGTGAGATTCGCGTGAGGGGGGGTGCGCCATCGAGCATCGGGCAGCGCCGTGAGAACAGGTGTTGCGCCGCGAGGACAGGGCTGTGCGGGGTAGGTTCTGCGCGGAGGGAGCGTCCCGATCTGGGTGCGCCGCCTGGCACCTGGGCAGTGCCTAGAGCCGCGCGGGGCTGGAGCACGATCTGGACAGCGAGGAGGCGCTCGGGGCTCGATGGAGAAGGGGTTGTGCCGCTCGGGGCGCTGCGCGCGCAGGAGGAAGCCTGGAGGATGCGCCATCGGCGTGGGCTGCTGGAGCTCGACGGGTGATGCCAGGGGCGGCACCGTAATCGTTGGAGTCGCCGAAGGCTTCTGGGGCTTGAACGATGGAGGCACAGGAAGGCGGGTGCAAAGGCCCCCGCTAGGGTTTTGTCTGGATCTGTGATGCCCATGGATCTGAGCTGCGCCGGGATGCGCGCTGCCGTCGATGGAGTTTCTTCTTGAATTGGAGACTGCATCAAGGGACCAAAGTCCCCTGATTGGAATATGCGAGCGACGAAGCGCAGCCTGGAAGCACATAATATTTCGCAAGAAGATTGCAGAACTAGATCTAGGGTTCCTGAGATGGAACCCTAAGATTCTCCGTCTTCACAAAAATTAGGGTTTCTGAATACCCTAGAGTCTACATGACTTTGACCAAATATGAAAAATGATTTTAGAACATAATCAACTGATAATCGAATCTCGAACAAATAAGAAAATGAAAACTCCGAGAATCGAACCCGCTCTGATACCATGTTATAAAATATGAAGAATGCAGAAGCTATTGATAAACAGAGCATAAACACAAGAAAGATAGACATGGAACACCATGATTTTACGTGAAACCCTACTCTGTGAGGAGCGGGATGAAACCACAGGAGAAGCCCTCAAAGGGGCATGCTATGCATTGCTTTTTCTCAATGAGTACAGGAGGTCCGGGGCTCCTTATATAGCCTCTCCAGAGCCTCCAAGTCCCACCACTGGACGATGTGGGACTAAACACTGGATGAGGTAAATGGATCTTCTCCAGGATCCATTTACCCTGCTACAACTCAATGGACGCATACAACTTATACTCCAACAATCCACCTTAGCATTTTCATTTCTGCTAATGCCATTCTCTACACATGTCTATGGTTCACAAGCCAACATTCAAATCCATAGAGCATAGCCGGTCTTATGACTGCTTTGTAGAACTTTCCTCTGATTTTTAAAGAAAATTTCCTATCATGAAGAACAGCAGAGGACCCTCTCAACTTTAGCCAGCCTACATTTATTATATTAGTAACATCTCCATCATTTTTTCCATCCAGTTGCAAAATAGATCTCAGGTATCCAAAAGAATCTCTCTTCTGAATGTTATTGTCACCAATCTTCACCCAGATTCCTTCATCATTACTTCCATTAAAAGTGCACTCCATATATTCAGTCTTAGCCCTACTTATACGGAATCTTTTAGTTTCCAATGTATGTCTCCAGACCTCAAGCTTCTCATTTACTCCGTTTTAAGTCTCATCAATCAACATAATATCATCAACACATAACATACACCAAGGTATATCATCTTGAATGTGACTTGTCAACTCATCCATAATCAAAGTAAAAAGAAATGGACTCAAAGTTGAACCTTGATGTTCATGTAGACCAATATTGATGTCAAAATAGTCAGTCTCCCAGACTTGATTCTTACACAAGATAAATCCCTATAATACATATCCTTTATGAGGTTAATGTATAGGATAGGTACATGTCTTTTCTTCAAAACTTTTCACAATTTCTCATATGGGACGGAATCATAATCCTTCTCCAAATCAATAAAAATCATATGGAGGTTCTTCCTTTTAGCTCCATAAATCTCAATTGTTCTCCTCAGCAAATGGATGGCTTCAATAGTTGAGCGACTCGGCATGAATTCGAATTGGTTTTCTTTTATTTTGGAAACTTGCCTCAACCTTCTTTAGATCACACGTTCCCAAATTTTCATAATGTTACCCATCAGCTTGATACCTCTATAATTTGAACAATTTTAAGTGTCCCCTTTGTTCTTATAAAGAGGCACCGCGATACTTCTCCTCCAATCTTCAGGCATTTTCTCGCTTTGCCAAATAACATTGAATAAATTTGCAAGCCAAATCAAACCATGCTCACCTAATACTTTTCTTACTTATATAGGAATGTCATCCTATCCTACACATTTCCCATGTCTCATAACCTTCAAAGCCTCATCTACTTCCTTTCTTTGTATTCGTTTATAGCTTTCACGATTCAAGTAACTTTCACTACTAGCTAGATCACCCAAAGTGATCTCTCTATTTCCTTCCCCAATGAAAAGCTTATAGAAATACCGATTCCATCTAGTTTTTATATACTTCTTAGTAACAAGCACGTGACCTTCCTTATCCTTAATGCATCTTACTTGAGAAAGATCTTTGGTCTTTCTTTCTCTTGCTTTGGTCAACCTGAATATATCCTTCTGGTCCTCCTTAGAGTCGAGATTTTTGTATAAAACTTAATAAGCTTTTGACTTAACTTCATTTACAGCCTTCTTTGCTTCCTTCTTCGCTATTTTGTAGTTTGTGATAGTTTCCTCTGTTTTGTCCTTAGATATAGCTTTAAAGCATGCTCTTTTAATTTGAGATTCTCATACACCCCTCTACTCCACCACCAAATCTTCTTTTGACTTGAAACTCCTCCCTATCACTCGTCTAGCATCTCTTTAACTATCCTTTGGATACAAGATGCTACCGCCTCCCACATCGCATTTGCACTTACGCTATAATCCCAAAATAAGTCTTCTAAAACCTTCTACCTAAAGCTTGATTACTTCAGTTGAAGATTCCACCATCTAATTCTAGTGATCTTGGAAACTCTCCTTTTCTTTACCAGCCTTTTTATTTGCACATCCATGACTAATAAGCGATGTTGGATTGTTAGACTCTCTCCTGAATTACTTTGCAGTCTTTGCAACACAACTGATCTCTTCTCCTCAACGCAAAGTAATCTATCCATGTTCTAGTCGGGCCACTCTTATAAGTAATTAAATATTCCTCCCTCTTCTTGAAGAGAGTGTTTGCTATGAAAAGATCATAAGTTGTTACAAAATCTAGAATGACTTTTCCCTCTTCATTTCTATCCCCGAAGCCATGGCATGCATGAACACTAGCATACCATGAAGCATCTTTTCCCACATGTTCATTACGATCTCCACTCAGCCAAATCATCTCTCTTTGTGGGATTCCTTGCAAAATCATATCTGAATCCTCCAAAAAAGCGTGTTTAATCCATTCATCTAAACCAATTCACGATGCATAAACTAAGATGATATTCAGAATTTCTTCTTCAAGCATCAATTTTAGCAAAATAATCGATCTTCGAATCTCTGCACCTCAATCAAACAATCCTTCAAATTTTTATGAACAACCACTCCAATACCGTTTCTACACTTATCTTTACCAGAATACCAAAGTTTAAAGCATGTCTTCTCGATCGTCCATGCTTTCTCTCCAACCCATTTTGTCTTTTGTAGATATAGTAACTTAATCTTCCTTTTTTCCATCGTATCTACGATCTCCATCAATTTTCCAGTCAAAGTACCAATATTCCAACTACCTATTCACATCTTCCTTTACAACCTCTTTTGGACTAACTTCTTTACTCGCATGTGTCCATCATGCGAGAACACTTGTAAATTTTGGACTGCATTCAGGCGGTGGTACAATGGAACTAGCTTATTTACTTGCATGTGTTCATCATGCAAGAACCCTTGCAAATTTTGAACTACATCCAAGCAGCGATGTAACGATCCTTGCCAAATTTTCATTGCATTAGGACGATGCAACGCGTCGTAAGTAGGGATCCCCAACGAAATCTAAATGTTTGCTTAAATCCATGTTGAAAATATGACTGTCTTGAGGCAACTTCCTAAATAGTATTTTTTAAAAAATAATATTTAAGAAGATGTCTCTAACTGTTTTACGTTGGTTGTCGGCTACCTAACGCAATCCTCCTCAATTTACCCGAGTTTGGGACCAGTCATGGCTGAGTTTTAATACTTGATAGTAGTAAAAAAATCTTTATCTCATTAATAAATGATTTAATGACAGATCCAGCATCAGACTTATTTTTTAACAAGGAAACCCAAGAAAATATATAATAGTCATCAACAGCAACAAGATAAAAATGATGTCCCTAGTGATCAGGAACATGACTCGAACCCCGGATATCTAAGTAAAGGAGCTCAAACAACTGAGAAATACTCGGACTATGACGAGATGGGAACGAAGAATGGTGATGCTTCCCAAGCTGGAAAGTAGTCAAATTCCTAAGTAGTACCTGGGAATTACTTAAATACTCAGGTTCTACAAAATGTTTTTTTTACTCCAAAACTACAGAGGTGTCGCATGTTGAACATGCGACACATCTAAAGTTATTTTTTACTCAAGAACTACATATATATCGCATGTTAAATATGCGATACAGATAACGCATATTCAATATGCGATATATTTCCAGGGAATTTCCCTCGAAAATGACTGGTCCGACCAATGGTCTGAGCAGATAACGCATGTTGAATATGCGACATCCTTACAGGGAATTTCCCTCAAAAATGAGGCCAAGTACAGATAACACATATTGAATATGCGACATCTTTCCAGGAAATTTCCCTCGAAAAGCACTGGTCTCGACCAATGGTCTGGTAGCCCGTAGAGAGTACAGATAACGCATTTCGAATATGCGACATCTTTCCAGGGAATTTCCCTCGAAAATGACTGGCCAGGTCTGGGTCAGGGAATTTCATGTTTCTAAAAACCCTTGAAAAAGCATGCCAACTGCATGTTTCTAATGTAAATAGACATCGCATTCACGCATTCAAAGATGTATAGACAATTACCAAAGCAGGCTATGGACACAGACATTTACAACACAGATAAATAGTGTGATCCAAAAAGACATTCCAAACATTTAATATAAATAGACTTGTTCATGAATATACATTACATTTTTGCGTCAAATTAAAAACTACAATGATTACAAGTCAACACTTTTTCCTCCGCTGGTATGTAATCGTAGAATCAGGAGGATGGAACGGTAACATGCAGTTCGCCTCGTCTATCATGTGGATTTGAGAGGGCCCTGGGACATCTTCCTCGAAGGTTGGCATCGACGACGGCGTTAGTGTGCAGTAAGTTGGTTGTGTCTGGCTGGCGTCCAATCCATGCCTCAACGGTGCCTGAGGCGTTGGCAAGTCCTCCCGTGGTCACTCGGTGGCAGGTGTGAAGAAGTCTCTTTGCGCAAGGTTCTCATCATCCGCAGCGGCTTCTTCATAGTCCATGGGTTCCGCCTCTTGTTCACGCGCCCTACCTCGACCTCTTCCTCTTCCTCGTCCTCTTGCCCTTCCTCGCCTTGCCTCCTCCCTAGCCACATCAGCACGCTCGTCATGTAACGTGACCGCATCTGCAAATTGTAACGACAGCCACTCCGTCATTTCCGCCTTCGCTTGTGCCGCAATCTCGCGGCATTCCTCGTGTCCAATGTCGTACACACGGCTCCACTTGGCGAGTTGCATCCAAGGAAAAACGTAGATGTAAATTTGTAGCAGTTTTCTTAATTAATTTACCACAAACTTATAGTTGGAGCACTTACGTTGCTTGCCAGAGTTGCACCTAAACGTCCGACAAATCTTCGAGTTATGGTCCGATACCATTGCTCGTATGCGGGCGTCGCGAATATACCTCTGGACCGATTGATACGAACAATTCTATCTTCCCGCTCATCCCAGCGGGCAATATGCAAGCTGTGTTTTGCCCTCCAATCTACATGCACTTTCCCCCTCAAATCGATTGCGTGGAGTTCCTCGAAGGTGAAGCAACGACTTGGAATATCTTGAAGGCCCCCAAATTGTCTCAAGAAACGGTCTGGGTAGTAATACTCCACAATGTGGAAGTATATCAACGGCACTTCCGCTCTCCAAATGCGTTCGCCTTTAAGAGAGTTGGCTGGGAGATGGGCGTGGATCTCATCGGTATATGGAGTCCAAAAAACTTGAATGCGAAAATTGTATTACGATTAGTTTTTTTGTTGATATAGGAAAAAATTGTGAATGTAAAATTACCTGCTCGGGTGATTGCATGTCAAAAGCGTCTCTGTAAGGTCTGACCACGTGTGTAGGCTGTCTACGATGGGCAAACGTCGTTGCCCAGCGGACTCCTAACGGGCGCCCGTACCATTATCTGACGTCCCTCACAATTGGAGCAATGTGGGGGAAATGCTCCCATGCACATAGCTAAAGGAGTATGACCGAGCCTCCAATCTCTTCGGTCGCCATATCTGCTGCTAAACACAGATGTCTGTATAGATATGCAAGTACTGCAGATCCCCAGCTCAGTGTCCCAGAGTACTCGAAATCATGCAGATGTGGTAGAGCGATAAGTGATACCAACGAGCCTGACTTGTTCGTGAATAGGACTCCACCAAGCAACTGCAAGATGTATGCTCGAGCGTGTCTCTGTACTACCAGCTCGTCTGCATCTTCTGGCAACTCTGCAAAATTGGTGGACAGCCAGCTTGCTGACACCCTGCTGCTAACGATGTCTGCGGGCAGTGGCCTGACGTCCAACAATTCCTCGCATGTATCTGCCCATGTCGCTCCAGGTGTTGTCTCCCCAGTAACCGCAGGCCCATTTATTCTTATTCCTGGTCGTCGTCGGCGCATTTGATGTGGATGCTTGAGAATCCCTTCCATTTTTGTTGGGACATCCACGGTGTGTGTGACCCAATATCCCACAAAAGGAACAAGTATTTTGCCGAATCACATCCCTAGCATCCATTTCATTATGTATTCTTGTTGTACGTGGACGACCTTTACCGCGTTTATGCTTTGGGTCCGGACGTTACTCAGGATATTCGAAGGGAGCCCATGTTTCACGATCACCGATGGGAAAAAATTGCCCTCCATAAACCTTCAACTGGTTCTCCCAAGTGTACCACTCTCCAACATATGAATCCACTTCAGCCCGACGCTTTGAAATGACTGCAATAGCGTGGGAACATGGGATACGAAATATTTGCCACTTATTACAAGTGCATTTCCTTTGTAGCAAATTTACCGTGTACTGTTTGCGCCCGCGAATACCAGTAGAAGTCCGTCGAGCCCTGGTAGACACCTCGAATAATATTTCCGGTTGTACTTGTACCTGAGTTACTGTGTGCCCATTCGCAGATGCAGTCCAACGGGTCAACTCTGTGGATGCGTAATGCGTGAATTTTCGACCAGCAGCGATGGCTGCGCTTGCTTCTTCAGCATGTTGAATGAAGTATGACACACAATTATAAAATGTCTTCTCAATTAACGCAGAGATTGGCAAGCAACGGGCATCTTTAAGAACTGCATTGTAGCTTCCGCTCAGATTTGTAGTCATTTGACCAAACCTATACCCACCGTCATAGGCCAAGATCCATTGCTCACGACGACAATCAAGAGTCGAAAACCATCTACCTGCTCCATTATTCCACTCTTGCAATTTCCTCATGAAGTACGCGAACTTCCTAGGTGTCGTCTGTAATGCTGCGGCTTGTACCAGAGCTTTCATGGAGCCATTTTTAAAGACGCTATTGAAGTTCCTCGCGACGTGCCTTGTACAAAACCGCCAATATGCAAAGGGTTCTAATAAATCCACGTCAGCATCTTTCATAGCGGCTTTTATACCAGAATGCCTGTCAGAGATGATACATATTGGTCCAGCTCGCATGCCGATTACCCGGACACGTACCAACGAAAGAAACGACTTCCATGACGGAGCGGGTTCCTCGTCAACAATTCCGAATGCAAGGGGAACAATATGTTTATCCCCGTCAATACCGCAAGCAATGAGCAATTTTTGTTTGTACTTCCCATACAAATGTGTCCCGTCAACACTAATCAGAGGCTGACAATATTTAAATGCTTCAATCGAAGGCCCAAATGCCCAAAAGCATCGTTCAAATCTGCGGCAGAGCGGTTTCTGAGGATCAGGATGGTCGTTGTATTCAATATCAATTTAAGTCCCTGGAATAGCAGCCTTCATTGCATGCAAAAAGAAAAGGCATTTCAGCGTATGACTTCTTCCAGTCACCAAATACGATTCCGATGGCCTTCCTTCGAGCATCCCAAGCCCTTTTCTTTGTAACCCAGTAGTTGTACATCTCGAGGATGTGAGCTCTACAACTTGATACACGAACATTAGGGTCATCCCTAACAAGAGTTAGCAATGATCTGGACATGAATTTGTAGTCCAACTGAGGGTGATCCCGATTAACTGTTGGGTTTATACAAGTGTGTGCCCCAACAACCTTGGAGATCACCCACAGTCCATCAAATTTTCTGAAATGTCCTCGTAAATACCAAACACAACCATTCGATCTCTGCGTACAAAAAACCGACCATATCAAGCTGGTGGATTCCTTGACAATGAAGTCATAATGTGATAGAATGTGGAACTTCTTCACAACGTAAACCAAATCCTCCCTACATTTGAACGTCCTACCCTTGCGGATTTCGTCAGCGACACCATCAAGTCTAGACTTCCGTCGAATGTCGTCTTCATATGTTGAACGAGTATTTGACCCTCTAACCCCAAAAAAGGGTATACGGGGTGTAATAGTATGCCTGCTTTGTTCATCAGCTGGGATCTCCTCGTCCATCAGATCATCTTCGACATCTTCGCTACCTTCTTCCAGGTCATCATCGGTCCCCCAAGGGATGAAATCCTGATCCATCCGGTTAACCTCTCGCATCAACGGCTCACTCATGCCCAAATCATGATCCGTGATTGGCTGCGTTACAGGCGCATCAGTATCAAAGTAGGGTTCCATGGTTGGGACATTTCTTGGTTGCGTGCTGCGGACAACTGCTGCTTGTGTGCTCGGGACTCCAGACGGTCCCTTGTTAGTCATAACAGTGGGGACTTCGCTCACATATACATCTTCAACATAAATATCGGTAGGCATTGATTTCCCAATGGTTCGAGCGTACACAAGAACTGCCTGCACATCATCATCATCGACAATAGATGAAAATGACGGTCCCTCCCCTGGGCCTCGAGGGATGCGATGTAATAATCGGATTTTTTGACTGTCAACATCCAAGTTGAACTTACGGTAAACCAAGTTCAACATCTCATCGAACGTCATATTAGGAGTCAATACAAACCCCCTTACGTTGGTTGACGATCCGCACATGAGTGTACCACTCAAATGACACATACAATACAACTGCTCCATTCTAACCTAATACGTGACACAACGTACAAGCAAACGTCATACATTCGAGAAATGAAAATAATATGCATATGATACAAACAATAACTAAAGAAAACGTTTTACCAAGTACAATTGTTCGCAACAACGGATTAGCCCTGTTGAGACGCGGGGGCGGCTAGGACAGTGCCAATCAGTGAAACCACGGAAAAGGAGTGTTCCGTGGGGCTAGGAGTGACCAAAACAGGCGTTTTTGAGAGAGGAGGAGATCACAAGACGCGGGTGGCGAAGTGGGCGTTGGGGGCGGCACGGGTGCAGGAGAACGAAAGGGGCAAGGAAATGGCAAGGCCGCTAGGCGCGGGCCTTATTTAGGCTCAATATTGCATATTGAATATGCGTTATCTATATCGCATATTCAAAATGCGATATATATACAGTTCTTGAGTAAAAAAAACTTTACATGTGTCGCATGTTTAACATGCGACACCTCTGTAGTTTTTGAATAAAAAAAACAATTCGTAGAACCTGGGTATTTAAGTAATTCTCAGGTACTACTTAGGAATTTGACTCGCTGGAAAGCCTCGCACTGGAACGAAGATCGTGTGGAGATCTGTGGGAGGACATGAAACAGATTCTTTTTTTAGGCCAAAAAACAGGGTGATACACTCAGCGGTGTTCGCCCCAAAATTTATTTATAAGAAAGAAAACAGAGAAGTACAAAGAGAAACGGTAATTAAAGCATATAATTAAAGGTCCCAATCATCCACCAATCTCGCGGAGTGTACCCCAACATTTTCCTTATAAAACCTTTGCCCAGAAAAAAGAAGCGCATTTCTGCCTAGCCACAGAGCCCATAAAATAGCAATAGGTCTCAATAACTCCCGTTGTGGTCTATTCATGTTTCCCACCAAGGAGTCGCCAAAGGAGGCCAAATCCGTCGTGCACGTCCAAGCCAAATCCGCTTCTTCCCAAATCGGATACGTTTTCGGACATTTGAAGAACATGTGTTAAAGGGACTCAATCGCCTCATCATACAGGAGGCATTGATCAGACATGAAACGGATTCTGCAAAGGAAGGTGGCCAAAATGAAGGTGCCACGAGTATAGTGAGAGTAATCCAATAGGAATAGTAAAGATACACGCATGGTGAGGTTGGACTAGTATGTAAAACCCCCGATGCTCACAACCACATCCAATCACCCTGCCCGTGAGTATGTCATGAAACACAAGAGAAGAGGGGTCAAAATGGTACGATAATGCAGATCCTTTGTAATCTGACCAATAGAAAGCAAGTTCATCTGAAAATCAGGAGCACATAAAACATTCTGCATATGCATGGATGGCGTCAAATGCACCTCCCATTGTCCTGTGATGGGTAAGTGAGCCCCATTTGTAATGACGACCCATCTACCATGAGGTGTAGACATGTAAGACATGAACTAGGCTCTCCACATATGGTAAGAAGTACCAGAGTCCGTGACCCACTCTGTCATGTATGCACTGCTACAACCAGTAAAAGTGTGTGTCATACCTGAGGAATTCGAACATGCCTTAATTGCAGTTGCAGTATTTGCGGATCCTGTAGTGTAGTGCCGACCATTGGAGTCATGATCTACCATGTACGAGAGACAATGTCATCAAGACATATATCTACCTGAGGAGTTGTAGTGTCTGAAGGTTCGATCTGTTCTGCCACTCGAGCACATGCGACGTATCCATACTTCCGATAGCATGTGTCCTCAGAATATCATGGACAACGGCGGTACGTGCAGGAACCACGTTGACGTCTACTACCTCTGCTACGGGGACTATACCCTCTGAACTGAGTAGAACCTCTTCTGCCACGAGAAGAAGCCATCGTTGAGGAAGGTTGTGTGGTGACAGCAGGTGGAATAAAAAACTTGCTGAGACGACTGTAAGCATCCTCCATGGGAGGTATGGTCGTCCCAATAAGGAGTTGTGCTCGTGCTACCCCATACTCTGGGCCAGGCACAGCCAAGAAAACTCCAATCATCGCGGAGTTCATGCATACCATTTGTTGCTCTATGGAGGTCGTAATCAACATGAAGCTGTGAAGCTTCTTGAACATTCCATGAAGCAAGGAGTAGAACATGTGCAGTGGACGATCATTCTACGTTGCCTTATATATGTAAAACTAAAGGTGAAGAATCTTGGCCTTGTTCTTCACTTAAGCTTAAGTGGATGCCAGAATATCCCACATCGCCTTAGCGGTGAGCTAGTTTACAATATCATTGGCTATCTCTGTGGTGAAGGTCCTAGAGAGCCAAATACGTGCATACGCGTTATCTTGCTTCCACGAAGCAATGTCCCCAGGCTTATTCGTTGGCTCTGGCTTTGTCATAATGTGCTACTTGTTGTTGCACTGCATAAAGGTCAGAAATTGCATAGACCACAATTCATAGTTGGTCTCATCCATCTTCACGATGGGAGTCGAACCCTTGAAGGCACCAGACAAAGAGAAGATATCACCCTTGTTTTCTGACATGATGAAAGAAAGCCGAAAAACGGAACTCGACTGGGGAAGTAGACTGAATCGAGCAAGTCTACATGATCATATAAAGGGTAGGTTGTACATGTAGACTCATACATCCATCCTTGTTACTCCTCAAGCCGTGCTAAGGTCAAAAATGAGATTTATAAGTATGAAACCTCGTTTCTTGATCAAATTCAGACCATTTCAGAGTGCAGTTTGGTGACAGAGGTGAGAAAACCACCACGAGGGGCCGTTGATGATGTAAGGAATCACGCGAGGAGGTGGTACAACACGCGACAGCAGGCTGGCAGCAGTGCGGCGGTACACTGGGACCCTCCGCATTTGCACGGAGGTGCAGAGGCACGCTGGGTTGCTCACGGTGTCGTTGGGCTGCCTCAGAAGGGGAGGCGGCGGCGTGGTGCGACTACGAGGAGCTGAGCGGTGACGCGCGATGTGAAGGAGGTTATAGGTGGGGTCTAGGGTACGTTGGGGTACGAGAACTGCGGTCTAGAACCATCGCTCCGATACCATGTTTAGGAAAAAAATGAATTGCATTCTCACGAGATCCTAAGGTTTTCTTATATAAAGGAGAAAGGAGAGACCCGTTGAGTAAATTATATAATGAGTAAATTATATAATGAAAACGGAAAGAAAAAAATACATAAAAAAGATAAATTATAGAAAATATCTCCACAGCAGCAATAAGAAGTCCTTCCAAGTAATTAGCCGCATTTCCTACCATGCAGTGGCACACTTAAATTTCTTCCCATGCGAAACATCAACAAATGAACGTGCATAGGTCCAAACACTTAACATAGTCGTGATTATTGGAATATAGCACCTATAATAATTGGACTCTGAGAGAACCAAATCACCCCGGAAATTTCTAACAATTAATAAACAGAGAAATTGACGCACATGTAAAATAGTATGAGTTTAAAAAAATATCAGGAGACATTACAGCACAAAGATATTCACAATATTTCGATTGTCAGCAAACTAATGTTTCGTAGGTTACAAGCCTATAGCACAAAGAGAAACAACAGGGCAGAAACTCTAACCTGGAAGATATGCAGTAAGGCGGAAACATGCTCTTTATTGAGATATTTTTTGACAAGTAATTCTCGAAAAAACTCAACTATCTCCTGACTCAAGTTCTTGGCAGACAACTTGCTAATAATACCAGAAATGCATGAGGATTCAAATGCTGAACTTAACCCACATGAGATATGATTTAGCTTTAACAGTGCAATCGCCACAAGCATTGCAGGCTTGTGCTGATTGGCGAACGCTTTTGAAGCCAGGCCAGGAGCAGCAAGGGAGAGTGCTAGCTCTTCCATAATAAACCTGCACCATTTTGAGTTTGCCATAGCCCTCTTCTCCAGGGATCCTAGGTTCTCCCACCCTATAATGGTAGACAGGCACAAGGCACAGTTGGTGGCAACTCTATGGTCTTCATAAAATATCAAACTCTCAATTACAGTGACCATTGACCGTATGCATTTCGCTGGAATTTTTAACTCATCGCGAACTTTGTTCCTCTGGCAAGAAATTCTAGTCAACAGTTCAACAAGGCATTGTGAAGCAGCAAGCTTGACAGAAGGAAAACCAAAGTGTATTAGCCTGCAAAGGTCCTGGCAGTGGATGCAAAAAACTAAAGATTTGTGTGCTTCTTTTCGTGATTCAAGAAGGTCTAGCCAGTTGAAAGTCTCTGGATCCACACTAAAGCAACGAACAAATTATAAACTCGACATAAAAAACTATGGCCATGATGAAGCAAAGGTTTTCTAACCTTCTTAAAGCATAATAATAGAGAATAAGCATCGAAAGTAACAACTCCCCAGCTCGTGTATCTCCATGTTCTGCTAGAGCTGGGCCCTTGGCACAGGATTCTTGGATTCTAATATCCATAGCAGCAATAAGGGAAGGATTTAGCAATATCGACCTTGAAGCTTCCAGAAGCACTCGGCTTGCGCCATGGCGAAGGATTAGAGTAAGAATGCCGAGTACCAGACTCGCCTCCTGACCACCGCATGCCTCACCATTCAACGAGGAACCAAGGTCTTCAAGCAACTGTTGAAGAAAATAATGTAGGATTGGGTCTAAAGCCATGAAATCAATCTACCGACATAAGATCATAGTTTATTGCAGAAAAGCAAAAGGAAATATACAATGCACAAGCAGTCTACACTGGAGAAGTTTATAGTGCTGCAATAATTTATACAGAAACTCTTACTGGATTTTAAAATTCTTAAAAAATGAAATAATACATATATGATTATTGTACCTTGACAGTAATTGAGAGCCAGCTGTCACTATTATGCAAGTTTGCAGCTTGCACCAAACATAGAAGGTTAAATACCAGAACTTTACCTCTTGTAACCAGGTCGTTTGATAAACTTGAGTGATAAAAATTAAATATTACGGCATCGATTCTATTTGTGCAGAACTGGTTAGAAGCATATGGAGAAATGCACAGTATTTCTTGTATGACATTCATAACAGAAATCATGTCATCATCTTGGCCTTTTGCGTGGCAGTTTTCAAGCAAATATACGAGCACAAATGTCAAAAAATTATCCCCAGAAGCTGCCAATTCTGTTATTTTACTAATATCAACTTTGTGAATACCATGGTCTTGGACAACAAGTTGGTTTTCTTTTGTTCTATAGCATCTACAGAAACTAAGGATCTGAGTTGATAAGGTCGACAAAATCTTTTCCTGTTGAAAGAGCCATTTCAAAGATATGGGGTGTATTCCCATTGAAAGCAAGTCCCACTCGTTTTCAACAATTAAATGGAATAAAAGCTTTTCTGACTCCGAACTGTAGGATGTACAGCATCCGGTCAGTCGAGAACCTCTCATGAAGCCATAAAGATGAATAAGTTGAGTCAACAGCACAGAGTTGGCAATCCCACACGCAAAATCATTGCCATTGACTAGTATATACTGCTCCAGGGATGCCAATATCTGATTCTCATCTGCAAGTCTGCAGAAATAAGTAAGATGAGAAATCCGCACTGATCTGCACTGACAGGCATAGTTAAACAATCGTGCATCTTATACCTTTCATCCAATAATGAGCCAACATAAAAAATGAGGATAACTGCAGATTGGGCAGAAAATAGGATGGCATCAAGGGAGGATTTTTGCCCCAGAAGAAATAATAGTTCTAGAGGGTCCATTGGGAGATTCATACAAGACTCTCTTATAGGATGGCCACAATCTTCTCCAAGAATGTTATCTACTATGGAGCTGAGCATCAAATATACTCTAGATTTCATCCTGTCCGATGGAAATAAGCCCAAGAAGCCAAATGACAAAGATAACCACGAGGACGAACATAATGTCTTGGCAAAGTTTCTAGACTGCAAATCAGATCCTTGAATTAGTATAAAGTGAAAAGTTTCGAGCACTCCCAGAACGGCATCTTCCTCTACTCCTTGATCTAATATGCATTTAAGCCAAGGTAAGAGATGAGCTTCACATATTTCCAGGATACAGATCTCCAGGCTATCACTATTTTTATTCATAGTGAAAGTCTCGTCATGAACATACCGGTATGCCTCTTTGAGGAGGTAGAGAGAATGCAGAAACGAACAAGTGTCATTGTGACGAGGAAGGATTGAAAAAACTGCATCTCTTGATGCTTGTTGGGCAAGGATTGCTATTTTAAGAACCTGAAATGAGTTGGGTGAATTGAGAACCTCTACAAAAGTTAAGCATGCTAGGACAAAGGTTTCAGGTAGCATTCCCACGTCCCCACAATTGTGCCGTCCGAAAATGTTAGCCAAAATAACGGCCAGGTCTTCCAGCTGTGAAAGTGACATCACATCAGGGAAGCTCATAATACACATGCTGACAAGTCTCAATGCCTGAGGTTGAACCGGGTGTAGTGGTATTTCAGCAACATAACGTAGAGAAGACAGCAAAACAGGAAAACCAATAACTAGTCTAGGTTTGAATGTCTCTTCTTCTATTGCAAGAATATCAAGCACCTTGAGACCGGATATGATCAAAGCATCATTGTTTTCTGCACATTTTTGATAGAATAAAAGCATTAGTTTCTACAGTACTGAATAGCGGCCTCATTAGAAGTTTGAACACCACCACCCCCAAACATATCAAAATTTTTAAAGAAGAAAAGTGGATAGTATTAAAATAAAATGTGATCTAGGAGAGGAAGAATTTGATTATAAGTTTGAACTGTGATAAGCTGCTGATGCATCTTGAAATTTTTTTTGATGTCCAAGAATCAAAAGTGGGGGCACATGAATCGGATGAAATCCATACTGCAATTATAACCAAAGTTTTTCTATGATATTCAATAAGCAATTGGTAACAATTCAACAGCACGTTAAATTGGAGTGATGAAAGTTTTTATGTGATGTTAAGCAATTGCACAATATTGAGGACATATTCCAATCCAATCAGAGTAACAGTCTGTTAATAAAGCACATACTACCTACATATACTTAAAAATGTGTTTCCTGGGCATTATACTTATATACAGCATTTCCTTCATGGTTCTTACATCTATATTACACCTCTATTCTTTAACAAAAACTAGAAAAATTAAGGTGATGCACAAAAATATTATTACTCAATGGTTAAAGATAATAAAGTTCTACAACCCCCAACCATATTCCTCTTGTTAGTGTGATTTCTCTCGTTTCGTTCCCACTCTTTTGGTGTAATACTCATCCCACTTCTTTCCATATTTAAGCAACTACATTATTGCAATCTCTCTCACACATCAGCAACAATCATGCATTCCTCGTATTTAAAATTAGGCTCACGTACTCTATTTTGGATGTACACTGTGCTATACAATTTAAGAACGTATTATCAAATTCTTTTCCACATGTATGTCTCAATTCTTGAAAGAATCTATTTTTCCTTTCATTGTATTCAAATATTTAAACATTATCAAGTTATAGTTTTTTGCTTGCTTTCTAGATGCCAATCAACTTGGCAGTAGAATCCATGTAACCACAAAAAACACTTTCAATCGCAATGGTCACAAGGAAAACGTAAGAAACAATATCATCATATCAATCATATCAAGAAGCCCTGGAAATCAGATTTCATCCTCGATGTAACAAAGTAACTAGTGACTACTATCAATAGGATTGTATGATCCGGAAAACTCTAAACCATTGAAATCGGATTGGATTGATTGCAGATTAGAACAAAATTCCAACCCAATCCATGTGCACCCCCTATCAAATGTACGAGCTCAAATTGAAAGGTGAGGGTAGTTGTTTAGCAATGTTCCAATCAGAACCATCTCCAAACCTGACAGCCTGAGTATTTCGAAGACATAATCAGTAACGCATTCTTCATTGAGAACTTTAATTTGACTTGCGTCTGATTGAAAAGAGTGAAAGATCAAATCTAGTGCTCCGATCTGAACCTGATTATCTGAAGAAAGAAGAGGGCCTTTGATGGCATCAGAAAACAAAATAACTGATGGAGGAGTGAATATGAAGCCATTATCTTCCGAGTCATGCAGTTCCCGAGATGGACTGTTGCTATAATTATTCAAGGAAGTAATCAATAGACCCTTTCTTGCCAGAACAGTCAGCAATGCTGAGAACATTAAAAATAATATAATTACCAAACAAGAAAGAGAAAAATTGACAGATATATGCAAATAATCAGATTCAGCATACAAGACTTTGCTTATTAAACACTTTAAACATTCTTATTATGTGTATCAATGAAAAGCAGTGAATTGGCGTAACAATTAGCATATAGATACATCAAGTAAATATGGTTTTATCTTTTAAGAAGTAATGAAAGAAATTACACAATGGTCCAACAAGATATAAATGGACAAGAATCAATACAGATGAGCATATTATAATCCTCGACACTGGAGCCTAAATATACATCAGGTCTGCTTGTTAAAAGAAAAAAAAAAAGAAAGAACCTCTAGCATGGTCCTGGGAGGTACCGTAGTATAGCTAGTGCGAGAGTCATGTCTTAAGTTAGAGTCATGGACAACGGATGTTTGAATTGATTCCTCTCAAGTGTCAGTGGTATATGGGCCCAGAGGTTGTCATTCTAAAGAGAAAGGGTGGACACCCAAAATGGTGTGCACCATGGTATATATTAATCTACATAATTATAGTAATAGTAGAGCTATATCAAATGTAACTACATGTGGAGGATTTACTGTTTTCTTAGTGAGGCTGTTCCAAAAGAAGGCAAGATGGTGGCAATACAACAACAATAAAGCCTTTTCCCACAATTAAGTAGGGTTCTCCCACTATAAGTAGGGTCGGCTACATGGATTCTTGCTCAAATCCATGTTGAAAGATTCAGCTACTTTTTACGCTGGCCGTCAACTACCTAACGCAACCATTGCAAGGGTGGGATTTGAACCCTGGTCTTTTATGTGGTAGATGTTGGGGATGATAGGGGGTTTGATCCCTAAATCCTTTTGTTTTGTTCTGCAGCAAAGATGGCACAACACAATATAGGTTCCCCACTCGGGAACCAAATGGCAACAATGATAAACCAATCACAAGCAATCACAACAAGCAACCACATGAGACAGATTTTACGTCGAAACCCTTACTCGATGTGAGCAAGGAAAAAACCACGGAGCAAGACCTACAACGATTTCACTACGGTTAAATGAACCAAATGTTCTTTCGATTTTGTTGCCCAACAAAACCGAGATACAAGCCACAACCACAATGATAGTTCTTTTACTATAAACTAACTATCCCTAGGTATCCAAAATACCAAATGTGCTCAAATCTTAAGAAGATGAGGTGGCATTCCTGTGGGCTCCCGGATGGAGACCCAAAATCAGCTTCGGCTCCTTGAGGTCGTTGTCAACGACTTGCTCCCTCTCAAGCTCGCCCTAACGCTGCTCTCCAAGCCCAATCTGCAGCCCGCTGTTGACGGGAGAAGAGAGGAGCCCAGCTGCAACCTCCTTCTCTCTCGAGCTCTCTCTCGCGTACAGGAAGGAGAATAGGGTTCGAAACCCTTGTTGCGTTCTCGCTGGAAATGGGGAATGTGGTTCTCTGGAATGGAATGGTCGAAAAAGGGAAGAAGGGAACGCCTCTTGCGTTCTGGAAATTGGGGCAGCCCAAAAGTGTGGGCAAATTAACACAGAGGCCCCTACAAATGGGAAAATTGCTGCAGCCCCCAAGTTGGGGCTGGACTATAGTAAACCCAACAACCTCCCCCTCCAGCCCCAACGAAGAGGTGTTGTCCAGTGATGGAGATCAAGAAGAGGTGACACCGCTCAGCTCTCTATAGAGCCGAAGCTTGTCACGAGTGACTACCTTGGTCAACATATCTGAGGGGTTCTCATCAGTGTGTATCTTCTTCAACATGAGTTGCTTCTGGTCAATTGCATCCATCAGTCAATGGTATCCCACATCAATGTGCTTTGTGCGAGAATGGTACATGGTACTCTTGCTCAAGTCTATAGCGCTCTGCCTATCACAAAACACAACCGACACACTGTCATCGAATCCAAACTCACCAAGAAAGCGTTGTAGCCACAACACTTCTTTCCCAGCCTCTGTTGTTGCTATGTATTCTACCTCGGTAGTCGAGAGAGAAACACATTTCTGTAGCTTGGATTGCCATGATACGGCTCCCCCTGCAAATGTGAAAATATAGCCTGAGGTAAGCTTTCTCTGGTCCATGTCTCCTGCCATATCTGCATCAGTGTAGCCACATAGTTTGGGATCTGACCTCCCAAACACAATACACATACTTGAGGTCCCTCTCAAGTATCTCAAGATCCATTTCACGTCCTCCCAATGGTCCTTCTCCGGATTGGACGGGAATCTGCTCACCACGCCCAATTCATGGGCTATGTCGGGTCTAGTGCAAACTATCATGGGCTATGTCGGGTCTAGTGCAAACTGTTATAAAATATGAAGAATGCGGAAGCGATTGATAAACAGAGCATAAACAAGAAAAATAGAACATGAAACACCATGATTTTACGTGGAACCCTACTCCGTGAGGAGTGGGATGAAACCACGTGAGAAGCCCTCAAAGGGGCATATGCTTCATTACTTTTTCTCAATGAGTACAGGAGGTCTGGGGCTCCTTATATAGCCTCTCCAGAGCCTCCAAGTCCCACCACAAGGCAGTGTGGGACTAAACAATGGATAGGGTAAATGGATCTTCTCCAGGATCCATTTACCCTGCTACAACTCAATATGGCGCACTAACAAATACTCTAACACACCCCCTCAAGCTGGAGCATGCAATGCTCAGCTTGGACAAAAAGAAAGAAACTCAACTCAACGCTACAAGACACTACGGACAATATCAACCCAACGTGCACATTACTGCAGTCGAGGACGTTGCTTCTCATGTCGTGCAGGTGAGGAGGAGGAACGGGCTGGAGTGTGAGTCTGCCGAATCTCCTCGTCGGAGAGCATGCGCTCTGAACTGCGCCTGTCAGAGTCGCTGCAACTAGAAATGAGTCTCCTCGTCGGGGTACTGTGGCCCGCCACAATAATGTGGACAACTGCTCCATCTCTGAAAAGGGCCGAACTGAAAAGGTCATGACGGTGCCGTCCTCGTCGGAGTCCACGGTCGCTGGAGAATGGAGTCTGAAATAAGTCTCATCGTCGGAGAATTGGGTCTCTCCCATCTGGCCCAGAGAATGGTGCATTGCTCTGGTGTACCTATGATACCACATGAAAACCCTTGCCTCAATGGCATAGGGAATGGTCCTCTGCTCTGGAGTCCCTATGGCTCACATGAAAACTCTGGCTGACAAAAAACAAGAATACTGATGGGGACCACGAACAAATAATGGCAACATATGCTCATCTGAAAATGACCGCACACTCGTGCATGTCTGAAAATGAGTCTCTCTCTGGAGAACTCGAAAATGGGCCTCAACATGGAGTGCCTCAAACTTTGACTCTGACCAATCTGAATGTTGAGTCTGAACAATTGAATCTGTAGAGTCTGAAAAATGACTGGCCTTTGGAATCTGACATCTGAATCTGCAACTGGCACTGTGACTCTACCTATATAATCCCCCTTTCTCCCATACTTGTCGGAAAATGACATCGACAAAGTTGAGAGAAGACAAGATGAATAGGGGTAAAACATGAACATTCAAAAAAAATTCTTTGCGGCTTTTCTTTTTTTTCCTTTTTTTAAGCCATCCAAACACATTTTTTTAAAGCCGTTTCAACATTTTTTTACGACTTTTCAATTTTTTTAAAAGACTTGCGTACGACTTTTTCTTGTACGCGCCTTTTTCTTTCTCTCCTTTTTTTAAAGTCTCCTCTCCCTTCTTTTTATATATAGCTGACTCACCTTCTCTTTTTTTAATCAAGGAAATATATAGCCTTCTTTAAAAAAGGCCTAAAGATCACCGCCCCCAAAACAAGTGCCCACAACTAAAAAATTTTTTATACGGCCGAACAGGCCCTCACCAGCAAATGATTTTTTTAAAAATAGTTGTGCCTCTCCCGTTAGGGTTCCCCGTGAGGGAAACCATCCCTTCGATTGCCAGCCGCCCCCGATGGGATTTCTTCAATTTCTGTCGCCGCCCTTCGGAGTTTCCTGATCTGCAACCTGCGCACGACTCGCGCGGAGGAGGGCCTCGCCGCCTGAAGGGCTCGGCATGCGAGAGAGATGTGACGGCACCGCCTTGGGACTGGGAAGGAGGATGCGTGCCTTGCCTGGGGTATTGGGGCGCCGCCTGCATCACCTATGGGGTCGTGCGGTGACTCGCGCAAGGTGCTCGGGCCGGAGCAAGCGCGGGCTTGTGCGCGCGTGATGAGGGTCTCATGTGCACGCATGGAGGGAGGTCAATGGGCGGCGCTGACCTGGGGTTTGCGAGACTTGGGAGGTCGTCGCCTGGACCCTGGGCTTGGTGATGTGGTTGGAGCGCCGCCAGCGAGGAGGAAATGCAGTAAGGGCGTTTCTGGATCTGGGGTTTCGCATGTTGCCTTCTGGTGTGCGCCCCGTTGAGGGTGCCGCTTGCGGCTGCATCAAACTAGGGCTGTGTTTTGTTCACTGCTGCAATGGGAGACAAAGGGTGTCACCGTAGATCTGCGTATGCGTGGAGGGAGATCCTGTGCGCCAAGACCTCCGCCTCGGGTTTCATATGTAGCGGATGAAGATCCTACTGGAAGAGGATGATCACGCAAGCAGCAGAGGTGGCTGCGACAATAGCACAATCTGATTTTGCAGATTATAGGGTTTCAGAAACCCATAAGAAAATATCTATCGATCTCGAACCTAATAATCTGATAATAATCTTTCATCGAACAATTCTTCAAGAACAAGAACTCTAGAGAAACGAATCTCGAATAAAATTACAGAAAATATCCACGAGAATCGACCCGCTCTGATACCATGTTATAAAATATGAAGAATGCGGAAGCGATTGATAAACAGAGCATAAACAAGAAAAATAGAACATGGAACACCATGATTTTACGTGGAACCCTACTCCGTGAGGAGCGGGATGAAACCACGGGAGAAGCCCTCAAAGGGGCATATGCTTCATTGCTTTTTCTCAATGAGTACAGGAGGTCCAGGGCTTCTTATATAGCCTCTCCAGAGCCTCCAAGTCCCACCACTAGGCGGTGTGGGACTAAACAATGGATGGGGTAAATGGATCTTCTCCAGGATCCATTTACCCTGCTACAACTCAATATGGCGCACTACCAAATACTCTAACACAAACCATTGCATACATGAGGCTCCCAACTGCGGACTGGTATGGGATCTTGGTCATCTCTACTTTCTCCTCAGAAGTAGAAGGACATGACTCCTTGATCAGCTTGAAATGAGAGGCTAAAGGCATGCTGACAGGCTTGGCATTCTTCATGTTGAACCGCTCCAACACGCATTCAACATAGCTTTCTTCTGACAACCATAACATGCGCTTCTTCCTGTCCCTTGTAATATGTATCCCAAGGATGTGACTAACCTTGCCCAAATCTTTCATCTCAAACTCCTTGGAGAGTTCCTTCTTAAGCTTTGCAATCAAGTTGGAATCATGACCTACAATAAACATGTCATCCACGTACATCAAAAGAATGGCGAACCTGTCATTGGGAAGACGACGAACATAAACACATGGATCGGTTGTTGTCCTCTTGAAGCCTTGCTTTGCCATGAAAGCAACAAACTTCAAGTACCACTGTCTCGGGGCTTGCTTCAAGCCATAGAGACTCTTTCTCAACCTGCAAACCATGTACTCTTTCCCTTTCTCTTGAAAACCTTGTGATTGCTCCATGTAGATCTCTTCTTTCAAATCACCGTGAAGAAACATCGTCTTCACATCCATCTGCTCCAAATCAAGGTTCATGTTAGCAACAAGTCCTAGCACCATTCTCGCTGAGTTCATCTTCACCACTGCGGAGGAGATCTCATCACAGTCCACTCCTTCCTTATGATTGGATCCTTTCACCACCAATCTGGCCTTGTACTTGACCTGCTTGCCACTGTCATCAGACTTCAGCTTGTAAACCCACTTGTTCTTCAAGGCTCTCTTGCCTTTGGGAAGCTCAACAAGATCATAAGTGTGATTTTTTCTGAGAGATAACATCTCTTCATTCATTGTATTGCGCCAATGATCTTTATCCTTGTGCATCTGTGCCTCCTCAAAGGTGTATGGCTCACCTGCATCTGTAAGCATCACGTACCTAAAAGTGGGGTAACGGGATGATGGCTGGCGGGTCCTCTCAGATCTCCTGACCTGAGGCTCTGTTGCATCTGCATGTGGATGAGGTTACTCCTCATGCCCCAAGTCCCCTGGACCTGCATCAATGGCGTCTGCATCTGGCTCATGCTGCTCTAGCTGCCCATCCTCTCCACCTGTACCGTGTACTGGAGAGGGATCTGTGTCCTCATCATTGTCATCATCCATGGAAATCTCATCTGCATCACCACTCTCAGTGGTGTCCTCAGCCAATGTCTGATTCTCATAAAAAAAATCATATCCTTATGTCTGGTGATTGTCTTCTTCCTTGGATCCCAAAGACGGTATTCAAACA